>CM029773.1:13930102-14530102 GCA_017562165.1 Ectropis grisescens
ACTGATTTATGGATAACTAGCAATCCGCCACGGCTTTGCCCGTGGTATACATAAAGTCTACAACACTCAGCCATCACCTACAACCTACATATCCAATGGTGAATGAATTTTTGAAATCGGTCCAGTAGTTCGCGAGATTGGCGTACGTACAAAAACACTGCAGTTTTATAATATCAGTATAGATTCAAATGTGCTTAGTGTAAGTAGTTCGTTAGGTGTATAGTATAGTGTAGTTCTTATTATGATTTAGTTTTGTTAGTTAGTAAAGGGCTCCATTAAATAAAATATATAATACTCTTCTATTTCTTGAAGATAAGGTTCTATAAATTATTTGACCTACTAGACATTTACTTAAACTTAAAATTATACCTTTTAACTTATTCTACATCATCGTAAATACTGTTTGACTTTCATTTAACCTCTGTGTACGGACTAGCGCTACAACTAGCGGCCTTATTTGCTTAGTGCAATCTCTTCCAGGCAACCAGCATAAAAGAGAAACGTCTCCGTATAGAAGCGATGTATATCAATCTAACTATTCAATACTTACGCTATGATAAAAAATACTCTCATTATAATGAAAATGCCAGTTTCTTAAAATAAAGTAAAAATAAGTTCTTACTATAAAGTCCATCCAAAAACCCTATGTAGACGTTTACAATTCTGTATATAATGCTGGTATGTAAAATGCCATTTTAATTATAAGCAGTAGCTGTCCCAGAGTACCATTCAAAACCATCTTATCCTAATAGGCTGAAAACCAACTGCACCGTATATTTTTTCCATCCCTAAAAAGAATTCTCGGTTTCCAGTTCCGGTCTCCGGAGAATTGGAATTTGGAGTAATGATTAAGAACGACGGACGCCTCGGTGAGGCTGTCAATTTTTTATGCAAATGAACGCCTATCGTATTCTCTCGTACGTCTGAGTAAATATCGATTTTCTGGTCGGGTATTTAGAGATTAGGGTCGGAGATTTCTTCGCTTTTTTGGATATTTTAACAAGTCGGTCAAGTTTGGGTCATGTGACGCTTGGTATGAGTTTCATTAATATAGATGATTTA
Source organism: Ectropis grisescens (assembly GCA_017562165.1). Classification (NCBI taxonomy): domain Eukaryota; kingdom Metazoa; phylum Arthropoda; class Insecta; order Lepidoptera; family Geometridae; genus Ectropis; species Ectropis grisescens. The sequence continues at coordinate 13,931,165 of CM029773.1, forward strand.
TACTTTTGTGCAGATTTTCATTGAAGTTTTTCGTCTCTTGAAGATTTTTTGTTTCATTTGACATTGCAACAAATAAGTTGGAAAACTAACATTGCAAATATCTAAAATATGGATACCTATTTGGCTTAATTCAAAATAACTTTGAATAGGATTGGGTTGCGTAAGATAAAATCGTGCGTTTAGATTATGCCGGTGACTTTGACTAATAAATACGTACAAATTACGAAGTTACGGCTGGTCTAATCGAGAGAACGGCGGGTTCAAATCCCACCTGCACCAATGTTTTTTCGAAGTCAAGCGTAATGTCTCTAACTTAAAACGACATATTACTAGAAACTTTCGAGGACATGACGTGTCTTACACCAACCCGCATTTGGCCAGCGTGGTGGATTATGGCCTTGACTCTCTCCTTGCAATGCCCGAGTCCCAGTAGTGGGCTCTTTATGCTGCTGAAATAAATTAAATCAGAAACCATTTCTTGTGTACTTCAGTAAAAATCAATTGCACTTATAATATTAGTAAGATTATTTTGTGATAAATCAGATGAAAAGAAATATAATGCTTCCGGCATTGTATTAAATAATTTTTGTGATAAATTGAATTACGAAGTGGACTCATAACAGTGCTAAAAGAATTCCGTACCTACCTGTACCTACTACAATATTACAAAAAGTCATCAACTACAACTAAACGTTACTTTCGACGCTTCCTCCAAGCGACGTTTAGCTCAATCAGTAAGACCTCGGCTATACGATCGTTCTATACCGGGTTCGATCCTGACTGAGGTCCGTATTTATATTTTCGTTTTGCTCACTTTTTGAATTATTTTTTTCATTTAATTTTGTGTAACTATTTGCAAAAGCACTTTTTCACTATGAATTGTGCTGCGTGCTGCGTGCTGCGGTAAGATTACTGAAGATCATGAAAAATATTTACGTTGCACTGTCTTGAGCTGCAAAAAGCCCTATCACCTGTTATGTACCGGTCAAAGAAATGTGGAGGACGTAGATTTTGCGAGTTACATTTGTCCCGAGTGCAAATGTTTGGCTAAGAAAGGAGGTGACAACACTCTAACTCCGGTTGGCATCTCTAAGAAACAAAGAGACCCCAACGTAACGATCCGTAACAAACAAGCGCGGGTCCAGAACGTGGACGAGCCAAACAACGAGGACACGCGAGAACTGAAACACGAAATTCAAAAACTACGTTACGAAATGACGACTGTCAGGGAACAACTCGCGCAGTCAAGTTCCCCTATCGATGTGTACAAGACGAAACTGGAACAATCCGTCTCGGTTATTACCGATTACGACAAGAAATTAAGTTGTTCTATGACGACCATAGCGAGCTATGAAAAAAGATGACTACATACTCCTCCCGAATGGAACAATTTTTCGAAAAATAGAGAAGTTCGAGAGAAGAGACAATCGAGCGAGTGCGAACATGTCACCTACTGCGCCGCCGGTCCCCATACAGTATGCGTCAGTGGCGCAGCGAGGCCCGGCCCCGGCGCGCGCGCTGCCGCCGGCCAATTCCGCGCCGACACGCAACCCCGCACCACTGTCTAGTCAGCCCACGCCGCCGCGCAACCCCGCACCACCGGCGAGCCAGCCAGCGCCAGCTATCACTGCGTCGACGCGTAGCCAGCTCACACCGCCGCGGAACCTAACACCACCGACGGGTCAGACCGCGCCGGCAGCCGCTGCGCCGCCGCTCCAGCAGGCCGCACCCCCGCGCGCAGCAGCACCAGCGCCTACAGCTCCATCGGCGCCACAGCGGAAACGCGGCAAACGCGCACAAGCATCAACCCAAGAGTCGTCCACCGATAACAACACGCCATCGATTTTAGAATCAAAAACGACTAAACGACAATCGTCGGCTCGAGATTCATCGTGGCAGACTGTGACGCGGCGTAAAGATCGTTACACATATACGAGACAAGTCGTACGCGGAAGTGGTACTTCAGACGCTGAGTTAGAAGCAATAGAACGAGTGGAAAAATTACATGTATGCTTCCTGAAACCGACAACCACTCCAGAAACTTTAAAAACATACATGAACAAGAAAATCCATGTACCGAGTATCATGTCGAGAAAATTCTTTTGAAGCATACGCACTACGCATCGTTTGCTGTGACCGTCCCAACAAGCAAGTATGAGTTTTCATGAAAGCTGATAATTGGCCAAGTAGAGTCGAAGTTAGTCCTTGGTTTCGACGCGGCGACCGGCGGGCGGTGCGCTCGTCTTTCGACGCCGCAGGCATTGCGGGCAACACCGGAGCGACCGAAGCCGCAGGCGTGGGGCGGTGGACGCAACACCGCCCCCGTCGCTCCGCCGGCGGCTCCCCTGCGACGACGGCTGGCAGGCGTAGTTCAAAATGCAGTGTTTAGTATGAACGCGCAGTGCTTAACTCCGAGACAGTTGACAGTATGTCACCAAAACATTAACTCGCTAAATGACAAGACTCAACGATTAGAAGTTCTCTTAGAAACTGACCTTAAGTGCGATGTTCTTGCATTAACAGAACACTGGCTTACCGCCCCAAATCTACAATGTATTCATTTAAAAGACTACAAGTTGGTGTCTAGTTTTTGTAGAAATAATGTTATCCATGGCGGATCCTGTATTTTTGTAAATGAAGCACTAAAGTGTGTCGAAAACGTTGAGTTATCAGCATTGTCAGAAGAAAGGTTTTGTGAAATCTCCGCGATTGACGTTATGGACTTTGACATTACTATCATTTGCATTTATCGCACAGGCCTAGCTCATGTTAGAGGTTTCTTAAGTGGCCTGGAACGTTTGCTCGATAAGCTCAGTGAAACCGATAAAACATTTATGATTCTCGGTGATATAAACATAAACATCTTAGACAGCACTAGCACTGACTTTAAAAATCTGTTCGACATACTCAACTCTCATGATGTGAGTTCGATTGTAGACTTCCCTACTCGTATAACAGAAACGTCACAAACAGCGATCGACCTAATTTTTACAAATGTAGCGCGAGAACTTACTTCGGCAACCTCAATAAATACGCTTCTGTCAGATCACTTAGCCGTACGTGGGTGGTAACATTCGCTTGTTCAGCGCCAGCACAGCTCGCTCGTCTTAGTCGTGATTTATCGCAGAATAACCGCGCAAACTTTGTGATGGCTATTGACAGTATAGATTGGTCTGAAGTAAGTGAGAGAAACAAAACCGCTCAAACATTTGTAGTAGCACTGATCAATATTTTAGCAAATAAGTATGACACTTGTTTCCCGATAAAACGAACACCAAATAACAAACGTGATGCTTCGTGGGTTACGCCTGATATTCTAAATCTAAAATCATTGTTGTTTGATATTTCGAAATTAGTTGACCAATTTCCTGAAGAAGAGAACTTAATAGCTATGTTTGACGATCTCAACAGGAAATACAATTCTACTTTTGAATGTCTAAAACAAATCATTACAATAGCATAATACATGGAAGCACGAATCCATCTAAAGCTATGTGGGGAATCGTGAACACGGAGAGGGGAAAAACAATTCGCCTAGGTTGAACTTTTCCGAGATCGTAAAAGATTGTAACGGCAGTAAGTTTAGTTCGCCAAAAATGCCGTAAATGCTATGAACGTTCGGTTTTTAAATGCAGCTGCTGCCTGTGGGGCGCCTAAAGCTAATGCTGCCACTGTATGTAAAATTTTAGTATCTGCGCGTCAGGCGTCTGACCGTTCCCTCAGACTAACAAGTTTTTCGGCTGATGAGGTATTTCGCATAGTCTCCTCCAGAATACCTCCAAAAAAGTCAAAAGACATATACGGTGTGTCGATGGAGCTAATTAAACTAGCAATTTTGCCTCTAGCTCCGGTTCTCGCCACACTGTTTAATAAGTGTCTTAGGGAGGGGTCGTACCCGTCGCCGCTGAAGATATCGAAAGTGTCCCCGATATTTAAAGGCAAAGGCAAACGGGACGATATTGATGGATATAGACCAGTATCGATTATACCAGCAATAGCCAAAGTATTCGAAAATGGCTTGAGTTCGCGATTAGTGGCCTATCTATCGGAAACCGAGGTACTGTGTGAACAACAATACGCATACCGCGAAGGGAGGTCTACGACTTCTCTAACGCGTGAAGTGATTCGTAGCGTGTTGGCTGCCCGTGAACGTAAAGAGCAAGTAGCCGTCTTATGCTGTGACTTATCGAAGGCCTTCGATGTTGCAGACCATGAGACCTTAGCTTTAAAGCTGAAACACTATGGCATAGCTGGGAAATCATACGAGGTATTGACTGACATGTTACGAGGCCGCTCTCAAGTAGTGGATGCTGGCGATGGCGAGAACAAATCAGACCCGTTGCCTTCGTCTATGGGAGTACCGCAGGGTTCGTCTGTCTCTAATATTATGTTTTCTCTCCTACTAAACGATCTACCCGAAGCCGTGAAGGGTGCAGCCATATTCATGTATGCGGATGACGTGGCTGCCGTAGTCACAGCTCTTTCAATAGAGGAATTAGAAGAGAAATTAAATTTTGTAATAAACGGCTTAAATTCATGGTTTAGCGCCAACGGTTTCATGCTAAATTCAAAAAGACACACTATATTCACTTTTGTCTGTCGGGACACCATACAAAACCGCTAAAAGTCTCGCTAAATGGTGTTAGGATTGAGCAGGTACAGAACACCGCATTTTGGGGTTCGAGATTGATCGCAGCATGACGTGGGAACATCACATCGACAAGATGTGTGCTAAAGTTAGCAGTGCGTGCTTTGCGCTAAGACGAGTTTCCCAGTGGTGTCTACGGAAGTGTCTCGTGCATGTTACTTCGCCACAGTGCATTCACGGTTACAATACGGCGCCGAGCTATACGCGCGCGCTGCCGACTGGAAGCGTGCGTTCCGCGCCCAAAAACGTGCCGTACGTGCCATTGTTGGCGTATCGCAATGTACATCCGTCAGACCATATTTCAAGGAGCTTGGTATACTTACTTTACCTGCTATCTTGATCTATCAAGTGGCTGTGTATGTAAAAAATAATCTAGAATCGTACAACACGCGAAGAGAGACATTCTCGCAACATACGCAACGCCGACAAGCTGGATGTTATACCACACTCTCTCACGAGGTCACAGAAGTTAACTCACATAATGGGACCGGAAGTTTATAACGCTCTTCCCAAAATAGTTTTATCGGCCCCAAGTTTCGGCAGCTTCAAAAACAGATTAAAGTGCTGGCTTATCGATCAAACTTTTATAGTTACAGCGAATTTTTAGAGAGTGATGGCAAAGTTCCCATAAAATGTAAATAAATAAATTTGACATAGGTTAGTACAATTGCTATAAAGACATTATACTCGTATAATGCTTGACAGTTTTCTGTACAATAATTATTGTAATACAGTAAAGTAGTAGTTTCAAACTTTGAAAATGTATACAATTTGTATGCTCTTTCTTTTGTTTTTAATTTTTATTAATTGACGTGTAAATTGTACATTTATGAATAAAGTACTTTGACTTTGACTTTGTATTTTTCTTAAAGTAAAAAAATCATTGATTTATTCACTTGTAACTACCAGCCATGTAAGATATCTGAAAAAATTACACATCTCACAACAAAATAGCATCAGTTCAAAAACAACATTGCACGCTACCTAAGATTACGAGAAAGAAAAATGCGTTTCCGCGTGTCAAACAAACGATTCAAATAAAACCCGTTTCACAGATCCCTCCATTTGTCCGACAACTAACTCATACATAATTCACAATATTTATCTGTATTACCGTCCCGTATACATAATTTCGTGTTCGCAGAATGATCACCATGACTTTCGGATTTGCCATCTTTCGAATTTCTATCCCCTCCGTATACCCATCGAGTTCCCCATTCGAGGGATTAAGACGGTTGTTATCAGGCGGGTGGAAATCGGGCCGGCATTACGAACGCCCGGCTTGTCAGCGTTTATTCATTCACTGATAATGCGGTCCGTGCCGCATATCATTTTGGGACGATGGAACCTACGGCTTAAGTTATGTTTAGTGATGAACATTCGGGAATTAAGGATGAAAGATTCGGGTAGAAAACTGTGCGTTCAACCTCTTTTATACCAGTATACGAGTATAGAGGTCTTAGATAAAGAATTATATATAAACTCTTTGACACAGACTAAGTAGAGTACATACCTATAAAACCTAAAAGTTTTCATGCGTTTGATCTTTTATTTGGGGTTTTCAGTTTTAGTCAAGTTTTAGTTATATTTACGTCGTAAGTCACTACAGGCAATCGGCTAAAGCTAACATCACAAAATTTAACAAACGTCTAACGAAAAAAATTCTTTTATTATAATTATTTATATTACGAGTATAAGTAATATTTGGTTCTATTCAAAAGACTGGGAAAAATTAACTCAAGACAGAATCTCAATATCCTTAGGTAATAGCTATTTTCTAAATTTCATCGTTCGTGACGTTCTAAAGACTAGAACGAAGGCTCTACTTTTGTGATAATAACTTCTAGGCTGTAGAACGAGTTGCCTGAGTGGGATTTTCTTGATGGTTACAATCTTGGTGTCTTCAAATTGGCAGTGAATCGGTTTTTCGAGAAGCACGCTCCATCGCGTAGTTGCTTCAAGCGGTCAAGTCAAGGTCAAGTAAACCTATAAAAGTAAAAAAAAATCTTAGCGAACGAAATGGCGAGCAGATGCTAGTTCAAAATAAATGCCATATTAATGTAAAACAGGGCTAAAAGAAAACAAAAAGTATCTTCGTTTTCACATTTTTCGATTCCACAAAATTGTAGAGTCAGTTTATGTGCTCCTTATCTTAAATTGAAATTCAAGGGCTGAGGTTAATAATCTAAATAAGCTTTTTATCGTAATACGTTTCACGAAAGTCTGCCTAAAACCTAACTGGAATAAAACTATTTCTGAAAGTTACTGGAGTGTATAAAATGAGCTCAAATACCGCGGTATTTCAATCTAGGTTCGGTGTATTTATTTTTGTACTAGGCTTTGGGTTTATCGTAGTTTAATTCTTAAGCGACTTCAAAAAGGGAGGAGGTTCTCGATTCGGCTGTATGTTTTTTTGCTATTTAAATTCATTATGAACACATTTTACATCATTTAATCGCTATCTAAATAATTATGGTACGGTGTCACGCGAATGAAAGTTAAATTTAAGGATATTAAAAAAAATGATCTGTATGCCGTTAAGTTTTTGTCAAAGTATATTTTTTTCGGAACGTGTTGAACTCACCTTTATTGCCTTCATCAGAAGTTTAGTTTTAATATAATGGTGATGAAATTCATCCATCGTCATGCCGTAGGGAATGAAATTTTACTGTTATTACAATTAAACTATTATCTTAGAAATGCTTAGCTTATGCATGAGTAGCCTACTTTATGCTCCCACTGCTGTGACTCAAGCCCTTCTCGCGCAAGGAGAGAGTGAAGTGATTAACAAAACTGGAAAGTGATATAGTGTTATGTGTTGACGAACAGTATCGATAAAAACGTTTCCTATTTGGTTTCATGCAAGTATCGGATTACTTAAAATATGTCGCCTAACTTAACCTTGTGACATTCATTATTCGATTTATAAGTTTGATTGGTCTGTATAAAATTGGCCGCTTAAAGATGATTTTATTTAGAACTGGATTAAAATTAATGTATACAATATTTACATATGTATAAAAAAACTAAATAATATTTTTATACCATACAATAAAAATAAACAAATTTACAAATCAAACACGCCGTCGAGATCACTACTGCGCGGCAGGGTGGTACCCAGAATGAACGCTGCCGTTGCCTCATTGAATAGCTAAACTCAGCTTTTGGGCAAAGTAGGCGCCAGCTCTGGGATCCCCTGAAGCGAGGACCAAACGTTTTGAAAGATCTTTTACTGGTAGTAAAAGATTGGTAGTTCAGTATTATTCCGTATTTAATTTATGAAAATATATAATTGTATTATAATTCATTTCCCTATTTACAAAAATAGACGTCCACAAAGTCATGTCAATTAGAATAACCCGCCTCGAACCGTTCCTGGTGGAAATGTGCCCAAAACGCTGAAATTGTAATTTATGAAATCAATTTAAAAACCAAACACAGCATTTGCGTTTAAAGATAAATCATTCGATTCCATCCCAAGGCTTCACATTACATTATGTAAATTCGGCACATTGTTTCGTGTTACGTGTTTGTCTGTCTGTCACCGAAAATTCTTTGACAAGGGTACGAATATTGTAGAAGCTAGGGCACTATTTCTCGTCAGGTACCAACGTTATTGTCATATTTATCGTCTACGATAGACGGTTATAGATTGGGTGGTTGTTTGCAAAACTGAAATTTGTTTAGGTCGAAGTAAGATGGAACAGGTAAATATTGGAAACCCAAAGTAGACTATATCTTAAAGTTTGTGGTTGCAAAGTTTTGATTCAGGATCAGGGGAAAAGATTGTATTCCCAACTTTAAATATAAAAAAGTTACGAGACTTTATTTTCTCCATTCAAAATTAAGCTTTGTTTTCTTGGAAACAGACTATAGCGAATGTTTCGGCTTAATTCTAGCCAAAATAGTAAATTTACCTCAAGGACCAAGTTCTCTATCGCAAGGTCGCGGAAAGGTATGGTTATGTATGTAAAAACGTTTGATTTGGGTTAGAACTGACGCTTTAATTATACGACGGAAATATCGATTACGACCTTGGTTTTATACTTATGAGAGTTAGGTTAAGATATTGTTTATGTTTTAGTAAATTTAGAGCTCCCTGTTGAGTCCTACACTGCTTTGGGTAGTACCACTCTTTTGTTAGTTGTTCTGCTGCCAATTTGTATTTTTTAACCGACTTCAAAAAGGAGGTTTCCCAATTCGACCGTACGTATCTTTTTTTTTCTAAATTGAGGGGGCAATGTTTTCTGAGAATGTTCAAAGCTAAGAGATAAATCATTTCGAAACTCCGGCCCACTAATATTGTTGGCAGGGATTTGGACTTCTTTAAGTTAAAATAGTTAGTAAATAATAATAAATAAATTGCGTGACAATCAGGCTTCTTACTTACATCAAGTGCCTGTTTTGATCATATTATCCATCATATTAAAAATAAAAGGGTGGATCTGTCGTAATCACATAAATTAGTGATATCAGTCACCCTGAGAACGACAAGCCTCTCTTTTAAACAGTTTTGTGCGTCACTATTAGAAATTATCAAAAATACTACTACTGACACCTCAAGTTGCAATTCGTACAATAGGCATGGTGACTAAAAAACTAGTTAGTCCGTCAGTTAGACTATTAAAAAATATTGTACACGTATTTTTTATTTTGTTTCAAAATAAAAAATGAACGAATAAATAGAAGCTTAGAAGTTTCGACTACCTCTATACAATTTTTATGTAGACTTGACGTCACAACTCCTAAACCGGAAGTTTGATGGTCTATATCTTTATCATTCAATAATTCATTCGCCTAACCTTATCCCACTTTATGTGGGGTCGGTACAACATGTACGTTTCCTCCATTTATCTCTGTCATTCGTCAAATCTAAGCTCACTTCTTTCCTACTCATATCGTCTTTCACACAATCCATCCACACTTTTTTGGTCGACCTCTCCCATCTTTTTCGGTTTAAAGTCAAAGTCAAAGTTCTTTATTGATAAATGTACAATTTACACGTCAATTACAGTATTTATATCTTTATCGATTTTTAATAATTGGATAAAACAAAAAAAATGTGTCCCCTATTTTTTTCTATAATCTACCTGACGTACTAATTGGAATGGTATATTTTGACCCATTCATTATCCCAACATAATAATGTTCTCATACATTCGTTACTTCTCTCTCACTAATCCGAAAATACCAACATAGGTCTATCCCTACCACGCGCTCAAGTGCTCACCGCCCAATTACAACAGATTAACGGCTGTCTTGTGATTCAACAATAAAATACTACCACAACATGACATCTGCGAAGGATTTAAAAAAATAACGCCCCAGTTCTTTTCCTCAAACCCATAATGTCCGTAAAAATACATTTATTTATCTCTACTTATACCCACATACCACTTAAGCCGAGTTGAAGCCGTTTCCGGTAAATTTTTTATGCAAATCCGCCAGCTATGGGTGTTCAATTTCTTATATCGGTACCCAATATTGGGCAGGTTGCTTAATTTCCATTCTCGAGGTCCCGAAGGGGGCTTTTAGCTGGACCACTGATGTAATCCGAAGCTGGAAACCGTATTACTGAACGACCAGCTCGGAATATCTTTAAGGAGGCGCTAACCTCGTATTTTTTAAACAAAACACTCACTCAGTCGGTGTTCTTTTTTTTAGTTCGGTTACTTGATCGAATTTATAGGTAAGGTGGTCGTTTTGTACTTCGGTTTTAGGGGTTCACCCTCAGGTTCGCGTATTACGAATTCAGATATGATTTTCGTGGACACTTTTTTACAACTTTTCGAAGGTCGTGGGCTGATGGTGATGGAAGTATTTAGAAAGTTTTTAGGAAAACAGATCGATTTTCTATTCAAGTTGATAGATGAAAAAGTCGTAAACAAGGATAACACTTATTGGTAGGTATATAGTCTCAGTAGGCTGAAGAAATGAATGATGATAAAACTGAAGAAGTGAACTGGTAATAAAGATTTTATGAGTGTTTATAGGCATTTATTACACACCTGACTAAATTTATGACGTCTGTTTTATTTCTGTCATATTTTGTAAAAAATAAATTGGCAACCAGTTTAGTGTATCCAGTAAGTAACAATTACGAGCCTTTATAATTACTTGTATACTTAGTTATCTAAGTAAATGAATTTAAAAATTTTATTAGAATAATATCTTCAACAACCAGTTTAATCCTTTATGATAAATACAGTTTGGATCGAAATTGTACCATGTTATATTTATACTCGTATTTAAGTTTTAACTGTATTCTGTTTTGTATACTTGAATAAATAAATAAATAATTACAGGTGTCATTTGTATGTTAATCGAGAGAATATACTGGTTAGAGATGAACTCTCTGAAATTATGGCACATATAACAAGTTGAAAAGGTTAAACCGAAAATTCTGTTATTGGTACAAAAAATCAGTTCTAAACGTGCAATTTTATCGATACTTTTGTCCAGCCTTCTTGAACATTAGTCCTTGCGCATACTATACTATATTACTATTTACAGTCAATTTAGTCAGAAAACAACAACTACAATTACAACACTACACAACACAACACAACAATTAAACTTACCCAACGAAACAAATAAATGCTCTGCAATGCCCGAGCGACACGAAGCTAGGTAGTAGCTAGTAACTTCTAGCTTCGTGTAGACAACGCTACGCAACGACAGTTCTGTGAACACGAAGCTAGAAATGCCAGGCTTACTAACACTAGCTTGCTATCCTAGCTTGAAGAACTAGCCTGGTGTCGCTCGGGCGAGCATAAGGCGCTCGGGTTCTAAACGCACGAAACAATTGAACACAAACGGTTCAACATTTAAAAAATTAAACTCAAAATCATTGTCAACCTCAGCTGGGCCTATTCCAGCGGCTGTACCTTCAAGTTATATCAGATTAAAACCGCACACCCTTGTTCGAAACTGGATAAAGACTTCCCTTTGCAATCTCTCCGGACAAAGTGGTTTTAACATCGATAGCCTGATAACAAAGCTTTTATCTGCGTGAGGGAACCCCGTGAGAAGTTTTCATTGGGTTTACGACCTTTCAAAAGGTTTTCCAATTTGATAACGCGTCTGTACAAAGAATTTTATGAAAATGTTGTAGTAAGGTACAATTTGTAAAATGGACGCAACATCTTGTTCTTTGCTATTTATTAGAATTTTAATTGCTGTTCATTATTAGTAAAAAAGAGCAATAGACTGTGTGTATTACAAAATTATGGAAGTCAATGGTTGCAACCTGATGCTATAAAACGTGGAAATGCCAATTTCAAAGATTGTATTATAGGTTACTAGTAAATCCTACCAACTTTAGCCGTTTAGACAGTTATTTGAGAATGTGCGACACGTCATACTACTTACGCGGTGTAAATCTATATCATTTATCAAACTCACTTTTCTAGAGAGGTTGGTTTACCGTTCGCGTGGCACATGCTGAAGCGAACACTAATGATGGTACAACTTGTGAAACGTTTTTTACCCATTCTTAGTTCATAACGATGATATGACATCTGAATATCGATTGTACATGGTTGTTCCTTTATGTTACCCTGGTACCATATCCTATTAATATTATAAATGTGAACGTTTTGATGTTTGTTGCTCAATCAAGTCGGTACTGCTAAACGGATCGAATTGAAATTTGGAACTTAGATTAGTGTCTGGAATAGCACATCGGCTACTCATCTACGGGTATATTTTTCGTCGAGGGAAAATAACGGAACCGCAAAAATCGCTGGTAAAACTGCGGGTCACAACTAGTCTAATAAAATATCAACTCTACATATTCTACCTGCTTCGACCCGAAATAGTTATGACTTTATAAAAATTTAATATAAATTACAATTTTCAGACACAACCAGTGATATGGTACGAGAACGAGCCCCCAGGTCAGGTGGTGATCCTAACAGCAAAAGACTACGATTCGCCCGAGAATGGACCTCCTTTCGCTTTCGCTCTCAACGAGTCGGCCTCTTTCGATATCAGGAGCAAGTTCCATATCCAAGGTAAGATAATATTTATAAAAAACTATCGATCACTATTATAGCTAATTTTATCTAAAATCCCTGGATTCTATGTGGAACATTCTATGGATGCTCATTCAGTAAATAGTACATATCATCATCATTAGAAAATCGGTATAATTATTGTGTAAATAAATAAACATTGCTGGACATTTCACACACAACACAATTTAACCCCAAACTCAACAAAGATTGTACTATGGAAGCCAGACAGCTGAGATAACTCTATAATTTGAAATACATAATTATTACACATAGAAAATACCGACAAGACAGTATAAATATTAATATTTATCACTCAAATAATTGCTGAAATAATTTAAAAGTGTGAATCATTTTATAATCTCAGCTCTACAGAAATTTCGTAACAGATTTTAATTGCCAACTAAGAAGGATACGCAACTAAGTATGATACGACATAGCTATCGTTCTGATTATATCCGCTCTATAACTGTAACTTTAAACTTCTGTAATCTCCGCTACTGCGCCTTCAAACCAGTTCAACAACAGCGTTATAGAGGATGCTCTATAATTCTATAAGGAGCTATATTATCTTTGTTGCAATCACATAGAAATGCCGATATATCCTACTTAATCCAACTAATTCTATAAATGAGAAAGTTTATAGGTATAGAATGGATACTTGTTACTCTTTCACGGAAAAACTAAAAAAAAATCTGGACAAAATTGTTTTTTTTAATGTTTTTTTGACATTGTTAAATAACGAAATCAGGAACTATGCGGGTTTAACCATGGGGTGGTGCTAGTATATGTATGTCACCCTAAAATTATTAACACCGTCAAATTATAAACTAACCTACAAGATTAGATTACAATCCCACGCGTTAAATAACAATCTGACGGTGATAACAATATTACGTTGACTTATAGTTTTTTGTCCACCCCAAGGTTGCCTGGAAGAAATTGCTTTCAGCGATAAGGCCGCCAGTTGTTTCACTAGTTTTATTGTGTACATATTTATTTTCTGTACTATTTTAAGGTGTGAACAATAAAGAGTTTTCATTCATTCATTCATTCATTCATATTTAAGAATGAATTGCTATTTCCTTTGATCACGCTATATTTTGAGACTCTACAAGAACTCGTAGCACTACGTCTACAAAACTACCTAAACAGATACAGTAATTTCTTTAAAACACTTCAAAATTCTGCCAACATCCTGTGTTGTAGTTAGTAGCATTTCTATTAATAGAGCAATTCAAATACAAACTCCATCGAATCCGAACTCGCGGCGAAATTGCTCGCGAAACTTCCCCCGTGTCTTAAAACCGACTACTGATTTTCGTATTCGAATACTGAGTTTCGATTAATTCTGTGCTGGCTCCGAAATTTGGTTCAATTAATGTACTTAACATGCAATAAAAGGCGCGAAGAACTCGTAACTTTGTTCAGAAGTGCCAATTCAATTTTGGTCGGTGCCGCATTCGAGTTGGCATGTTGGTAATTTCACCCGTTGAGTTCCATGGACGTATGAAAAATATGGACGTCAAGAGACTAGGAAATAAATTAATGTAGTACAAATTTTTACTTATTATTTTACTGGTGAGCGTATTAAAATATTTGTCTTTACGGTATGTATTTATGTATGTATGTATTTACGGTAAAACAATACTGCCATATTTCAAGATGATAATTTAAGTTTTACCTATTTTAATGTCAATTTGCTTACAAATTTTATACGTTTTTGGGTCGTGTAATCCTTCAGTGACAGTTTCGAAACGGCAGTAAATCAGAACTACGACATTAATATAGTTTTTTTTTTCAAAAGAAAAGTTTTAGGCGCGTTGGGGCATTTTTCGAAATGACAAAACCTCTAAACTAGAGGGATAAAAAACAATGTACTGGTTTGGTATCTGAAAAGTGTTTCATTTTAAAGCTTCTCAGTATATCATGCTTCGTCCATCTTTATTCATCATTCTTTCCTGTTGCTAGGCATTATATATGCCGTTGGTGGTTCTAAACTCGGTGATGTTTATGAGCTGTGGCACTTTTGTGGAACGCTACGATTTTCTGACAACAAAATTCGAAAGGAAAGTAGTAGTTTCATGTTGCTTATTCACGAGCCACTACAGCATTTATGATGTGCTTGGTTTTTCGGTAAGATTGCAAATATCTTTTGACCGCCATCTCGCCTGATGTTAAACGATGACGGATATCGATGAGCGTGTTTACCTAGAAGAAACCGATTCACTCTCGATTTAAAACACAAAATGTCGGGAAAAACCCTCTGCTGATATTTAGTGAAGGGTTCTTACAAATGTGCTTGCTGATACTAAATGTAATGTGATACAATGTACATACAAACATTACTGCCTTCTTGTTTGAACGGCAATATTTCAAGATAAATTACAGGGAACGAGATAAATCATAATATATCTTCATGATGAGGGTGATGGGCGCAGTGCATAGCCAGTTGGACTTTTCGGTGATCAAATAGCTTAGGGGGCATTGTGCTATAGGCAAGCCTGTTACTCACCATCAGGCGGATATCCTGCTCTACCTGTCAGTCTGTACTATACTAGAAAGAAGTTCGAATATAATATACCAAAACACTCGTTTCAAACGTTGTGTAGTAGTATCTTAAGTTATGAAGAAATTTTTTTGGCAGCACGCCTGATATCCCGAAGTAAAATCGTCTATTTTGTGTGGAATTACAAAGTCTAAGGCACTAAATAATTTTGACCTTTCTGAGGATTGCAGGACTGGCCCCATTGATAAAAATGACTGAAAAAGATGCGGAAACTCATTTCTCCTATATTATGTAACCTAATAGAAAACATCTGAAAGAAATTGTTTCGGAATTTCTATATACCTATGTATTTTAACAAAATTGGTGGAGTACTTTGATGATTGGAATTTAATTAGTTAGTTATTTAGAGGGAAAAACTATAGTAGTGAGTAGGAAAATGGATATTAATAGGTAACTTCCATCGAAACGACATTATAATGATTGACAAAAAAGAATAAGGCTTAAAATGTTGCCAGTGTAATAAATTATGTATCAACCTAATCATAGCAATAGTCATAAATAAGAACTCCAGTTTTAATGGAATTATCGCCCTTTCTAAAAGGTCACATTTAAATGTCAATCACATAGGTAATAACGGTGACTAGACAGCTTTAAATACAGGCTCATTTTCTATTGGACTATTGGAATAATTAAATACTCTGTATAAACTATTTAATGTCATACAATTATTATTTTGATGTATCGACGAAAATGGCTTTCACACTTTTAAGTAATAGTACGGTTTGGTGACAGGTATTAGGTTCACAGATCATTAGGGGCCATCCATATTACGTCACGCGAATTTAATGATTTTTATACCCCTCCCCTGTCCTTGTCACGGTTGGTTACATTTTTGAGACCCCCCCTTAATTTAAATTAATTAAATTTAGTGTTGTAATACTGAGATATAAAAAACGACATTTTAAAAAATGTGACGTCATACAATTTTAGACCCCTCCCCGCCCTTCATCGAGAGTGAATCGGTTTTTTTTTTCTAGGTAAGCACGATTAATCATAGACCGCATTGTCGCTTAACATCAGGCGAGTTCGCGGTCAAGTGGAAAGCTAAAAAATCGTAAACGAGGTCTGACCACCAACTCTCCTATTTTATTTTGCTATAGGACGTTATTGGTGGACATTTCACACACAATATTGGTGGATATTTCACACACAACACATATTATATACTTTATTTCGAAGTTTTATCTTAACTATGGTATTTTGTTCTACAGGAAACATACTCTCAACCCTGGTCTCATTCGATCGGGAACAGCGCAAAGAATACCGAATTCCCGTAGCGATCACCGACTCTGGCA
Source organism: Ectropis grisescens (assembly GCA_017562165.1). Taxonomy (NCBI): domain Eukaryota; kingdom Metazoa; phylum Arthropoda; class Insecta; order Lepidoptera; family Geometridae; genus Ectropis; species Ectropis grisescens. The sequence goes on from CM029773.1 coordinate 13,947,692, forward strand.
CCCCTCGTCTGACTGGCGTCTCAATCCTCCACGTAGTCATCGGAGACAGGAACGACAACCCTATGTTCCCTGGACACAGTGACATATTCGTTTACAATTATAAGGTATGTGTTTCATTTATACACTTTTGCAATTTAAAGTTATATTGAAAACGGACTTAATCGTATTCGAAAATGTTTTTTGAACTATGCACTTTGAACGTTACGCAATAAACATGAAAGTTCAAATCGGCAAAACACAGCAATGCGCTCGTCGCTCAGTGAGTAACAGGCGCTATTCAATAAAAAAATTTTCTAGTTTTTGCCACATATTTCAAGTCTGGATGATAAAAGACTTTCTCAGCTTAAAATTTTTAGATGGTAATGGTACCTAATGATACTTATGTATTCTAAAGTACCGATTCAATTTAGGCGTGCTTGATAAAATTGTCACTGCTTTTTTCTGTACGATGGCACCTTTTCATAACAATCAATGGCACAATAACATCTTGAATGGATCCTTTTCATCGACGAACCCTACAAAAACTAGTAAAAACCCAAATTCACCTCAACAAGAAGAATGTTAAGAAAAATCTAGAGCTAAACAAATCCTATTTGAGGCCCAATTACTTTACTGGAATGTACATAATGGTCCCGGGAAGGTACAACAATCCCTTGATCCCTTTAGGGACACGCATCATTTTCTTTGTACCAAAGATCCTTCGATATCAGTTACTTATACTATAATATTTTTTCTATTTTATTACGATCTTATAGATTTTTTATTTTTATTTAAGTTTTGAGTTACATATATTATGGAGCAGTTTTTATTTCGGCTGAAAAGAGCTTTTAATCAGTAAAACGATACTGGCTGGTAAAGAAAATTAGTTTTTTTTTTAATTTGGCTGCACGCTCACACTCAAGTCTGATGTATTTAGTTATTTTCTTGTTTAGTGTTTTTAATTTTTTAGTGTTTTGTTTATGTTATCTATCTTGATTCTAATATTGAACTTGTTTTAATGCTATCAGACGGAAGTATACTACAACGAACTATACAGCTGGCGGTATTATGTGAGTATAAAATTGGAAAAATGTGTCTCCTACCCGCCATTTTGGTTCTGCCTCATTTGACGGCCTGCATCTTTTGTGTTGTTGTTTTTTTTATTTCAGTTACCGATTGTGTTGTGTATGGCATGAATTATCGGATGCTATGCTCTTCGGTTTTTAATTAGCAATTTTAATTTCTTTAATTTATGTTTGGTGATTTTGTTTCGTTTTCATGTTATCTCATTTTGTTCTTCCTAAGCTTTTCTAAGTTCTGTAGAATGTTATGTTGTGCTCTTCTCTTCCCTTTTTATTTTTTACTTAGGAATCAAGCTATGAACAATAAATGAGGTACGGGGTTCTTACTTTATCTATAATATGTATTTTGCAAAAAAAATATTGGCGAAATTTTAAGATACCTGCACTATAAAATGTAATGCAGTAATGAGGCGCTATATCAAATATAGAGAAAGGGCTTTGTAACGCGGATTAAAACTGCGTTTAACCTGCGACTCGCCTTTTTAGGAAGAGACGATAAATAACTAAGTTAATGACCTATTATTGGAAACATCACTAAATTACATTAACGTAAATGAAAAACAACTAAGCCATGTTAATTCGATCGAATAAAATAACAGCAGTTAATACCGTCATAGTTATCATTTAGCATTTTAGCGTTTAAATTGTACTCATAACATTGAAAATCATGCGTACTAATCCAGTTAAGTTAATTAGTTAATTTAGTTGCACGCTCAGTGTTTATTCATAAAATCAAATTATGAACTTCAGTTGTTAACTGCGACATAACGGTTTAATATTAATTGGTTTTTAGTTTGAATAATTAACAATTTTATGATGAGGCACGCATTTGAATAATTACGTTTGTTTGTGATGGGTTAAATGTTTGACATGATTTTATGAGCATTTTTGAAGTTCTAAGAAATTGTTCATTGATTTCATTAAATACATACTCGTATTTATTAATTGTGTAGGCTCATAAGTCATAATCTGTTGGTAAATAAATGTACAAGTAGACTATTAGAACGGGTCTAAGTATTATGTGATTTCCGATATTATTATATTAGTGGTGTTGAATATACATACATATATATGATATATGCTAAAATATAAACCTATTTGTAAAAAAAAAACAAAATTATGAGACCTTTGCCACTGGACCAGTGGCGAAAACGTACCGAGTTCTCGATCGTGAAAGCGTAGATCGAAACCCAGGTGGGTTTCGATCACCACCACCTGTACCACCTGTAATAGGCGTGTCTTACAATTATATTAAACTAGATGCCCGCCCCGGCTTCGCCCGTGGTATATTATATAGCACTCATCGGGATCCCGTACATATCCAACGGTGAAAGAATGACTGAAATCGGTTCACTCATTCCTGAGAATATCGATTTCAAACAAAAAACCTCTTCAGCAACCTGCTACGCCACCTGTCGGAAATTGGTCGTACCAACTCAGATTTAGAAAAAAAAATTAGCAAAGGTTTATATTCGAGGCACAGATTACTAAAATTCAATGACGCAATTTTTGATACATGCTGTCATGTGTCATGTCAAAGCACGAAACGTACGAAAACTCTCAAAAGGGGAATATTTTTTCCCGATTTTGTTACATTCTTGTTTCATGCTCCGCTTCAATGAATAGTAGAGTTATTTTCTATAGCCTAAAGCCATCCTCGATAAATGGACTATCCAATAGAAAAAGAATCTTTCAATTCGGCCCAGTACTTCCCGAGATCCTAGCGTTCAAGCAAACAAACAAACAAACAAACAAACTCTTCAGCTTTATAATATTAGTATAGAACTCATCGGGGTCCCGTACATATCCAACGGTGAAAGAATGACTGAAATCGGTTCACTCATTCCTGAGAATATCGATTTCAAACAAAAAACCTCTTCAGCAACCTGCTACGCCACCTGTCGGAAATTGGTCGTACCAACTCAGATTTAGAAAAAAAATTAGCAAAGGTTTATATTCAAGGCACAGATTACTGAAATTCAATGACGCAATCTTTGACACATGCTGTCATGTGTCATGTCAAAGCACGAAACGTACGAAAACTCTCAAAAGGGAATATTTTTCCCGATTTTGTTACATTCTTGTTTCATGCTCCACTTCAATTAATAGTAGAGTTATTTTCTATAGCCTAAAGCCTTCCTCGATAAATGGACTATCCAATAGAAAAAGAATCTTTCAATTCGGGCCAGTACTTCCCGAGATCCTAGCGTTCAAGCAAACAAACAAACAAACAAACAAACAAACTCTTCAGCTTTATAATATTAGTATAGATTATTTGATATAATGACAGTATTTAAATAGAATATAATATTATACAGTAGTAATATAGAATATAACCATATCAGAATAAAATATGTACCTATTTTAATTTTGATGTTTTTTAGTTGTAACTTAGGTACTTTATGATCATTCAAAGCTGGATGGGCAAGTTCATTTTAAAAGTACGAAATTATTAAAAAATGTATTTACCATTGGATAACCCATTCAATTTCAAGTTACTTTTGTTATGAAACCAGTTTCCTACCATACAAACTCGCGTACTTAACGCGCGACTCATACAAAATACATAGTGTGACGTCACGTTTCTGTAGTGATTTGTATGAAGCGTTTCTGAGTGTCCAAAATTGTGTTTTTAAAATCGTGATATCACGGGAAGTTTTTAAGATAACAAAGTAATTCTTTCACATATGTTTCAGTTATTGAGTAGGCTTTTGATGGCACATTAAATTAAAAATGAGTCGTCATGGCTATTGTGCAAGTTTATCATTACCCCTGGTTTTGACTTTACAAGACGACAATCGGTGGTCTCAGCAGCGTGACCATATTTGTTTGTTTAAAAAGTTTTGTTAATCTTAACATATTTTAATGGGCCATTGGCAGTTGATCTACGGTGGCATCCACTAAACTGCCAAACTTAAGGTTGCCGCAGACGGCACAGGGCATAAATTAAACTTACTAACTAATAATACGCACACATGTAAAACATATCCGGAACACACAGTAGACTGTTATCATTCTACTCTCAAATGACCTACTACTCATAGCTACTTTTGCAAACAACAAAACATACATTCAAACTAACTGAATTCACGTTTTTCCTGAGTTGATAAAAAAAATAACTTGCAAGCCTTAGAAAAATTAAACAAAAATCTTTTAACGCGTACTAAAGATGTTACATTAAAAAGTTTCCCAACATTTTTCAACACTCTTTACAAGGCTGCAGTGGCCGGGCTTCATAAAAGTTCTTTTTGTCTAGTTTACTCGACGTTTCATAACGCAATTTGTATTCAGCGTGGACGCCTTAAAAAGCATGAAAATATGAAACGGCGTAAATTCATTGCTCTATAAACTAGAGACGGGGTGGATTGTATTTTTGCCGGTGTTTATTAAGTCTTTTTATAATGTATAAAATGCGACTGGGATGGATGCATACGTGGTAAACAATATGTCTGCTCATTGCAACACAACGCCTAGTAAATCTTCAAATTATGATCCTATACGCAATTAAAATATAAGAATGCAACTTGCTACCTCGCATTGCAGACCGTCTTCCAGAGATATACAATGATTCCATATCATTGCCCTGTAATTGGTCTGAAAATAAGACCCTTCAAACCGGGACACAGTAATGATTGCATACCACTGATTGGCGGTAGAATAGTTGGCAAACATGTGGCGGTCTCTGCAAAGAGTTCGCTACTCCACCCATCTACCACTACAAAATACCGAAAATTTTAAAAAGTGGATTATGTTTACCGTTTTATTTTTATTTATTTCGTTTTTATTGCCCTCAGCAATGTTTTAAGAGAAAGACTAGACAAAGAGATGAATCATTTCATATCTCCTGGTGATGAGCGTGATGCAGTACTGGGCAATTATTTCAATTCTTTATGTCCAAATTGTTGCATGACACCCTGTTAACAAGAGCAGACATATTGTTTACCATCAGGTATACGTCGTATCATCGTGCCCATCTCTTCAGTCTTTGTCATATAGTTCGTTCAAACGTTACTGGGCGAATATTCTGAATTCAATTTGGTCCCCTTTACGTTTGTCTATGGGCCATTGAATTCGAAAACGATCTAGCCGGAATTTCAGTTCACACCTAATGTAACCATAAACAATTTTAGTGTTTTTCATTGTAGTCTCAAAATTATGACCGATTAGGCGTTTACGGCCGGTTGCAAAAGTTATCGCTTCAGTTAAATGTGTTTAGTACGCGGTTTTTGTTTTATTTTTTAAAGCTGTTTGTTGTTGTAAAAGACAAGTATATCTTTAATACTAGCAGTACCAGTGGTTTTACTGGCGTATTTTCCGTTCCAATAAATTTCCCGCGAAAAAAATAGCCCGCCTGTTTTAGTCTCGACTGTAATTTTATTTATCTATATACCAAATTTTATCCAGATCCATTTTGTTGGTTTTTGCTAGCGCAATGTTAGAAACAGATTTTTTTGTAATTTCATCCAATTTACTTTATCATTATAAATTACGGTATATTTACAGTGATGGTCGAATCCCCGATATTTCGATACAGCTATATATGCATTATGCAACTGACAAATTTTTCAAATTATCCATGACACAAACTTGAAACCTTAAAACAACGTTAAATGAAATTATTTATTCAGTTTAAAAACATTACTTAAAACAATATAGCTTAGGTACTAATAATATGTTCAGAATGAGTATCTAATCATGTGTACACTGGTACCCACACTAGGGCAAATGTCGTGGGTACCAGGCATATCCATTACAGAAATACAAAAACTAATAAAACTATGAGAAATACAAATCTGACTATAGGTATATTGTTATTCACTCTTTGTATAAAAATTATACATTCGCAATACAATACAATCGCAATTGAAATGTGTAAATAACATGGGTCAACGTAATTATTAGGATTAATAAATATTAGGATGCGTATATATTTTACATGCTGCTTCCATATTGTTCCACTTACTAACCAAAAAAAAATTAAATTCCTCTGACACTGATTGAATCATCTGTCAGACATCTAACGTAGTGTATTTTATAGTTTTTTCAGAATACGTTTGTAGAGTTATAAATTCCAACGTTTCATTTTTGTGAAGAAAATATCAAACGTCAGTCAAAGTCTTTTGATCTAAAAAAATACCACCTAAACTTTTTCACTTAGCTTCATCACTTATCTATCTTCGATATCGCTTACTCCGATTTCTTTATTAAACCCTCTAATAACAATCAGGGGTAACCTTCAAAGGCTTGTTAAATCACCCAAAAATCTGTTAGTGATCCGATTATAAGCCCAAGACTCTTCTGAGGTCGCGTTAAGAGCTTAGAGGTGCTCGGTGGTTTTGTACACAGATTTAGGAATACTCAACGCGACTAAGTATCAGGTGAATGAATAAAGAAGTGAATATATAAACATTTATTTATTTTTAGCGTTGAGTGTAATTAAATTAACAACAAAATGGTTAGTTTTAAACGTTTTGAAGTTTCGTAAGTACGTACAATTTAATGTAAGATTAAAGTAAGATTTAATACTTAATCAGACAATTGGGAGCCCTTTTTGCTCATTTAATAGGAAGGCTTCGTGAAGAGTTGTATATAGTTGAGATCGTGTTTTCGATTCCCACCTTAGACCTTTTTGTGTAATGAACTTTTTTATGACTGGGTGTTTCTTCGCATCATTAGTGAATATTTATAATTGTGAAAGTATCATGTCAGTTTTATTTGCGATTGTTAAATATAGAGCAATAGTGATGTGGTGCAAGAGTGGTACCGAGAATCTACCGCCTAATTCAAATATAATGTATGGCTTTGATTTCAAATAGGTATGTTATGTATGGTATGGTATGGTATGTTATTTCTGTAAATGGATGGCTCTATTGGACTTTCTTAAGGCTACTTGAAACTGTGTAGAACGCTTCAAGTCTGCAATTGAAGACTTTGCGTTGTCTATTGGAAGCTGTCTTCATCAGCGGTTTTGTCCATCGCTACCTGAATAATTAAGTCGATATCCAATAGCCTATAAACCTTTACGGTTATACTGACGTTTTATAATAATATATCGCTATTAAAATGTTAATTTGGCGTTAATGAAAGTGGGTTTAGTACGGTGCGTACGTAAACGGGGATTAGTGGCAGGGTTTTTATGAGGTTGCCCTGATTTCCTGAATTAGGTACGGTATAAGCTCAGATTGCTCATTCGGCGGTCTCAGATTGCAAGGACTCAAGTTGTCGGAACTTTAGGATATTGTTATGCCCATCGCTTGAATAATCTGATCATTGACTTATGTTTTGAGTTTAAATACTCCGTTTTCTTAATCTTAATAGACAATGAAGAGCAAAATTAGAAATTGACTATTCTTAAAATAATCGTTGGACGTTGAAACTTTTGTTGATTAAACAAATATTGAAAAATAAATATTGGTGGAAATTTTGGACCCGATACCAACCAACTCTAAACTAAGCAAATTATTCGTGACTTAATTGCGGATTTTTGATAATATCCCGACGTTTCTGTTTCACTGTTTTAATAGCAATATGGATTATATTGGTTTCACAATTTATAGTGACGTATAATATATATTCTTGCCCAAAGAAGTTGGAAAATTAACCCAATTCTTGCCCATAAGCACGACGAAGGTTTCATCTAACAATTTTATCGCCTCGTCACTTTTATAAAAAATAATTTAATTTTCGACACTTATTTGTATGATACTTATTATCGTACAATAGAATGTTCAATTTAAACTTTAAAAATGTAAACTCTTTGTATGCTCTTATTTTGTTTTTTCTAAAATTGACGTGTAAATTTTACATTTATCAATAAAGAACTTTGACTTTGATAATGTAGGTACATTTTTTCAAGTATAGACTACATTTACGTGGGTTTAGTGACGGTACGAGTAGGGCATACGCCTGATGGTAAACATCATGCCTGCCACATAACAGCACAGTAACACGCAGCTATTGTAACATGAAGAGTCCAAATCTTTACTAACCTGGCACTGCACTGCGCTCGTCACCCAGAGATATCAAATACAAAAATCTTTCTTGCTGTTTGCAGTTAAGATAAGGTGATACAAAACATTTTAATAGCTGACCCATACAAACTGGCCTCTTCTTCTAGAGGCATGCAATATGTCTGGCAACACAGTTTCCATTGGTCTGAATTTATACAATTATAATAATAGTCAGCTGATAAAGTCTTCTTCTTTTTTTTTTTTAGCCTTTAATCGGTAAGATGGTTTTGTCTCTATGCCCTGTAATTTCTCTGGTACATGAGTACATGTGATTGTAATAAAGTAACTTCACATTATCATTACTTCAATCCAATTCGAAGTTCCACAAATACCAGTCGATTTCAATTCTCGTGTATAGCTAACGAACCATACAACGTTAGATTCTAATGAAAATATTTGAGGTTTCGGAAACGTTTGCCAATTAGCGGGAACTAAAGCGTACGGGTTTCTATTTCCATTGGCGCTTATTGCTAAAGCTAGCAGATTTCGAAAGAATGTACTTGCTCATTTGGTTGTTTGTAACACGAAACGATTGATTTTGTGACAATTTAGAGATATTCTTGACGATCATTTGATTATTTACACTGGTATGATCATTTACGTTACTTACCATGATTAGATTTTGGTTAGAGCCTCCGATAGTTAGATACAATTTCTTCCAGTTTTGACGTGACAACGTCTTATAAATTGGTTTGCCGGGTGACACTTCAAGAAACTGCGTTACGCTCCGCTCACGTTATGCGCTCACAACGAGAGCGAGTGAAAGGCACGCGTCCCTTCCCCTCGGGCATGGTTAGCCCGCCTAAGAGCGAGAGAGACAGACATAAAAAGTGAAAGGCACGCGTCCCTTCCGTAAAATTATTTTACCACTCAAAGTCGTTGTCACGTAAAACTTTCGCCCGTATACCGACTTTACAGGCAACCAATTTTTTAACGTTATTTGTACTGGACTGCTACTCACATGGTGGTAAGCGACGATGCGGTCTACGATGCTAAGAAAAAACCGATTCGAGTGAATCGGCTATTCGAAACATCCAGACAATAATATCCGTTAATGAACGCCTATTCAAGAAACTTGTTTCACATTTTAGATCTTATTATTACGAAAGTGCAGTCAAACATCCATGAAACGGTGCCACTTTTTTCACAGTTTTTGTAAATCATGTTCAAATGAGAAACTGACGAAAACGTATCAACTACGTAATTTAAGGTAATAAGTGTAGGCTAGTGAAGCTCTGCGTCTTTTGCGCTTGTCTAATGTTTGGTAGGTAGTAGGAACCGCCTAATACTGACTGACACACGTCCGTTGAAATTAACCCTATTTATAAAAAAAAAAAACAATTCTGGCGTCGAAATCACTCATTACAAGTTAATAATTGTTAGTTCAAGTAACTACACAAAAATCACCAGTTATGTTACAATCCTTCCCTCTTTGTCATTAATTATTCGAGGCTGAAATGGGCCATTACAAACAAGTAAGAGCTTCGTATATCCGAGTGCGTATAATTATTTAATGTATTGGAAAATTAACGCAGCTCTACGGTGAAAATTGCCTTAATAGTTGTAGGTTGAGAGATACGGGCAAATTTTATAACACCAATACAACTCTTAATATTTCACAACCAACTTTACAATTGGTTTTCATTAAGCACAATCAGCTCATTTCATATTTCAGTGCTGGGACTCGAGGCCTACTCTCACAATAGATAACCTACTTACATCCTGACTTAGTGCGACTTAACGTATAACGCAAGTTTTCGAAAGATATTTTTCTTGAAAAACGAAGGAAACCAGTCTTCACTTTGTTTTCTTTCAGCGTAAAAACCAGTGGTGATTAAAAAACTCGTACGTACATATGTTCTGAAAAAATACTCGAGGCGGAGGCGGGATCAAAAATTGAAGAGAGAAAGAGTTCTTAGCCAATACTTTTTTTTATTTTTATTTTCAGGGATTTTCACTAATGTAATATAGGTACATAGGTAGTGATGTTTGTTTGCGGAAATCACATCAATTACATTTCAAATGCGATGAACAAATAGTCAACAAATATATATTTGTGTTGACTTGATAAACATATCATTAGAACGTGAAATGTACACGTGTAGTTTGTATTTGCGTTTTTACATTTTTACTACAACTCCAAAATGCGATAATAGAGGTAAATAGAGCATATACTAGAACAAGAAGAATTAGATAAAATAAATAAAATATACACATAAGATTAAAAAAGTATCAATTATATATATTTATTTACAAAATGTCCGTGGATTTAATCTCATAAATATAAAGAGGTGTATAAATCATAATTTTAATTGTTTCCAAACCTCGCTCGACAATTTTAGTACGACTGCGAAGTATTATGTCATAGTTTTTATTCTCATGTTTATTATGAATCAAGTTTCACGTACTAAATAATATTCAGGGAGTAAAACTTAAACATATACTTGATTGTAAATAAACAACCAGGAGCTATGAAGCATTGTATTTTCAAGTAATTAAATCTATCACACCCACCCTTGACTATGAAACAATAAACATACAAAGTAACGTTTCAGGAAAGGTTTATATTGAACCAAGTTTTTATTTGATATTTATTTTAATCGTTCTTGTTCTGTTGAACGGTTTTATTCGTTTTCGAGTTGATTCATTTGAAAAAGTTTTTTGATTATAAGTATCGCGGATGATTTCGTTAGCAGTGTCCTTTTTAGGGTTCCGTAGCCCAAATACGGGACCCTTATAGATTCGTCATGTCTGTCTGACTGTCTGTCCGTCCGTATGTCACAGCCACTTTTCTCCGAAACTATAAAAGCTATACTATTGAAACTTGGTAAGTAGATGTAATCTGTGAAATCTATGAACCGCATTAAGATTTTGATACAAACAATAGAAAAAAACAAACATTTTTAGCGGTGTCCCATACTTAGAACTGAAACTCAAAAAAATTTTTTTGATCAACTTCTAAAATAAGAGAATGACAAAAATAAAAAAAGGTGTATGATATACGTTACCATGTAAACTATCAACGAAAATTGGTTTCAATGAGATCTAGTAAGTAGTTTTACTTTTATACGTTATAAGTAACAACGAACTACAAGAACTTTTTAGCTATTCAATCTTACCCTAACACTTCTTACTATCGGATAAATTGTCTGTTAAGCATTCTGTTAATAATAAAAAAACTATTTTACGGCCAAGTGTGGGTAGTTGGATGACGCATGTGCTCGAAAGATGTTTTTCTAGTAAGGTCCCGATTTCCTCACGATATTTTCACTAACCTAACCATTAAAGCCAGTAGTACAAAAACTTTATAAACTTATACATCTATACTTCGGAAATAATCAGAAATGCACACAGGATTCAAACATTTTTGTCTGTATCCAATGTCCTTGTGAAATTTTCAGCACTAAATTAACATGATTGGCTGCGTACTCCCGCTGAATAGCCAATAATAATTATCTTTATTTTATTACCAGCGGCATCAATTAATCAAATTGAATGGATTCAGTTTAAAACATGAATTCACCACAATAAAGTAGCAATTTTATTTATCCTATTTCATCGTGAAGGAAAAAAAGTATCACCATAAGATATTTTTTGACATGTTTTCGTAACTATTGTCTAAGAAATCTCCACTTCTCCATTGTCGCGCTGATAAATCGACTTTTCTCCCGTCTCCTCATTATTTCCCTGCTCACAATCTCTTGGTTTTGTTCGCTCGTTAGCCTGTTTGTACACTTCTTTGCTGTTTTGTCATCTGTGACTTGATAGATTCGAACTATATTTCTTGTAGCTGCAAGATAGCGTTTCTTTTGTGATCGTATTGGTTGTAGTTTCTGTGTTATTATTTAGCTCCGTCTGGGACGTTACTACGGTTGTGTTTGTTTTACTATAATAATATGTTAACGTAGTAAATTTTGAAACAACACTCAGTTTTAGTATGAAAACTAACGTGGTTATTACACATTTTAAATAAATACACGGGTAACTCACGTTTAATATAGTCAGTCCAATCTGACTCAAGTCCGACAGTGCTAAACGAGCTGCGAACCCGCGCGCGCACTTTCTTTGAAAAAGATCGCCAGACGCGATCGAAACTTAAGTCGGACTGGACTGACTGTATTTTTTTAAAACACTCAGTTTATTACAATATAAATGTTTATTTTCGAAAAAAAAATTCTGAGTGACATACCTACATTTTTAAAACTTATCAATTTTCGTTCTTTTACCGTTTCCGTTATTTTCCCGCGATAAAAAGAATATTATGTGTTATTCCAGGTTAATTTAACTGTGGTCCAAATTCCAACCCGATCCGTTCAAACATTCAGACGTTATAGAGCAACGGACATCCAAACATTGATATTTATTATATTAGTGTGATTAATCACATTTCAAGTCTCCATATCTGACGTTTTGTTTTGCTCTTGTATATGAATATTATAAAATCAAAGCTTTGTGAAAAATATTTTTTTTTAGCCTCTGGGTGTGAAAACACACCTTAGCAAATACTTCATAAACACCTTACCACGTAATGCTATGTAGGTATTCTAAGCATTTACGTACTGTATTGTGTATTTATATACCGTACCTACTTCTATTCAAGTTTAAACGCTACTCCAATACACACATTTGTCAAAAAGAACTAACTTATTCTACTCATTACTATGAATTATTTTTACTTGGTACCAGTCCTGAATTAGAAAAAGATAACTACTATTTATATATACTCGATAAAATGTATGAAACAGCAGAGATATTTTTATGATTTCTCGATTGGTATTCTATCAATACATGTTTATGATAACTAGTATATTCATAACGAAATATGGCTTAACATGTAACCTAATATATATTTAATATCTATATGAAACTATTTCCAATATATTAGTGTTCAACCGATCCTTCATAGTCAAAACATTATTGAAAACAAACCTTACAGCACAGACTTATAACCTATTTCTCTTTACAGGGCGAAGCTCCAGATACAGAAATTGGACGTGTTTTCGTAAACGATCCCGATGACTGGGATCTGCCTGACAAGCAGTTCAAGTGGCTACCTTCGTATGAACTGAGGAGTCCTTACTTCGACGTGCACAGCAACACCGGCATGATTACGATGAAGGAGGGCACACCGAACGGCACTTATTTACTCAAATTCAACGTAAGTATCTTAATAACACTCTCTCAGTAGTCTCCTACTCTACCTATCCTATAGTAGTACTCTATCTTACCTATCCTATGATGATGATTTATTTTTCAAACTTTTATAGGTTTACACTTGACTGCCATTTTGCCTGATGATAGAGTTAAAATTATTTAAATATAGCATTTAGATGGTAGATGGCGGTCAAGTGTGAAACTATTATCGAAAAAAAACAACTATTATCCTATAAAACAAGACCCTTAAAAAACCAACTGCAATATTATACGAACATCCAAAAAGAAGTATTAGTTGAAAACTAATTTTTCGTTGAAGATTCTTCGAAGTTATGTCGTTTTGCAAACCAAAAAAAGCCTTATTTTCACAAAAAAAAAAGAAATATATTTAAGACTACCTTTCCGTGCATCCTATTTACCTTTCCTAGTAACCTATTTACCGGCTTCAAACGGCTGCTTTTAGTTTCAGTTTCGAGTTTTAGTTTAGATACCAATCTATATCCCGGAACTGGGGAGTGGAACTTTATGAGAGTCATATTTTGTACGCACGTTTTTCACAGAACGAGTGCGTTTTTTATGAAATTGGTAGTGAGGTGGGATTTTTTAGATAGAACTCTAAAAAGTAACGCTGGCTCTAAAATGTAGCTTGTCATCTCGACTATGCTGGTTAAAATATACGAATCACGAACGTTATTTTTGCCTTGAAATAAGGCTTTGATTTCAACGTTTATCAATGCTAATCTCAGCTCTGGTAATTAACTCAGTTCGTTGAAAGATGTCAATGTTATGTTTAGTTTCAAGTGTTTGTCTAGTTTTTGCAAAAAGAAACAAACTGACGGGTTTTCTTGTAAATAGCTGCATAAAACATTCATAATAAGAGGGTTTTTAAGTAGAGATTCGGGTTTTCTAATTAAGCGCGCTCTATCGTAAACCGCATGGTCGTTTAACACGAGGCGAAATGGCGATCAAGCGCAAATTTATTTTCCTGTTTGCTAGAATGTTGAAGTTTAAAACGCTCATTGTACCTCTAAGTATATCTCACACTCAATTTTTATTTTATAAAAACCGTTTAGGCATTTTTTTAAATTTTATCTTAAGCTTACCTTGTACTCTAAAAACTCGGTCTACGATGAATTGTGCTTATCTACCGAGAAAAAAAAACCGATTCACTCTCGACCGGAAGAAGATAACTTCTACTGAGGAGCGTTTTTAATAAACCGAAGAAAAGAACTTTTCCGATAGCCCATATAACTTTTAGCCATGCCTAAAACATGTTTATTTTGTGCAGTTATTATCATATCTTGTTAGCTCGCATAGTTATTAGCATTATCTTAAATTCAAGGTTGTGATTTTTTACGTGTAATTTCTTTCTGCAGGTGACAGAAGAGAATGAGCCAATAGTCCCGTTCCACTGGGTGGAAGCGACAGTCAATGTGACCATCAAGGAGATCCCAGAAGAAGCAGTGGACAAGTCAGGGTCCATCAGATTTGTCAACATCACCGCTGAGGAGTTCATCGTACCTGAAGCTGATGTAAATATACCTTTCTTCTTGATGATTGTGTAAAAAAACCGAAAGCGTATCTACGAAGAAATTACTATACTTGAAGTAGCTTATTTTGGTCTTCAACCATGCAGCAAGCAGCCATAAGGGTCGCGTTGTTCCGATCATTATAAATCCTATTTATACTATTAATGCGAAACTGATACTGTTTTTACCTTGAAAAATTAGAGTATCTAACTTAAATGTCGAACGATGTCGCGGGGACATACACATCTATTGAGTATGTATAAAGGTTTTAAGGCCTTATTACACTTCAAATTCAGATACAAGTGTTTTTGTTCATTAATTAAGAAACACTTATTTATTACATAACAAAATTTACCTTAGAATCTAATTGGTCTATCTAGACAACTAAATTAAGTTTTTAACTTTAGAAACAAGCAATCCTCGCTTCGGAATTTAGTATACTTACTTACAAATTCAGTAGCGAATAAAGTCAGTCTTCTAATTTTAGACAAATTTATTAAGGCCTTAAACCTAAATATCCTATAACAGCGTTCTAGAAAGCTACACTTCAAAGTGAAATTCTCCCCCTTGTAAGAATATATTCGATGCGCGCACAGTTTAGCACCTCCGCCTCGCGCTATTGCCCCTCGTTAGCGTGCTCAATGGATCCCTTGATGAGAGTAACGGGCCACGGTTGGAGGGCCAAGGTCGCTTTGAGCCAATCGAGCTTGCTAACTCGCTACCATACGATAGCGTTTTACGAATTTGCTTGATTTGATTGAAGTTAATGTGTTAAAGTGATTTAATAAAAAAACTCCCAAGTACAGGATAGTTATGACATAAATATTAATGTTATCATTATCCTTAAAACTGTATGACTAAATCGTAGTATGAGCATACCACTTTGCCACGGCTAGGATTTCTCTCTTAAGAAGAGTCAAGGCGTTCACCACGCTTGCTTGGTGCGGGTTGGAGGAAGACACATGTCCTCCACAGATTACATGGCAAAGGCGTGACAATGGCCGGGTTCTCTACGAAGTTTTTCATCACCGCTATAGCTAGTTGTAAAGTAGTAGTACAAAAATGTATGCATACATGTGAAGGGCTAGTTGAGTAAAATTTTTCACAGATACTGCTAGAACCGTCTATCGTAAAGGTATAAGGTATAATAAGGCCAAGTAGGTATTATACGACGTTTACCAGAGTGAAAGTACGCTCTCTATAAATTGTGTAAAATAGACAATTTATTTACGTTTTCGTAAAAAAAATCCGATACCGCATTCATTCATTCGTTCCTCTATATAATTATACAACGGAAATATTATTAAATGCGAATATGTTGATAATATTTAAATAATTGTTGTTGTAACTTTTTTTTCACAGGGCACTAGTAAAAAGGACAAGCTACACCGAACTTTATCTGAATTGTACAACACTTCTATGGCTAACGTTGACGTATTCACCGTGCTAAGCAAACCCACAGTAAAGGACATGTATTTGGACGTGCGGTTCTCTGCCCATGGCTCACCCTACTATCCTCCAGAGAAACTAGACAGCATGGTCATCGGAATACAGGAGAAGGTATATCTCTCTTCTTTGTAGTACTATAAGGCCCCTAGCAGACTGCGTATTTTAAACGCGCAGACGACGTGCAGATGTCTCGCGTATACGCGCTTCGAACGTGATTCGAACACAACCTTCTAACCTAAACCTAACCATATGGAGCGATCGTAAACCGCGCGTCTATTGCGCGTATGCGCGCAGACACAACGATACATACGCGCTGTAGTCGCACGTAGCTTAGCGTAACGTAATTAGCGTAGCGTTTTGATCGGAGTATTTGATCAAAACGCGGAAACTATGCGCCAGTTGTACAATGACGCCCCTCTTCTGCCCCTACTGCGCCCTTTTCTACGCGCTTCAAACGAGTTCGAACGCCCTTCTTGCGCGCATTTGTATCGCGTTTTACCCGCGTTTGAATCTATACGCAAAAATCGCCGTCTAACTACGGTGCAGAATACGCGTGTTCCTGAAACGCGCGTGGTTTGCGAGTTTCAATACCCTGCCGCCGTGTGCTAGGGGCCTTCTGTTATTAACGTCTAAGGCCTTCTAATCTATCTAAGGCCTCGGCTTCAATTTTGGCCAATGCCAAAATTAAGCTGAAGCCGAATAAAACGGTCGTATTATTTTTTTTATCCCTAAACGAATATAACTTTTCATTACCATACTACCCGACAGGCACAAAAAGCTCATGCTAAACAGAAAATTTCAAAATTTACAGTACTCCCGATAATGTATCCTGCAGATATGCAGGCTATGAAATTGCTTTTCTTCGAAGGTATTTTCGATGAACTTTGACAAGGAAAATTTTAAAAAAGTTCTCATCTTAAACATTTCTCCGGGGTGGCCAAAAGTCGTCAGTAGCTCTGATGTTGCAGAATACCACTTATTACCATGCAGACCGTATGAAATACTGTAAAAAAACAGCTAAAGATCGAAATTGAACCAATAGCGAAGCAGAAATTGAGTCCAAGTTTGTCTGATTCGTATTCCTATTGAACAATTCAAATGTTAAAAATAAACCAGAATTCCAGATCTAATGCATAAAAACAACCAGCTCGCTTTTCTAAATCGATAGACCTTTTTATGCTCTAACAATGCCTATATCTGTTAGGGACAGATAAAAAAAAGCTTTTCATCCGTAATGCTGAATACGAATGCCTATAAAATGTTATTCATTTCGGTCGATAGCGTTGTTTTGTTAGTTAAACAAACGGAACTATTTACCCTGAATCAAGGGTAAAATATTTCAACTGGTGTAACATTTAGATAAAATGCTTGAATTGTTTAACAACAAGGCTTCGTGGAATGTGTGTAGGTACTGTGTACCAAACGAGATGGACCGTGTTATTTTTTTTAAATGGCCTTTGGTAGTTGTCTTAATTAGTCTCTGTTGCTTACCGAAGGCCGTGTTATACTATGAGATTCATCCAGAAATAGCAATAATGAAATAAACAGTACCACATTTACCTAAAAGTAGATTTGAGAGTAGAGTTTAAATGTGGTGAAATCCGCGTCATGATCACCTACTCTCACGGAATAAAAAATGTTATAACCAACCTTAATAGTCATATTTAAGGTCGTCTTTCGTCTTACTGGAGTGGTGGAGCATCTGTTATGCTTTTTTTACGTGTTGCGATAGCTTATTTTTTCACCGAAAATAGGTTTGCACTTGACTACCATTTTGCCTAATGTTAAGCGACGAGATTTCTTACCTCTAGGTAAGAAATCTCGTATATATATAAACCGATAAATAAACCGATTCACTTTCGAATTAAATACACTAAGATTGTATTCAACCCTTTTGTCGCAAGTCGCAAGATGTCTTTCTTGGAACTCGCTGGTTTTCTCACGATATTTTCCTTCATCAATAAACTCAGTGGTGACAAAATCGATCTGCAGTTAAAAAATTGGTTGCCTGTAAAGTCGGTATACGGGCGAAAGTTTTACGTGACAACGACTTTGAGTGGTAAAATAATTTTACGGAAGGGGCGCGTGCCTTTCACTTTTAATGTCTGTCTCTCTCGCTCTTAGGCGGGCTAACCATGCCCGAGTGGAAGGGACGCGTGCCTCTCACTCGCTCTCGTTGTGAGCGCATAACGTGAGCGGAGCGTAACGCAGTTTCTTGAAGTATCACCCGGCAAACCAATTTATCAGACGTTGTCACGTCAAAAGTACTCGAAAGATGCAGGCGGAATTTGAACCAACGACTTCACTATCGTGAATGCCAAGAATCTCGACACTAAACTGTTACGGTTTTTTTGCTTAGTTTAAAACTTCTCTTCATTTCAGCTTGAAGAAAATCTCCAAACGAAAATCTACATGGTGAAGATCGACGAATGTCTGATAGAGAAGGAGCAATGCGAGGATTCGTGCAGAAACGTCCTGATGAAGAATAACGTGCCTTTATCTGTGTACACGAACACGACGAGTTTTGTTGGCGTGTCTGCGCGGGTCGAGTCCGAGTGTACCTGCGATGTTGACGAACCGTTGATCTGTTTGAATGGAGGTGAGTTGTAATAACTATAACTTATTATATGATACTAAATGAAAAAAAAATTGGTTGCATATAAAGTCGGTTGGTTTACGGACCTTAGTTTAATGTGACAACGTCATAACAAAACATGGATAGATGCGGCGTGAGCGTACAATGAGCGTAACGGGACATAACGGGACACTTTTTCCTGCTGGTGTTTATCGATTTATGAGACGTTGTCACATCAAAAATAATAATGTTTTATTATGAAGTTAAAAAAAAAAGACAAGGAAAAGAAATGAATGTAGGAAAGAGCAAAAAAAAAACTGGCAGTCCTTGAGGCTGCTGGTAGAATTGAAAACTTTAAGCTTAGAATTGTAATAGGTCACATGGATACTTCACGTCATGATACATCGCATAATATATGGCTACAGATTTTATATATGTTTTTCTTGAAACAATCAAATTTTACACGGTATTTCATTCACCGTTAAAGCCAGTGACAATCTCATACGAGTACATGTACTCGTACTACATTGTACATATGCACTTAGAAAATGCTAAGAAACCCAAAATAGAGAGAGTCAGACGGTTAAATATATATCAGAATTTAGTAGAACACCATAATATCAAGAATATCATTCGCATAACTGAGCAGTTCCATAAACTCTGAACGTTATAAAATAAACAGGAACTATAACATAAACATGCTGCGGGCTACCAAGACTTGTAAAATTACATGAAAACATAAAGTTCACTGAATAAAACTAACAGTTACAGCTACTGTCCCCGCAACTGGGTTGTGATTCACGGATTATCTTTAGCCAAAACACAATCATATTTATATTTTACGACAGTAGGTTTTCCATTGAACATCTGATGAAGCGTTGATTCACCATAATTGTGGCAATCAGCAAATCAGGCAACATAATTATAACCTCAACGTTCCTGTCATTAAAGTGGAATCGGACTTTCTCGTTAGAGTCTTTGAAATGTCAACCATGAAATAATGCCACTATTTTGAATCACGAGCAGTCCGATAGAAATAGGGCTAGGTGTTATAAGATCATGCAGATTAGGTGTACACTCTACGAAAAGTGTAACATTAATACCGATAATTATTATTTATTTATCCTATTAGGGGTTTGGTATGTTTTTGATAGTACCATATTCTTCGGTTCGATGCCAATTGTGTCTTAAACCGCGATAAAGATGATGTCGTAGACGCATCTTGCGGCTAACCCAAACATTCGCCGGTATAATTTGACCTACAATTGCTATGAATTGCTGTGAGTTGTAGAGGTCAAGCGTTATTGGTAATTGCTAAGAACACCCACCTTTCAACCGCCCAACTAAAACAATTACATCTTGATGCTCTCTCTCTCTTTCATTTCAAGTATAAATAAAGAGACAGCAAGTGTCATGTGTCTTTGTTATGCTTTAGAACCTCTTTTTCCGCTCGTAGTATTAGTAGTATCATTGGTCTTTGTGAATAGAGGCCCTGAAGTGTTTGGCTCACAAGTTGAATATCAAATAGTTTCATTCTCATGCCAGGAGCATAGCTTAAGAAAGTTGAAAGTTATGTCAATTCATTTAAACTTTTCTGCTGTTGGACTTAAGTATTTGTAAGTTTTGCCATTCGAACGGAATTCGTGCCACAAACATATGAACAACTAGTGTTTTCCCGCGAATCTGCCCACGTAAAATTTTGCGTAAGTATAAGAAGACACTTTTTGTTGCCACTGGTGGGACCGGGTAAACAAAAAATCTCACATGAAGAAAGTCAAGGCCATACCTCTGGTCCGATTGGCATATCCTCAAAATGTGTATTTCTTGAAACAAACCGATTTCCTCATCATCATCATCATCATCATCATCAGCCTGTATTCGTCCACTGCTGGACATAGGCCTCCCCTATGATACGCCACTCAGCCCGGTCCTCGGTCTTACTTCTCCAACCGCCACCAGCTGCCTTTCGAATATCGTCACTCCATCTAGTCTCCGGACGTCCTACACTACGTTTGCCGATTCGCGGTCTCCACTCCAGAACCCGTCTGCCCCAACGGCTATCGGGTCTGCGACAGATGTGACCGGCCCACTGCCACTTCAGTTTGCTAATACGCTGAGCTATGTCGGTGACTCTAGTTCTCTGACGAATTACTTCGTTCCGGATGCAATCCCTCAGAGAAACCCCAAGCATAGCCCTTTCCATAGCTCGCTGAGCGACTTTGAGCTTACGGACCATTTTCACTGTCAGTGTCCACGTTTCAGCACCGTAGGTCATAACGGGTAAGGCGCACTGGTTATACATTTTTTGTCTTGAGACTTTGTGGGATGGGATTTCCTCATGATGATATTCAATTAACTATAATACTTGCTACATTCAATATATTTTTTTTCTTGTATTTTGAAAGAAATTTACAGTAAATGTGGCCCTAAACAAACATTTTCACACACCCTTTCATATTGCAGGTACACCTTTCGCAGACAAATGCGAATGCCCCGAGGGTCTATCAGGTCCTCACTGTGAGCAGACGTCCATTGGCTTCCACGGTGACGGCTGGGCGATGTACGCGTCACCACCGGCGTGCCATGAAGGCCACGTCACTCTTACCGTGACGTCACACACAAGAAACAGTCTCATTTTCTACTTGGGGCCGCTGAGGCATAATGCTTTACTTGACGTTCAAGGTTAGTAAATTCATATAAGTATATGATAGCTTAAACAATTAGCCCATTAAATGTCGGAAACTCGGGGAGTCCATGCAGTTGGGACATTTAGTTTTTTTCTCGTGAGCGTCAAGGACATTATCCACCACGTTGGCCCACGTTGGCGGATGACGCCATGATGATGTTTCGAGAATCGTTCGAGGTCATTGAAACATTTTTATAACATGCCAGTTTCTCCACGTTGTTTTTCTTCACTGTTCTAAGCCAACGGTGATGCAAATACAAACACATTTTTTTATTGCTGTTTGCAGGTAGGTACTCTTAGGATTAGATACATATTATTATAAAACATTTTAAAAGTTGACCCATACAATCTCTGGTAAAACAGTTTCTATTGTCCTGAATTCATACAATAATAAAAAATAATAGTCAGCTTTTTTTTTCAGCTGATATTAGTCTTCTTCTTCTATTTTTAGTTTATAATCGGTTGTATCGTATTATATGTCTTCGATTCTTCATCTCTATTACTTTCTGGCTTCTATCCGGATAGAATTGATAACAAACTTTTAACTCTGCAGTTGGAAAAATACTCCGAGGTTTAGCCGGGAGTCGAACAATATTTATTTATTTGATCTAAATTATTAAAACTAAATAGTAATATTATTGCGTACACATTAAAGCTTCGAAAACATTAAAACTTTTAAGAAATGAATGTCTTTTTTACCGTCCAAATAAAATGCAGGAAGGATAGCAGAACTTAAAATAAATGGTTAGCAAACAAATTAACTCAATTAGCTTACAGAGAGCATCTTAAGAAGTTCCCGTATTAAACTCTGTGCTTTGAAACTCCCCTGTGTAATGTCAACTTATCTTTAAAAGAGTTTCACCGAATGGAAGAATTAGAGAAAATGCAACATGAAAACAGAATTCTAAGTTTTTTATAACAGACAATTCGTATCCCCGCAGTTTCACTGGTACAGTTCCCGATACCGTTATTTTTCTGGGATTATAAGTAGCCTATGATTTATTTAATTTTATCTATCTATGTACCAAATCTCATCAAAAACTTTAACTTCAAATCTTAGACAAGTCACCATATAATTTGTATGAGACCCATGTATGTAAGTACCACATCAGATTTCTTCAGTAGTTTTTCTTGAAAGAGTAACAGCAAACATCGATACTTACAAACAAACATTCGAATTGGTAATATTATAGTGGGGTTGGGATATTTTGGTTGAATATTTTGGTGAAGGAAACATTTACGAAGATAGATGAAAGGGCGACCTTCATTTACATGTGAAGATGAGACTTGGAGGTGACATTTTTGTTGATAATGGCTTAGAAGTGGTTATTGCAAAATCAATTCCGTTTTAACAATCGTCTAAGGCAATGTTAATTTAATTTAAATATCGAAACGAAAAATTAGATGCAGTCGGGATTTGAACCTACGATCTCTTGTTAAGTCGAACAAACTAGCTGCTACTCTACTGCGACTAGGTTTTCTAGCTTGGTGGATACTAATTAATTTAAAACTATTTTATTTTCAATAACTCATGTATAGTGTATCATTGCTACATAAATGATACCGCCTGAAGAGTTGATTTAATTATCTTTTCAAACTTTTAATAGTGGGAGGACTTTTAGTAATACCTACCACACTCCAGTCCGCCTGGGGAAGTACCTACCATACCTTTGCTAGTTATTCTACAGCTAAGCAGTATTTCCATAGCAATTACAGGGCTTAAAGATATAACATTTGACATATATGGGAGATGAGCGCAGTGCAGTGCTGGGTATTGATAAGGACCGATGTTCCAATGGCTGCGTGTCACTGTGGTGTCTATGTGCCAGGCATGTTGCTTACCATCAAGCACATGTCCTGCTCGTCTCATCTCTGTGTATTATTATAAAAAATCAAATGCCTAATAAGTAGAATATTCAGAATTCCATGGCAATTCCCCAAGGCAATAGTAGAGTTGGTTATATATTCCCTTGCTCAGCAAACATTCCAGAGGTATCCTGCCAAATTGCCAATCCGACTGAGTGGGTGCGAATCGTTCTAAAGATCGGCTTAATTTGTGTCAACTGCAGTTGGCAGTGCTCTAATTTCAGATTTAAATTCGTTAGTGACACTTTGCTAGACGCGAGAATGCTTAAAGTTGAACCCAAGGCGAGAGAAGATAAAGATTAAAATTAGTTTGCGAAAAATAACGGAAAATGGTTAAATGGATTGTAAACTTAGTTTACGATCATTATCTTAATTAAAGTCGGAGATTTGGGAATTTCTGTCAATTGAACGGTCATAATGAACAACATTTCTAAGGGTATTCCAGAATATATATTTTTTTTTGTGCGGAATACAGAATCTATTTTCTTCGCGAATTTAGGGTTAGTTCTAGTGTAGTGAGATTGAAGTTAAGATTATATGTTCCGTGAGTTTCTTCGTGTTAAATTTAGAAATAGAATATTCTGAAAAGAAGTTTTTATTTCTGAAGGGCTTTCTTAATAGATACATTAAACTTAATGTGTATGCGAAGAATTTTACTTCAGTTTCGTAATATGAGCAATTGACCATCTAAACTGGAATGCGTTACCTTAGAGGGTATTTCCTGATGGATATTATATGAATGTCCTCAAATCTAGAGTGAGTCGGTTTCTTGTAGTATATCGTGCTTTATCATGGACCGCGTCGTTGCTTAACGTCGGGCAAGACGGCGGTCATGTGTTAACATATATGTATATGAAAATAAATTTTATCTGTATGTTTTTTATGAATTCGTGAACAATATATAAATAGACCGATTCTGTGTTCCCACCATCAGCGGGAGAGTTGAAACCATGGAGGTTTTAGTAAATAGAGGCACCATATACATACATGGAATAGAGTGCAACATAACCCGGCCGTGTCCTCCGGGCGGTAGGGTATGCGTAAATGCATTTCCTCCACGTACATTTGATCATGTAGTGATCTTTAGCAAAGTTGTTAGAACGTTTTATCATTACAAATTTCGACATGTGGCGTAGAAAAGCGCGCAGGGTAATAGCTTTATCGATAAAAAACTTTCACTCCAAAATAAATGAATTAGTCATAGTAATTTCAGTCACTGCAATTTCCAGGGCATATACCTATTATACGGGGCTCTGGGCGACAGGCTCGGGGGGATCAGTCGCCCGACAAGAGAGCCCCAGAAGATGGGCGATGTCCCACATACATTCCCATAGCGAGAGGGCTCGGGCAGGAATTACCCCTCAAGAGGGGGTCCAAATAGGGCCAGCGTAGTCGGGGCCGCGGAGAAGTGCGGAAGCGTGCCCGTAGCCTCGATCATTTTGATTTGCTGGTGTGATAGCCCAGGGTTTTTAGTGGGTAGGCCGTCACTTCAGTGACAGAGAGCACCACATAACCACGGGCTCTTCCTCCACCCGGGGGCTAGTGGTATCTATAATGGATTTTCCCTTGGGGAAAAAGGGCAAATCTATTATTGTTAAAAAAAAGTAATTTAACAGACCATTTCAGAGGTAGTGACTAACCACTATCTCACCGTCTATGACTACGAAGCACGACTTATAGTTAGTACAGAAATTAGATTAGAGATAAACCAAAGTTTTATTTAGCTTCTTAATTTCAGTCTGATCCTGCGGTGACTGCATTAAAATTCTAACTGAATTAAATAGTTTAATGAAGGTGGTTGAGTCTGCACTCTCATATGCTCGTATTTGTTTATTACTGAGAAAACCTCAATGTTCTTAATTGCAAAATCGCAAAGCTGGTGTCTGATAACTTGGCTTACTAATTCGTGAGAGTACAGTCAGTTTCATTGGTACATGTCGACTCCAAAGAGTTTAACATATGCTACGCATAGAGTTCGAACAAACGCTTTACACTGAAAGCACGGGTCTGATCGCTCTTGTCTTGTCATACTATGTGAAAGTGTCACACTATTGTGCCATAGCTAACACATCTCTTTGTTGCCATAAGCTGAGCTTTAACATACATGGATCATCGGCTTGACAACCTGCCTTAGGCGCGGCGATTCTGTTGCCGTACAATGCCTGACCGTGCTAATGCAAAATCTAGTGTCGTGCCGAAATCTATCTAACTTTTATCTAAGGTCGATTCATATTACTGCGTAATGTTAAATAAATTAAAAATAGTGACATTAATCTAAAATTTAATATTTGTATATAATCAAAATAAAAACCTATAATAACAACATCGCAATTTTTACCCACATAGTACTGGTTCCCGTTATTGTGAAAACAGATTATAATTTCATCACCAGACGTTTTCACCACCAGGCCATCTCAGCTACCGACATTATTTTGAAATGTATCTGTGCTCCAGTTAATTTCGCAGCTGACTGTACCAAATACCTCAATCTCTATACCGTTTTACGACTGATTAAAACCACAAACCTCGCCGAACTTCGTTATTAAATGAGCAAAACATCGACTTGCATTCACAGCTGCCTTCGATCCTAAACAATTTTCGACTTTATTTGGAGATTGTAGAGTTTAAATTATTTAGTTGAAGTAATTTTAGAGTGCGAGATAAAGTCATAGTAGTGTACTGTTTCTTGGAAGGTTATTAATTTTAGTGAGGAAAATTTAATCGACACTGAAACAATGTTTTAATAAATGTTCCTTCAAAAACTATAATAAACTGATGTACGCTTTGCTTTCGCCAACAGTAATATTTGATTGACCGATCTGTAGTACCTGGTTGACCGAGCTTTTCGGTTTAAATGATATTTAGGCAGGTACAAATTACGTAGTGATGACTTACTTAGACCTACTTAGATACGAATTAAATGCGTTTATAAAAGGCTCTAAGTATAAGATTTTCTTAGAAAAAAAAAGAACAAAAAGAAAAGTCCCGAGTGTAACCATCAGGATTCGAACCGGGGCCTGTTGACTCCGAGGGCGAGCAGATTCCGTCTGAGCCATTTGACTTAACGAACAGTGGCGAAATACGTTATCGTATTCTAATGACATTGTAGGAGTTTTTCATTGTCTAAAAACGCGCATAAAATGATGTTTTTAAAAAATAAAACCTAGCTGGATCGATTTATCGTCCCCGAAACCCCCTGTATACATAATTTCATGAAAATCGTTCAAGCCGTTTCCGAGATTCAGATTCTATATATATATATACCTACAAGAATTGGTCGTTTAAAGGTATAAGATTATAGATTCTCTTCTACCGCCTTGCTAAATCGGCTATGGCTTTGCTATGGCTGTCTCTATCATTTCAATCGAAAAGAAAAGCGAGAGAGCAAAGCTAAGACAGTTTTAGTTTAGCGGTACTCTCCGGATGATGCACATTCTACAGTCGATGAATGCAGAGCAGAATGGAGTATAGTATGCGTTCGCGCAAGCTTTTTTTTTCGCAAAAGCAACAGGACGATCAGGACATATGCCTGATGGTAAGCAACATGCCTTACCATAATTGCACAGTATCACACCCCTATTGGAACCTGAAACGCCCAAAAACTGCGCATCACACAAAGAGAAAAATATAAATAAATATTGGTGGACAATTCACACACAACACCGTCTGACCCCAAACTAAGCAAATTGTGTGATGGCAGCCAGATAGCTGATATAATACTTATATAGTTTTAAATACATACTTATTATACATAGAAACACCCAGACACAGTGCAAACATTTGAATTCATCACACAAATATTTGCACTGGGTGGGGATCGAACCCACGACCCTCGGCTTCGCAGGCAGAGCTACTACCAACTAAACCACTAGGGCAGTCAATCATTCTGTAATTTATCTGAAAATATTTCCCTTTAAACCGGTCGTGTTCCGGTTGCACAAAAATGTTTGCACGCGACTCCTTGTCAGTAGAGTAACTGGCAAAGACGTGACTTCCCAGGCGGACTGTGCATAATCTAAGTTTAAAAGTTTTACCACTGTATAAATGTTTTGTATGCGGTGGTAAATCCCTACGCAGTTGATATACGGTAAGAGTGCTAAGTATGTGAGGTAATCTCATACTAAATCTAGCTCAAATCTCCGCCCCAGCTTGATTTACCTAACAACGTCGCCAACAATGAACATGTCACATGGATTGGCGTCGCCCCTTGAATAATGACTTCCTGTTACACCACAATAGGCCAAGCTTAAGAAATGGTTTATTTTCGTGTGTACGACTTTACGGAAAGTTAAGATTTGGGTGTAATGTAACTTTACCTGACAGGGTTTTGGTGAAAGCCAAGTTCGATTTGAATTTCGGGGCAGACTATAAATGGACGGTAGTTATATACTTCTTTTGCCACAATAGGTAAACATTGTGAAAGTAAATTTTGCGCAGAACACACACATCGTTACGAAAAACCGACTCCTTGAGTAAACATTATAAGTAAGTTCAGGTTAATATCTATTTCTTGTGTTGTAGATGATATCTTTGCTATGGTTGAAGGTAGACTTCTTAGTGCAAGGAATTAAGTGGAAAAGAGTTTATTAACTTTTTGCCTTGCTTAGTACACACACATTGGTTTTTGTTTTAATCTAAAGGTAGAAAAGGACATGAAGAACCCAAATCTTTAGTTAACATTGCTCTGCGATTGTCATCCAGAGATATGACATGATCTCTAAGTTTTGTAAAATCCCTTACAAAACAACAGAACATTGCCCTTCAAACCAGAACACACCTATTATTGACTCAACTTTATTTCATTGCCTATGGTACTTTATTTTGTCTCTATAGTAGGCAAAAATCACCTTCGCTCCCAGTAAGTCTCCAGTCTTACCTATCGTCCCGCTGCATACCTTTCCTATTTCACAAACGTAGTCATAATGATTTTTTAATGATCACTTAATGACGGACAGGCGTACCAACCTGATGATTTATGTATGACGACATCGCGTGATAGGTAGCCGCGGAACGTAACTTACGACGGATAACTAAGTTACAAGCAAGTTATATTTAGATGACCGTTTTACTGCGTTAAGTATGATAATGACATGTTCTTTATTATAATATAACACAACTCTATTGAAAGACAACAGAATATGTTTGTGTTAATCAGAATACATTATATTAAAAATTTACAAAACCCCCAACGCAATTTCTTTTCAAACTTTAGGCGATACTTATTAGTGCAAGTAAAGCTAATACCCATTATGGGTGTAAGATTGATACAACTAACAGAAGTACTAATAACTTTGAAATGATAGAAACGATTTTTTTTAACACAAGCAAAACACTCCAGGGTAATTCACATACAAAAAAAAAACAGTTCATCTGTCTGGGAGGTACAATGCCATAGATAGATAAATATACAGATACATACAGAGAGACACGTAAAGTTTATACAGTAGAACCTCGATAAGTTAAAGTACAAGAGAAACTAAAAATATTTTCAGTTATAGAGGTTTTAAGTTATCAAGGGTTTTGGTTTTGGGCTCTTATGGGAAGGGAACATATTATTTTTTGAAGTTATAGAGGTTTTTATGTTACCGAGGTTTTAGTTATCGAGGTTCTACTGTAACACCAATAACAACATCGCGTCGGTTTTGCGTCAGGAGTTAAAAATTACAACAAAACCCAAAACCCGCCCGACTGGGGAAGTACCACACCTTTGCCAGTTATTCTACCGTCAAGCAGTAATGGGCTAATATTACTGTGTTCCGGTTTGAAGGGCAATGTTTTCAGAGAAATTACAGGACTTAGAGATATAACATCTTAGATCTCTGGGTGGTGAGCGCAGTGCAGTGCTAGGTAATGATTTGGACTCTTCATGTTCCAATAGCTGCGTGTTACTGTGCTGTTATGTAGCAGGCATAATGTGGCTTACCATCAGGCACATGTCCTGCTCGTATTGTCAACTTTATTTAAAAAACAACTGTAATTTGACGAATTCATTTTTATTTACTTTTGCGAGTGTTTGGAACGCAAGCTATTGAAAATAATAATTTTTGTTTCAAAAAGTTTATTTATCTTTACTTTTACCTTTAGGAAACTTACCTTTGAGAGTGTTACCTACCTATTCTTCTTTCACCGTTTTTATATTAATATTTAGTGCCATATTACTTGTACAATAATTTATTCATACAGCTAGACGAAAGTACTATCATAATCTCTAATTACTATTCCTAAGACCGACTTCAAAGTACCAATATAATCCCAAATTTAGGGCCAATGAATATTCACTCATTCCACTGTTGGAATAGGGTTTGATGGTTTTTGTTAATAGGATTTTGGGTGTAAAAAGATACTTATATTCGTAGGCTGTGGCCTAGATAGCGAGTTAATTCAATGACACCTATATTTTAAAATTTGGGTGAAATGTTAGTTTCTGACTTAGTCTGGTGTTTTGTCAATTTTTTTTGTACATTTATGAATGAATGACTGAAAAAACTTGAATGAGAATGAAGTTATTGTTCACACCTTAAAATAGTACATACAATTTAAGAACACAGTAAAACTAGTGATACAACTGACGGCCTTATCGCTGAAAGTGATTTCTTCCAGGCTACCTTGACTTATGGCTGTTTTCGTCTCAGATTGCTTCCACTTCTGCTTACCGAACTTTGGGCTTTTGGGCGAAAAGCTGGCTTAAGGCCCTACTAATCTAAACATCCTACTTCCTATTAATATTTTTGTTTATCTCAAGGATAGTCTGAAATAAACCAACTGAAATCAGTAAAAAACCTTTAAACTAAAATTTTTTTTTTGTGTGAAAATTATGCAAAATTTTAAACCAAACCTTTTGTTCACAGATTTCATGTCTCTGGAACTAGTGGACGGGTTTCCAGTCCTTCTGGTGAACTACGGGTCAGGAACGACCCGTCTCAACAACAGCGTCGTCCAAGTAGCTGATGGGAAACCGCATCTCATAGAAATAGTGCTTATGAGGAGCTCCATAGAAATGTTCGTCGACAGATGCAAGCTGTCCACGTGTATGAGCTTAGCCGCGCCCACTGGGCCTAGGGAAATACTAAATGGTGAGTTCTATTGCTCTTCAGCATTGAGTTTAGGGGATGAATGATGTAGAATGCTTGGCAATATCCATTCCGTCTGCCGTCTTAATGGTAGCAGCCGTATATACAAATCTGCAAATCATAGATGCTGATGACCTATACCCAGGTCTGAAATGTGCTTATAGATACTCTTTAGCTAATTCTACGAGTTTGTTGGAAAAACTTTCCGGGGAAGGAAATTACATAGTTATGATGTATTTTCGGTTTTATAATGTTTATGTACTTAGGTGTTTGAAAACATCTCATAACACTAATGTGAATAATCCCAATGATATATTTCATCTCAGATCAACAGTGATATTTTTTATTGCAATAATGAAACTGAAACTACACTCCAAATACAAGTTACATAAGCTGATGCTCAAACCATTTGCTTAGAAACATATGACTAGGTTCAGAAAGTGTGTGCAGTGAAATATAATCCAATACATTTAGTGGACATTTTAGATTATTCCATCATTGTATTAGATACAAACGATGTAGCTAGTTTTATTGTTAATTTAATGAAATGTCGAATGCTAATTAGTTATGTCATCCACAGTAAACGGACCTCTTCAGCTGGGCGGTTCAAGCATAGACCTCCAGAGCTTGGCGCGAGCATTCGGTTGGAGGCACGTTCCCACCAACCAGAACTTCGTTGGTTGCATTAGCAACTTTACTTATAATGATTTTGTAAGTATTTACTCTCCTTTAGTTGACTTTAGAACTTGAATAAAATTCAATCGAATAACGGCGACTATTAAAGACTAAGGAAAGACTTACGAAAGTCAGCTAGTGGTGTCTGGAAACGTAAAGCCGAGGATCGGGTTGAGTGGCTTGTTCTTGAAGAGGGCTATGTCCAGCAGTGAACGAATGTGGGCTGATGAATGTAAAAGACCAAATGAGGGTAGATGTTCCTCATTTCCTATTGACACTACCCGCAAATTCTTTAGTCTCGTTACAATGGCCGTAAAACGTACCCGAAATGTCGAGAAGTAACTAGATTTTTTTATAATGAAAAAGTAATGTATAACGACCAATTTATTTTATACTCCCAGCTCAGCGCAAATTATGATTTTTTTGCGTTGGCTGTGGAGACTATGGGTCCGTGGTCATCGGACATGAAAATGTTCACAAAAGAAATGTCGAAGCGGTTGGTTCTAGCCTCAGGGGACCTCAGAGCTGGCACTTATTTCGCCAAAAAAATAAGTATCGCGATCCAAAGGGGCAACGCTGCCAGCGTTCTGGGGACCCTGTCACGCGGCAGTGATCTCGACGGAGTGTTTGTTTTATAGGTTCCTTCTTTTTATATTTAATGTATATATAAATTTTGATAAGTGTATATAAGTGTAGTTGTAATGTATCTTTATTTATTTAAAATGTAGAAATGACTCTTTCAACTTCAACTTCATTTTCAACAACGAAAAACCGTAATTGCATTTTTTTACTCGTTCTTATTTGGTCCTTTCCCATGTCGCCCATGCCGTCCCGTCGTACAAAATATATAGCGCGAGCACAAAGCTACGAATGTTGGATCCCGGACCAGTGGCTTTCACTAGTTTATCAGAAATTTGATGGAGGATTATGTCGTATGTTTTGATTAGTGCTAAATAAGTTACAGCTATTTAACGATCGTAACGCTCGAAGTTCATTGGAGCAGTTTTGAGTTAGATGATCTATATACCAGTATTTTTAACCGACTTCAAAAAAGGAGGTTTCTCAATTCGACCCTATATATATGTTTTTAGACACCCTGGTCCAGACTGTTGACCTAATAGATAGATAGATAAACTCTTTATTGCACTTAAATTTCAACGAAAAATAATAAAAAAAAACAAATCATAACCATAACCAAATTTCTTAAATACAATAATTTTGAAATAAAATGCCAATTGAAACTTACAAAATAATCATAATAGGTATATCTACGAACACCGGTATGTTGGCATAAAAGTAAAGGCATCTAAGGAGAGACACTTGTTATCGCATTTATTCGCATGTTGTTACTATTGAACTATTGTCTGATACTAAAGAGCAATCCCATGTCAATACTCGTACCTTATTCGAAATTTACATCAGATACGCCTGACAGTTGGTGCAGTCTCTACATACAGATTCATATTATTTCAATAGATGATTTAGCAAATTTAAAACGTACTATATAATTCACAAATAATGCCTCTGGTCATATTATAATCCATTCAAATAGTCTAATTCCCGCATCACGTGACACCAAACTAATTGAAATTCTCAGAATATTTGAATAAAAACTGTCACTCCCTACTCAGTAGTTTAATCAAGTGAAAACCCATTAATCTAATTTTTTGGAAAGGTATTATTATGCGTACGGGAAATGTCGTCAGTGACTTAACTTCACTGCTTTTATTAAAGTACACTTATCTATATTGAAGAGGAGAAAGATAGAGACGAAAGAATAACATAGATCCCATTAGGCTAATTGTACCTATATGTGTGTTTGAGGTAATTTTCGAAACCACTGCACCAATTTAATTTAATTTTTCGTTATTTTAAGTTTACATTTCTATACGAAAAACTATTACCTATATATGTTAAAATTATTATTCAACCCGGCATAAAGTCGGCCGGGCTCACTAGTAATATATAATAGAGTTATTTTTCTTTCAACATTTTAAATGGAAGAAGAAAGTGAAGTTATAATAACTTTAATTATACTTCGCGTTGCGTAGCCGTGATTGCGAAAACTCTGAATAATATTCCAATTAGATAAAATACATTTTATTGGACACGACAAATAATAATTAAAAAAGTAATTCAAAAGTTGAAAATAAATCCACGTTTCAAACTAGTACAACACATGACGGCCCTATGGCGACGACACGACGGACGCTAGTAATTATCTCATCCAGGGTCTCTTTAACTAACGAAGAGATCTCCATCTACCTTCATTTGACCTTGAACAATCTTTGGATAGAGTTTCGCAACGCCTCTAAGATAATTTGACTATGAATTAATTATTATTATTGTTGTTTTAACCACGGCGGTATTATAAAATCACCATAAACAGCGAGCTTCAATGTCAATGAAGTTTTATATCTCGAGTAAAACGTTTTTATCTACGTTTATTGTTTTGTTTGTCTATTATTGCAATATTTTTCATAAGTTCTCTTTTTTAAATCTAATATAATATTATATTAATAGTCCATTTTTTTCTCGAATTCCACTTTACTGATGCTTTCGTATACTATAGTTATTATGTTTGTAATTACCTGCCTCATAACTAGGCGACCGTTGGGGACGAATTTACGTTACATGCTTTTGGTCTTAGTGAGACATTAATTACATTTTCATGAGACTAATCAGAAAATATGAGTGGCTGGTAAAAATAGAACTAGCGTCTGACCGGTCTTGTAATAATTGCTTAGGTTGAATACATGTTTTAGTTTTCGACTTTGAAAAAGTAAAAACCCCGAGTCGTGCTTCTCAGGGGTCGTGGCGTGATCACCACATGTCAGGAAATCCTCCGTAATGAAAACTACGTCACCTAGTCTATGGGATTATATACACAATTAAGTAATTTTTTCCACTGTTCGGCGTCCTTTTAAAAGGACAGGATGGATTAAAGTCATAATCTACTACACGACCAACACTATGTTGGTCAAATGCGCTTGTTGCATCTTGAAATATGTCTGTCGGCTTCTTATTAACGTTTTCGTTCATTGTTGAAGCATGTCAAAATTACAAAATGATGAATGATTTAAAATTTAATTGGTTAGAATGGGTTCGAATTCATAGGATACATTTTTGTATTAGTGAATATCTATGTAGTAATTCTCATAAATAGTCATAGATATGAATGTACAAGTAAAGTGTGACAACGAAGATTCAAAATCTTAATATATATAAATCTCGTGTCACAATGTTTGTCCTCAATGGACTCCTAAACCACTTATCCGATTTTAATCAAATTTGGACACCGTGTGTAGATGGATCCAACTTAAAAGATAGGATAGTTTTTATTTCGATTAATGGGCTTTATGTGACAATATCCGAGCGAAGCCGGAACGGGCCGCTAGTGTTATATAAGTTATTTTTATTATGTCTTGTAAGCGACAGAAATGTTTTGGATGAGTTAGATTTCATTTCATTGTTATTTGTAGTTTATCTCTTTCAATTGAAAGATTTAATATATTATTTAAAAAAATACAAATTTGACTAATTTGTTTCTATTCCCACAGATGTACAACTTAGGTGAACCGTCCGTCCATAGAAACGCAGACCCTAGCTGTCAGCGTAGCATGTTCACAGCTGTCACTTTTGGAATTGACACCAACTTCCTAGTGGCTATACTAGTGTGCATAGCCATACTCATCAGTAAGTACATCAGAAATTACATTTTTCTTAATTGAGTGTTAAGAGGTTATAAAAAAAGTGTTAAGAGGTTTGCGTTCGTTCGACTATTCGGAAATGGCTCGACCGATTTTAATGTTTTTTGAGTGGAAACTTATTGAAAATGAAATATCGTGTGAGTTCGCGTCACCAATATGCGTAATTGGAGTATATCTTCACTGCTTTCGGCATTACCTATGTCTGGATATTTTTATGCATACATATTTTTTATGGTACGACGATAGATCGTGAAGAACAATTCACCCTTGTGTTCTACCCTGACTGCCAAATATAATTAATTCTAGTTTGTAATAAACCAATTAAATAAACCTTTTGAAGGTTTTAAAAGTGAACACTTCTTTAGACGCTTTAAAAAATTTTTGTCAAACTTCGACAAAATCATGGAAGTTGCGTCATCGTCACCGAACTGATCCTATGAGCTATATGTATAGGTAAACTGTGTGTATACGTACTGTAAAAAGTTATAAGTATTCAATTCCATCGAGAGCCCCTGTAATTGGCATTTACTCCCTTGATACAGTTCCTTGACTGTCTATGTTTTTTTTCCTTGATACATGTATTAATCTGAGATTGTCTCCACAGTACTGCTGTTAGCAGTAGTCGTCCATAGACGTCGAGCGGACGCGTGGGCGGAGAAAGAATTGGACGACATAAGAGAAAACATCATCGCTTATGAAGACGAGGGAGGCGGCGAGGGAGACGCGGGCTATGATCTACATGTGCTGAGGCAAATGTATGATGGACCTCCTGACACGGACGCATTTATACAACGAGGGCGTAAGTATTTAATTTTTTTAGAGTGTGACACGAGCAGTACATGTGCTTGATGTTAAGATGCTGCATGTAGCTATTGAAAGAGGGATATAAGATGTTTTGTCTCTTATGATATGTAATTTCACTGGAAACATTTCCCCTTCAAACTGGAACACAGTACTGTTTGCACATTACTGCTGGGCGGTAGAATAACTGTCAAAGGTGTGGTACCTTCCGTAGGAGGATTGCAAAGAGGCCTACTACTACAAGATGTATATGATAAAAGTATAAGTATTGTCTATGTACATTTTAACTATAGGTTAACACTTTATTAGTTCATTTTATTTCACTTTATTAGACTTCAACTGAGAATATACTTGAGATTACAAGATTAGCTACACATATTTAATAAAATGTATGCTTCTCTATCAGATATATTGTAAAATTATCTAAGTGATCTGTGGGTTTTTAACCGTCACTTCAAGCCAACACCGTTCATTTGAATATTACCTTTTCTGTTTTACCATTATATGTTTACACTTGACCGCCATCTCGCCTGATGTGGAGCGGCGATACAATCTAAAATGGAGCTTGCTTACTTAGAAGAAATCTTTTCACTCTCGATTCGGAGACATCAATATTTTATAAGGATCGGGAAAACCTTATCTGACAAATGAAAGCATGCTATATCTTATACCTTTAAACGACCAATTCTTGTAGGTATATAGGCATATATATATAGAATCTGAATCTCGGAAACGGCTCGAACGATTTTCATGAAATTATGTATACAGGGGGTTTTGGGGACGATAAATCGATCTAGGTAGGTTTTATTTTTTAAAAACATCATTTTATGCGCGTTTTTAGACAATGAAAAACTCCTACAATGTCATTAGAATACGATAACTTATTTCGTCACTGTTCTTTAAGTCTAAATGGCTCAGACGGAATATGCTCGCCCTCGGAGTCAACAGGCCCCGGTTCGAATCTTGATGGTTACACTCGGGTCTTTTCTTTTTGTTCTTTTTTTTCTGAGAAAATCTTTTACTAAGAACCCTTTTTAAACGCATTTAAACCGAGCAAAGCTCGGTCAACCAGGTACTATGCTTATAATAACTAGACGTTCTCATCAGAATAGTAGCACAGTCTATTAAATCATACAGTCGTTCGACGAAGCCGTCTAGACGGGGTAATCATGCGGGGCGTGCGGGGTGAGACGCGGGAAGCGCGCTCCTGCATTGCCTACATTACAATGTTAGTATTGCAGGAGCGCGGCTCAGGGCTGACGTCTTCCGTATTTTTAATTTTATTTTGGTAATAAGCATTTTTAATTTGCGACATTATCGGCGTTCCTCCCAAGATCAAAGGCGATGAACAACTGGTAGTATTTCTTTATACTGTGATAAGTAGAGTCAAACCTCTTCGTTCGAGTTTGGAACGTAAACCATGAAGCAATGTGGCTTTTCAAAATTAATTATGATTATGTTTCGCACTAAGTATTTGCAATCAGATTTGATGGGTGGATGGATGGATTAGATTGATCAGATATTACAGAATATGGGTATGTCTTGTCTGTCATGTATTGAAATTTACTGTCATGTCGTTTAATTTCTAAAAATTGTGATGACTGGTTCAAAAACATACCTTTCTAATTAATCCGTCAGGAGCATAATGGAAAAATGTGGGACGCGTTTTTTTTTGTTTTATCAAATAGTTAATAATATAATCGACAAAGATAGATTAACCTTTTATTGCACTTAACAAGTAAACAAAGTTACAAAATACATAAAAACCTTAAAAACATATTTAAATAACAATTGGCGACCTTATAGCTAAAAGCGATCTCTTCCAGGCAACCGCAGGATGGAAAATGGTGTAACATAGATCATCAAACTTCCGGAGTGGAAGTGTTGTGTCGTTACGTCATTGCAAACATCGCACTATGAAGTGACGTCACTCGAAGCTTATAAAGCACTGTATCGTCGTATTTTTGTTTTGTGAAAAGAAATAAAAACTACGTGTACATTGATATTTTATAATCTAACTGATGAACTAATATTTTTTTAGTAGTCAGTCTGTCTATTGCGAATTTGTTTTAATATTTTATTCATCCATAGCATTGGTGGGCGCGGCTCCGGATCTGTCCGGATTCCTGGACGACAAGAAGTCGGTGCTGGACCGAGACCCCGATATCAACCCCTACGACGACGTGCGTCACTACGCGTACGAGGGAGACGGCAACACTAGCGGCTCTCTCTCTTCACTAGCTAGCTGTGAGTATACCATATTTTGTTATAACAACCCGAGATCTGATAATATTATGTTAAGTTAAGTAAGTTTATAAGCTTAACCACAAACATGCAGCAGTTACTGTTCAATCCACGGTGACCAGCCTAATGGGCGCTGGACGCTACACTAAACAAAATATTTCTTTTTAGGTTGTTGGTGTGCGTTTGACCGCCATCTCGTTTACTTAATGTTAAGCGATGATCTGGTCTACGATGGAGCGTGCTTACCTAAAATAAACCGATTCACAATTGATTGTAACTTCACTAGAAACATTGCCCTTCAAATCGGAATACCTATAATAAATTTTGCACACTGCTGTTTGGCGGTAGAATAACTGACAAAGGTGGTGATCTACTACTACTTTAATACATTCGTGATTTTTCAACTGTTTTTCATTTTCTAGGTACTGATGACGGCGATCTCAAGTTCAACTATCTATCGACGTTCGGGCCGCGCTTCCGCAAGCTGGCCGATATGTATGGAGACTCAGAAGACGAGAGACCACCACACGAAGAGTCGTGGTGCTAGCAGAGAGCTTGGCTAGTTTAGCCGCGCCAATCTGAACCTTAAGTGTACGGACATAGGGCTCGCGCCCAGTGCTTCGGTTCGCTAGACCAAGATGCCTTATTGCTTAACGTTTTGTGTCCATAATTTGCTTAGTTGGACTGCCGTGCTCCCATTTAGGATGACGTCAACGATGACGTCAGTAGGACGGACCGTTTTTCCACTATATGTGGATTTCATTCAAACTTGTGTCTATATGTTTTAGGTGTAAATGTTATTTCGGTTTAATATGTTATGCTCTGTTTTTGTATTTTCGTAGCTAATTTGTTGGGATATGTTGATTGATGTGGAAAGTATTCGCCGAATTGTCCAGTATATTAATTTAAAATTAGTTGACTAATGTTCAGTTATTCGAATTTGTGATTCAAAATGATATTGCTTTAAAATTTGTAATAACATTTGCACCTAAGTATATGTTTTTAAAATGCCCTTAAATTTTCCCACCTACAAGGGCGCATTGACGAAAAATGTTTGTGGTAACGAAAAAAGGCCTAAGCTATGAAACAGTATAAAGTTGCAGTATGATTATTTCGAGTTTTTTTTTACATGATTTTACAAGACATCAATGCGCTCTTCAATATTAACATTTTAACGGTCTGTGATACTGTTTTTGAATTAATTTTAGCGCTGGAGTTGACAACTAGCTTAATTTTTTATGTTTTATTTCCGACCGGTACAGTTACTCGCAAAAGTGGCTTGAAAATGTATTGTTATTATCGAAAAACACTTTTGTAAATGTTTTTTGATAAAAGTATATTTTTAGTTTCGCCCTAAATATCGTATTGATATAGAGCATCATTATTATCATCAAATCATTATTTTGCTGAAAGTTTTGTAACGCATTAATTCTGTGTACTGTATATTGCTAAAATTCGGATACAGACTTACAATAAACCCTTAAAAAACATTAAACTCTAATAGAATCTTACATCAATTTAGTAGATCCATAGTAAGCTCATGTACATTCATAAAAAAACCTATTTTGTGTGTATGCAATGTAATTAAAAAGTCATTTGAATTATGTAGTTGTCCTTACCTATTTAACAATATAAAACAGTACACATGTAAGAAGCATAAAATGACTGAATAAATTTCAAATTACTTTGTTTACGCTAGATTCTTTTATATCTTTGAAATAAGAAACTCGTTTAAAATTATGTGAAAACAACGTAAGTGACAATCAAGCATTAAAATACGCGTTTAAAACTTTTTTTTATTTCTCAGCTTTTTTGCTCTAAGATTCGAATTTCGAAATTAACCGCATGCGTTGAGCAGCTCTTCCAAAATATTCAAATAATTTGTTGGCGACCTTAATTAAGCCATTGATAACTAAGCTCGCTCTTAAGTTTCAAATTCTGATTAAAACTGTGGGTCTGTACTCTGCATTTTAGTTCGATTGTTGTAGAGGAACTGCCTGAAGTTAGCGCTCGGAACTGCGGCGCATGTATGTATTCGGTACTTTGTTACGAAAATTATCAACTGCGCAGTCTATTGCGTACAGCTCGGGAAGTTCTTTCATATACGGCTATACAGTACATACAAATCTTGTATTGGTAGCTGAAACAGCAGCATTTCTATTTATTTTCACAATTAGATTACAATCGTACGATTTTATTTTATTGTATTTCGTAGATTATTCAATGTACAGCGCCTAAATGTCTCAACTATTTAATTTAAAAGTAGATAATACTTTGGAAAATTGACCTAAAATGTTAAAGTAATATTTTAAGAAAATGACTGATAACTATCGTTGTTTAGGCGTAACATTCGGGCGTGTCGTAAGGTAGGACCTAAGTGTAAATGCTCTTTAATATTAAAATGTAAGGTTTCCATGTGTATTTTTAGGTTTAAGTGACATTTTGTAAGGTTTGACCACTTTGTTTTAACAGTGGACTACTTCGGTACGCACAGATAACGTAATTGGTCGATATATTAGAGTTGTAGAACGTCTACGCTGATTGGTTTGCTGAGCTGAGTCTACTCTATAATTGGATAGTTTAGGTTTAAACTTCAGTATCTAATTTTAAATCCAACAATTTCATATTACAGTATTTATGTATAAACGGCATGTAATTATTAAATGAAGTTTTTTAAGGTACTTTTTGGATTTTTATTGCTTGCGGTTTCATTTGAAGTTGCCTACTGTTAATGCATTGTGGCTGCGTTTGGGCTGTCATTGATGTCAGATACTCAAGTGCCATTAATTTCGTCCGTATCCCAATTACACAATGGTATTTGGAGTCTTCGCCACCATTATTGTCTTTTGACGAAAATGTGAAACCACTCATTTATAAACAGGAACTGTCTAGTTTCATACTGTAATACAAAAGTGCCACCGCGGATAAACTGGGCAATAGTGATGGTGAATACTAATCCCAAACATTACCATAAAACCGATACCTTCTATAATTTTGTAGGACGTTTAAGTATAATTAGTGAATTAAATTGATTTTAATGATTTGACAATTTGTTTTTTTTAACACAACGTGATTATAATTGAATAAAACGGAAATTGTTCAGTTACCGTCACAACATGTCATAAAATGTAATAAAAATACGTAAGTCTATGCTTATGTACTGATGTCTTTACATATATCACCGCCGTATTATCTAACTTAAGCTCATTTTTGTCTCTTTTGAGTTGGTTTGATGTCAACCCGAAAATGTCATCCAATTGTTAACCAACTTGGCTGTAGTCATGAATTTGACAGTTGGTTTGGCTTCTGAGCTTTGAATTAATGTTTCAAATGCGGTGGTTAATTTTCTTTGCACGTTGTAGATTTTCTACCTGTCTTTGAGAGTGTATTGATAATTAAGCTGACATTTTGACATGTAAATATGTACAGAATTTCATATGTTAAATTTCTACAATAAGAAATTGAAGTTTTGTATGAGTAATGATAGGAAAAATATACAAGGTGTCTTAACGTTATGCATATCAACGAATTTTAAGATAATCTATATAGTAACCGTTGAATTTCATTAACAAATAAATATTCAATGTAATCGTACCTATTATAATAGCATTATCTTGTTAATCCTTACGTTATATACCTATTCATATAGATATCTACAACAACTTGTCTGTCATTATTTTGAAAGCAAAAAGTTTGGATAGCTTATGTAAGATTTTTCTTTCCATGTGAACGGTTTTATATAGGTTTCATGAGCATCAAAAACAAAATGGCGGCGACGATGCGATGGCCTAAAGAGGTACATTTGTATTATCTCCGTCTTTTTCTATTGTCAATGTAGAAAGTGAGACGACAATATTTTGTTTTTATAGTATTTTTTTATTTTATAGTGACATTGTAGCTCATATAAATCCTTACCATCAAAAATATGGTGTGGACCAGAAATAGAAATAGTAATTTCAGTCAATCCAGTTTAAAAATGTAAAGTATTAAAGTGCATTCCAATTAATACATAAATATTGATGTATGTGTGTGTAATATAAATAATTGTTAAGATGTCGGATCAATTATTGTACTTAGGGTTCTGTTGGTGTACATTTTTTATGTGTTTAATAAGGCTCCTATTTTTAAAATGTGAGGATTCAGTTTATTTTTGGAAACTTTTT
This sequence comes from Ectropis grisescens, assembly GCA_017562165.1. Lineage (NCBI taxonomy): Eukaryota > Metazoa > Arthropoda > Insecta > Lepidoptera > Geometridae > Ectropis > Ectropis grisescens. Next base: position 13,989,685 of record CM029773.1, read on the forward strand.
TTTTTATTTAATAGTAAAATCAATAGAATATAAAGCCGGTTCTTGTTTGTGGTTTTTAATAAAGAGTTGTATTGTATTGTAATACCTAGATTATTAAGTGTTTTTTTAAATTTTTAATCCGTATAAAAAACTTTATTAAAACCAAAATTTTCATAAAATTACCAATAACCTGACCAATAAGTCTATTTGTTATACAGCTTTACTTCCTACATAGTTTTAGAATTCAAAAGTTATTGTTAAATTTTCGTATTGAAAGTCTTGATAAGTTTTTTTAAAATAATGTTTACTGGTTCGAAATTCAGGTGTGATGTATTAAAAAGTATTCTTGTTAGTTTGATACTTAGCTTGGACATTTTATGAATAGGGGCCATATTATTGTAATTACGACGTATAGTTCCGGCCAAAAATGGGCACCTTCAGAATGTGACACTGCCATAAAATTTAAATAATAAGATATGATTTAAAGTTAATGTGTAATTTGTAATGTATTTTTATATTTTTTCCACGCAATTTTTTTTCGTAGTATTTGAAAACTGTCAATGTTTTGTCAAGAATATGGTACGTGAGAAAATTATGGAACTATGTGAACTAACTATGGGACATGTCTGTTAAAAATTAGGCGTTATAAATATAAAATCAGTTGTCAGCAAAATTAGACTCATCCTTTACTTCATATTTATCACATTAGAACAAATAACAACAATACTGTAAATAAAAAGGCGTGAATTAGAATTCATTTAAAAGGCGTGAATTAGATATGCCGATTCATTTATTGACGAGATTTTTCCGCAAATCTACAAGTGGTTTTATATATGAAGGGTTTAACTAAAACACTAAAGTTGAAAATAAAAACTTATCTTATGAATAAGTGCCTAAAAATTTAGGTTTTTGAGTCAATTTACTGGATTTTGACATTGAACTCGCAATTGTATTTTTTTTTATATAAACTACCCATTAGTTTAAGTAACTCGTGATTTTATTGAGTTTTAAAGCAACTGATTTTATTAATATCTCTGTTGATTTTTCACAGATAAATAATCAGTTGTGGACAGTTTCTCACGTGCTATATTTTTTACCTTGCACTGTATTTACTTGAACCAAATTGTAAGGCAGTTAAAATATGATTTTTATACCGACAATGGTGAAATGCTTTTACTGTTAAGATTTTTTTACTATTTAATATTAGTTAGTGAACAAGTGATCGTTGCTTAAAGTATCGTTAAGGGAATTAAACCTTTTTTTTATAAAATTTCGTAAAATTTACGAAATTCATCGACTGAGGATGACTGTCGTGAAAATATTTGTATTAGTTTGCGATTTGACATGATGTAACTAGTGTAAGGACTATAATTTTTAAATTGTTTATATAGAAATAAAAATATTCAATTCAACATTGAAATAAAGTGATGACATTGAAATAAATAATTTTGTTTCATTTTTTGCCCACAACTTAGGTACGTAATAAATCGAGAACTTAGATAATAAATAAGTAAATAGATCAGGGTTTTCCGCACGGTTCCTTTGTACCAATCGTAAGCAGATGATACGCAAACTTGCTATGGCAACAGAGTGGTGTGCCGCGACAAAAGTATGACACTTCCAAGAACGACAAGGCAAGAGCGATCAGACCCGTGCTTTCGGTGTAAAGCGTTTGTTCCAACTCTATAGGTACGTAGCACGTACGTAGTATGTAAACCTATGTAAACTCTTTGGTTCTTACTTTATACATTTTTATGTAAACTCTTTGATCGAGAACGTTCGATGTCATTATCGTGAAGTCGTTCGAATTCTCGTCGTAGGTTCGAATTCTGCACGTACTTTCGAATATTTTTCCAATTGCACATGTACAAGGTTACAGGCAAAGATAATATCGTGACGAAACAGGCATGCTCCAAGAAATTTAATGAATGATTGAAAATTCTTTATTAATCACGCCGTTTAAATTATGTATTTAAGAAAACTGTAAGACTAGTGAAAAACTGGCGGCCTTATCTTTGAGAGCGATATTTTTCAGGCGACTGGGATGAAATGAAAACTTATTGTGTGGTGAGCAACTATTGAACTATACAAAGACTTTAAGATATTATAAGATGATATAAAAGATTATAAGCATTAGCAACCCACTAAATATTCCCACAGCTGGGACTCGGGACTTCCTCGCATTTGAGTTGAGTTTAGTTGCGTGCCATAACCATCACCACGATCGGCTCTTTATTTAAAAAAAAAAAAATAATCGATGGCTAAATTGCTGTAACGTTACGTTGTTAATGATGGGGGTCGTTGAATGGCGCATATCCCCGAAACATTCCAGGAACTGGTCGGTTTCCGCACGATGTTTTCCTACGCCGTTTTATACTAGAACTAAACTCCCAAGATACTAAAAGTAGGTACACTCGCTGTACATGATACTTTTAGTATCTTGAGAGTGTTGGTTAAAATAACAATTTGTTAGAATTTAAAGAAAAAACGAGTTAGATACAAGGAGCGACGACAAAAGTAAAACACAATATTTGCACATATTTATATAATGAGGTGTCGCTTAGGCTGCATTTCCACCAGAGATGTGCTTAGCTTAGCTGTGCTGAGATTAGCTGTGCTGTGAAAATGTGTGGAGGTTTCCACCAAAGCGAGGAAAGTGTGTCGCACGAGGATGTGTAGCGGAGCTGTGAATAATGTGTGGTGTATGAACTCTGTCTATGGACTGGCTGTCCTAACAGACTTGCGAATTAAATTGTTTCTCTCTATCTCAAAATAAATAAACATGCATGTGTATATGGGTATATTATACATTTAGGTCGATAGATTAACGTATTATGTTATGTTTCATAGCATAGTATGTTTTTTTCTTTTTATTGTAAGTGTGTTTTACTTTTACTATTTATGATAGTGTATAAGGGCCATTTTGGTATGCCATCATCTCCTGTCCTTGCACGGTTGCCTGGTAGAGATCGCTTTAAGCGATAAGGCCGCCAATTAAATTGCTGAGAGTTTTTTTTCTCTCTGTTTTGTATTATTTGATGTTTTTTTTGTGCTTTGTGGCTTTTTAATACAGAGTTATTGTATTGTATTGTATATGTATGTACATGCATGCATTACTGCTTGGCGGTAGAATAACTGGCTGGTCTGGTATAATCCCCAGGTGGACTCTGCGAAGAGACTACAAAACATTGAATTCAGTAGCGAGACTAAATTTAGCCCATGTGTTGTAAGCCTTTATAACTAGCCTCATTTGCGGACACCTATATGTAAACAAATATATTTTCAACTACTGACCTATCCGTTTAAATACCATGGTGTAACGATGTCCGAACATATTCATTGGCAGTATTACGGTACCAAACATACCCAATTAAATATCATTAGGATTACGGATACACATTACTATAACGGCTACCGTCATTATGAAGTCGGTAATATTGGTATGGAAACATTAAAGGTTCCTCTATAGTGCGTGGTAACCATGTGATATTGAAACGCTGGGACAGATGACACGTTAGGTGGAAGAGCATTTAAGCTCGTGTATGGCAGGGCTCTTGCGGACCCGCTTCGTGCAGGGACAGAACGTCAATTGTTTAAAGATATTTAAATTAATGTCACACGTAAGGTTAAAATATACAAGTGAAAGCTGAAATAAAGAGAATATTAAAGTGTACCTAGATACGAAATTTCAAAGTTTTATAATGGCAATTAACAAAGCCAATAATTTCACAATGATTTGTGAAAACCGATAAAAATGTCCTGATGCTTTTTTTACTATAGATTAGAGTGATATGAGCAGGACATATGCCTGATGGTAAGCAACATGCCTTCTCATAACAGCGCAGTGACACGCAGCTATTGAAACATGAAGAGTCCATTACCTAGCACCGCACTACGCTTGTAACCGATATATAAGGTGTTGTATCTCTTAGCCCAGTAATTTTTCTGGAAATATTGTCCGTCAAATCTGAACACAGTAATATTTGCACATTACTGTTTGGCGGCAGACAAACTGGCAAAGGTGTGGTACTACCCCAGGCGGACTTTACAAAGAACCCTACAACTGCTAAAACCTTCCGTTCTCTTACATAATAATCATCTTTATGAGTCGTCCGTGATCATTGTCAGTATCGCTTGTGATCCCTGACGACTCATGAAGATGATGATTAATACATATATAGTTTTAAATACATACTTATCATAAATAAGATTATGATGATTATTAGAAAGTCGAAGGTTTTAGTAGTTCACATTTAATCAGATTTTATTGGATACATATAAATTCGTTTGTGTTGTAAAGGACTCATGGTCACAGTGGTGGAATTGCCGCGTACGCGCCGGAAAACGCGACTTTACGGTTATGGTCCGGTACATATTCGGGGGCGGTGTTGCGGCACTAAGTTAAATGTGGTAACTTTGTTGGACACAGGAGAGATGGGGTGATTCGCCTTGTTATTGGGATGTTACTTAGATGGTACTTTATGTGTCCCAGTTTTGAGTTTGTTACCGAAGTATGTATGTGCTCTTCGGTAACAAACTCAAAACTTTGGTTTGTATTGTGGGATACATTATTTTATAGAGCGACCGAGCTAATCCAATCGTATTTGTTCAGTAATAACATCTACTTATTTAGACATCCGATATCTATGTAAAATTATGTTTCAATTGGTGTTCCACTACGACTTTGCCAGTGGCAACTACTTATATACATACATAATAATCTATATCACTAAGGAATCTCGTACATACCCGACAGTGAAAGGATTTTTAAAATCGACCCAGGAATTCTTGAAATTAGCGTGTTCTAACAAATAAACTCTGTAGCTTTATAATTACTTCTAGTATAGAGAGATATATTTTTTATGTATGTATTTTATATTAATATAGAGATTATGATAACAGATAATGGTAGATTTACAAGGTGATCAAGTGTTGACAGTTTACAAGACAAGAGAAGTATCGGATAGATGGGCCGAAAAATATTTGTGTACATTCTTCCTACAATACTATCAAGCCCCAATATGGCCAAAGCTTATATTATGGAAACTAAGCAGCGTGCATATATACAAATGGAGTATGAGAACTTAAGTGAAGTCATTATTTTGGGAGTTTTAAAGCGTCTGTTAATCAAAGCGGCCGACGGAAAGTGTCTGGGAGTATTGGGGCCTTATTTTTAAAGATATTATCTATAACATAATTGAAAATCAGTTATTAGAAAATACGTGAAGTAATTAATGTTTTTGTGTACCTTCTGGACTCCATATCTCAAAATTGGCCGTCTAAGCAAGTTAGCGGGTAAGCATGTGTTCTTTGTACGTACTAACTCTACTTAATCGTCTACATTTTGTTCATCTGAAAATAAGTGACAACTGGCGGCCCTGGGATCTTACTCCATAGTACAAATATCCGTATTCATTCCCAGATATTTGTTGTCCTAGAGCTGAGCCCCCCAGGTTACGCGAAAAACGCCGAGCCATGCACGGATCAGCATTCAATTGAAATACACGAAGAGAGCAGATCAGCTCATGTGAGCGAGAATTAATATTTAAATCTAATCTAAAAAAATCCAAAAACTAAAAGCCGCGACTGCGCGAGTCTCTTGTAAAGATAGATTTAGAACTTGGCCACTATTTTTTTAAAAGTTCTAGTAACTATCTACAATCCACATTCAACGCCGACGTAGCACTCGTAGCGTTACTCAAATAGAGATCAAACAGAATTCACTTGAGCTGTGTGAGGCGTTCTTGTACAGCTTTTATAGAAATACTTCATTTTGTAGCATCGCTACATATTATTTTATCGTAAAGTTTACATAGACGCCTTATTATGAACAATGTAATCTTATCCATTAGATTGTATGAACTTTTAAAATTCAGACTTATTAATTTACCTATGTTAATCTCACTAATATTATAAATGCGAAAGTTTGGACATTTAGATGTTTGGATGTTTCTTGCTCAATCACGTTGGAACATTTGAAAGGATCGAGTTGAAATTTGGAACACAGATTATATAGTCTGGAATAGCACATAAGCTCCCGTTGTTTTACGGTCATAAAGGCGGCAAAATAACGATTCAAAAACAAAAATGCGGTACACTGCTAATGTTTGCTTATATTCGTAAATATGTATTTACTTTTTTCTCCTAAACCCTGTATTAGACGCCGTTGCCGTTGCTGCACTGAATCTACCCAGTATAAAAAATGCTCCGCTGATGTGGTAAGCCGACATTTAAGCCAATGAGCTGTAAAAGCGTCACTTTAGCCCAAGATTTAGCCGCTGGCTCCGGGCCAGGGGTCTTATTCCTAGGACGGCATAAAACGTAATAGATTTTTTATGTTTGATAATAATCATACGGACCCTAGACGAGGGTATGTATGTGGGTTGAGGAAGTGACCGTAAAAGAAAAATAAATGAAAAAATAGCGCCATCCCTTGACATGTAAAAACGGGAATTGGAATGATGACTGGGATTATGGATAAACCATTCTAATTAGTACCTAGGTTAGTAAATCATGGAAAAATACTCGTATGAGACACGTATGTTTTGTTTTATCAAATTATATAAAATCGTCAAAGTTTAAGACTTCATCTGAAATATCATCAAATTTCCAGAGTGGGGTATTGTGACGTCACGTCTTCTATTATTATTATATATATATTATATTATATTCTTTCGTTTCACACACAAAAAATTACAAAGATATAGTGCTTAGAAATTTCGATTGACGTCACGTCTTTATACGATTTTTATGAAGACGTGACGTCAATCGAAATTTCTAAGCACTATATCTTTGTAATTTTTTGTGTGTGAAACGAAAGAATATACGTGAATACAAATACTTTATTTACCAAAATTACGCCTACGTACAAAAGCTTGCCAGTGAGCCCCAAACTAAGCTTAAGATTGTGTCTTGGGACTCGTGAGTTAGGTCTAAACTAAACAGTACAATAATATAAAATAAGACATGCCTTAACAAAACTTTTATAACAATACAACAACAGTACAAAATAGATTATATATACGTGTATAATTTTTTTTAAAGAAAACTGACGCATTAATTACTTTTTTTTAGTCAACATGCTTACTAAATAATTTTATTATTTTCTACTTTTTAACTAAAAATTGTAGCGGCGTGGAGGCCAGAACCTATCTTTTCACAAGCGTGAGGCTGTTGAAAAAAAACTTGGTACAAAAAGTTTGTTTGTAAAGTTGTATAGTTTTTTGTACCCAATTCATCAGATACTATTCATTGCAATTGTCTTGAAAAACATTGTAAGAACTGTAAGGAACGATACATTCTTAGAAATACTTTTTTTTGGATTAATGTAATTTGTCCACCTTACCGTACCTTACCGTCAGGAGGAACTAGACAGTAGAATATAGAAATAAGTTGTTGCTGTGTAAAGAAAAAAGAAATCCTTTTATGAAACCCTTTTAATGTAATTAAGTAATAAATACCTAACAACTGATAATTTGACTTTTACAAGTACATGGTATAAAGTAAAATTTGCTATTGTTTACATATATGTGAAGCAAAACAACATTAAAAGGTTCGAGTAATATTTTACATTCTGAAATATTTTAAAATCAATTATGATTTGAAGATAATTATTTGCATAACAAATATATGTTAATTTTTTCATGAAAAAAACACTGGGTTTGTGCAATAACACATTAATTGATCGACGAGCTAAAATCGTGTTGTTGTTGTTTTAAAAAGTCTAATTTCAATAGAGACGATCTTTTTATCATTCCATGGATTCACCGTTCGTCCATCGTGTGGCAGAGAGATAAATCCCGAGTAGATCCCGAGACTTGTGACACGGGTGTAGGTTTAAGGGGCCCCTTTCTGACGTACATCAACAGTCACCTTCACTACTCGTGTTTCTATCCCAGCCCAGCCAAATCTGATATGACCCTACTAGTGCAGCTTTAGATACTCGTTCTAGTATAGAACTTACTGCACTTCTGGACAAGCCAAAGTCTTTCAGCAGGTTATCGAGAGATGGTATACCTCTCGCTCCCACTTCTACAGCATTTTAAAAGACCAATTTTGTCGTAAAAACATTACAACCCTGCACTACAGTTTTTGCAATGGTAACAACACCTAAGACGTGTTTATGCAAATTGGACTTAATTTTTTAATAGCGTAAGGAGTAGTTTGCGTGACAAAACTTTACGAGCGTACTTATGTACCTACATAATTTTGATTGCAGTTAATCTTGATTACTCAATGGCTCAGAAATCATGGCATTCTGTGTGGTTTGAAACGGAAATTAATCTAACTTTGATTACTTGCAAATCGGAGGCCTGAATGTGTAAAAACACAGCTACAAACTTAATAGAACTGTTGGCGAATAGTGGAACTAAAATTGCTAGATTAGTAAGCATTATTAAAATAATATGAAATGGCGAGACGAGCATGATACATAAATATGCTTGATGGCAATATAATGACACAATAGTCGAATGCCATGTAGCCATCTGCATATGAATAAACGCAAATACCGTGTAGCATTGCGCTGATGCGCGGATATATGGGAAGGAGGTGGGGTCATCGGTCAAGACCCCCCCTCCCTAGGCTGTGTGTGGACTACTGATTAAAAAGCGTGCATGTACTTATTGCATAGTTTTGAGACTTGAACACGACTATGTGACCCCCCCCCCCCCCCAGAGCCATGTGACCCCCTCTGGAGCCAAAGCTGGATCCACCCTTGATCCTTGATTGCACTTATCACCTGGACATTTACATTGCTTTGGCAACGTTGAGCTAATAACCGAAACACAATATTGTAGAATGACGGTAAAATAACTGGTAAATATGTAGACCCACAGGCGACCACTGCAATGGTTTCTATCACTGTCAAATCTAACTAACGCTAACGTAACGACGCAGTTAAATACGCAAAATTAGTTTGCATATTCGTAGAATCGATGTTTCGTATTGATCAGTTTTTCGGAAACGGTGCAATTCCTAAAACAAATTGTTTTGGGAATTGCACCGTTTTGCATCATGGCTAGCTTCTTATCGGTAATTATAATAACAGCTATGGTCTGGGTCATCATTTTTGAAAAACAGATCTACTCCAAATTTGTTTTATATTAATTTATGCTAAAAACGATGTCTGCTAGACCTGAAGAAAGATCAAAAGAAAAACATAATCGTATCTCTTACATAATTCGTTAGCGTGTATTGCGTAAGGAGAATTCAATAACAAAATTGCATAAGCATTATTCCACACTGTGTTCCCGTAGCTGGGACTTAGGACTCTGGATCATAATTCATCACGCTGGTCAAGTGCAGGTCGGTAGTTGATCACTTTTGAATGTTGTTTTTTTTCATCGGAACATGGACAATTTTATTGAAGCAGGCAGGATTCGAATCAACGACCTAGCGCGTCGGAAATCTGATTATTACCACGATTTTTTTTTCAGTTAACACATGAAAATTCCACTAACTAAACAAAGGATAGGCTCATATAGTAAATTACAGGTGGTCAAGAAAGTTACGGCTGGTCTAGTAAGTTACGACTAGTCTAGTAAGTTACGGCTGGTCTAGAAAGTTACGGCTAATCTAGGAAGTTACGGCTGGTCTAGTAAGTTACTGCTGATCTAGCCGGGAAAACGGTGACTGCCGATCTGGACCCTGAATCCAATTCCACGCGCACTACTTTCTTTTCGAATCATGTGCGTATTGCCGCTAACTTAAAAACGGTGAAGGATACATTGTCATCCATCAAACCGCACTGGGGCAACGTGGTGGATTATGGTCTTGACTCTCTCTCCTTCCAGAAGGCCCCGAGTCCCAGCAGTGGGATCATTTAGTGGGCTGGTTATGCTATGCATGCTAATGCTGAGTTAAAGATAAATTCTCAACCAACGACTTATTAAATTTCCTCATAGCAAAATACGTACATCGCATTGTTAATTTTCAGCTACAGAATTATTGTGTCGATTTATGCGATATGAGTTTCCTTGGCGAATGTAGCTGCAATTATTTATGCGATATACTACCAATATATAACCACTATTGAGCCAGCCAATTTTCTCACATTGCTTTGTTTACAAATAGCCTTTATTTGTGCTCGGAGGCTCAACTGGAGCATTCTGAAATTTGCGCCAGTCCTTATTGTTTCTTATGAATCAGATTTTTTTTTACTTTTCTTCTACAAAATATAAGGCAGAGGTTTAATATATTTTTGTATAATTCAGAGTGATGAGACGAGCAGAATATGCGACTGATAGTAAGAAACGCAACTGCTAGTGACAATACAATTATCATGCAACTATTTGAACTATAAGTATATCCTATATCACTTCGTAGCACTGCACTGCGCGGCACTGTAATTTCTCTGGAAACATTTTCTATCAAACAGAAGCACAGTGACGTTTGCGTATTTTTAAGGGTACTTTTTAGCCCGGGAAAATAAGGGAGTCGGACACTACGCAGGTGAAACCGCGAGAAGCGACTAGTACTTTATAAAAATACTTAGAAACCTGTGTAGTACTAGGTACCGTAGCAGATATATATGGATTTAAAATCAAACCGAGGTATGTGTTGACCTTTCACGCCGGCATGGATACACAACGTATAAAAGTGAAATTAAACAAATTTGAGAGAAATCTCCAGTACGGTCAGAAAATCAAACATAACGTACCCCTAGTTCAAGTGGGCGTAGCACGGATTGTTAATGTCACGTCACTTTAAGGGTCATTGTTGTGCTAACCATACATGTGTCATAAATTGGGATAGCAATTAAAAATATTTTCGAATTTGATGTTTTAATTTCAAACAATTCGTGTAAGACTAGAAGCGTCCTGCGGTTTCATTTGCGTAGTTCATGATCTTGTTATTTCTCCGGAAGAAAAAGTATGTTCCAGACTTTTATTTACCAAATTTCATTCAATTTGATCCCTTCCGTACTTTTTGCTTCAAAGAATAACAATAAACATCCATACAAAAATACAATACTTTCAAATAAAAACCTAACATAAGCTAAAAGACATAGTTGCTATTACCCTCATTGCGGATCTTAATGACATGAAACTACGGAGCTCTCTAACGATTCTATTTTTAACAGGTGAGAAGAAGGTTAGGATTTATTTGGCTGCAAAGAAAAGAAACGAATATACACGGATTCATTGCTATACAATACAAAGTACAAAAAAGCGCAGTATATTTCACTCAAAAGCCTAGGCCCAATAATTTGGCCTAGCCTAGCCTAAGTATTATAGAGTAAGCTGAAAACCTACTTGTTTGGACAGAATACACTGCGCTTTTCGTTAGCTTCTCAAAAGCGATGAACCCATAAGTTTAGCGTATACTCCGGTCTCACAGGAAACGGGTGGTCACTCCGTTCTGTTTTGTGACGCTCGTTAAAATGTTTTGCTCTAGTTGATGTGCTCCGAGCATTGTGGAGATACTGCCAGAGGCTTTTAAACTGGCGCGTTTTTGGCGACTGCGATGTGATAGCTCTTTCCTGTTAGTATCAGAACCATTGGAGACGCTTTGTTGAATACGACCAGTGGAGGTGAGTAAAATTACATTTTTGGTGTAGTAAAATTAATGGGCTGACTTTTGACTCTCGCCCTGTCAGAGAAGGCTCCGACATGACCAGTAGAAATATAAAATGTGCTACAATACAATATTAGACAATAACTATTTATTTAAAAGCCACAAAGTCCAAGAAATAAATTAAAAAAATAATGAATAAATACCGTAGTACCGTTACCTAAGCTGTGTAACCTAATCTTCTACCAGGCAACCTAAATATATTTTTTAAATATCTAACTAAAATATTTCTTTTAATTAGTATAGAAAAAAATGAATTTCGTTCGTTATGGAAATCTACGGGGAGGCCTATGTTCAGTAGTGGACGTCTTGCGGCTGATAATGATAATGATGATGAAAAAATCATTTTGTTTTTGAAAAATATATTTTGTCGAAACGCAAATTTAATGTGTGGCACAATCTATTTCGAACTCCCGATCAAAAAAGGGGTGTTATAAGTTTGACGTTGATGTCTGTCTGTCTGTCTGCGTGTGTATCTGTCTGTGGCATGTGGATGGGCCGATTTCGATGCGGTTTTTTTACTTGAAGGTCAATAACCGTGCGGATGTTCTTAGCTATGTTTGGTTAATATCGATTTAAGATGGCCGCCTCCACATAATGGCGGACAAAATATTTCTTCACAACCTACCTCAATATTGGTATCAAATGAAAGGGCTTGACTAGTAGAATACTATACACTATAAACAAAATCAAATCTAAAATGGCCGCGACTACAAAAATGGCGAAATACATTTATTTTTTCAAAACTCCGTTAATATGGGTAAGTATCAAATGAAAGGCCTTGACTAGGAGAATGTTGTACAGATAACAAATCTGAGGTAGTCGGGTGTTGATCAAATTTATATCTATCATCACTATTCCGCAAAAATGGTTTGAAACTGTAACAGAGGAGTAGAGTGGTAGTTTAAGCATTCGTAACATTTGCTCAGGTTTTACTACCTAACCTTGGCCCGCAGACCCAGTAGGGCTACAAAGTTGACAGCTATAAGTTCTATGGATATGAGGGCTAGTATAACGCTCAAGTTGTAAAAAGAAGGGTGTTGCAAATTTTACGTGACTGTGATTTTGTCTACGGAAGCGTCAATAAAAAATAACTGATTTTGAACTCTTTCTTTCCAATAACAGATATTACCGATAATTTTCTTTAATTTGTATGATGAACTCTTTCTTTCCAATTATATAATTTTCTTTAATTTGTATTTTTTTATATATTATGTAACGGTCTGCTACATGTCGTACCATATACTACTTCAGGTCACCTATGTATTTTCACGGCACTGCACGTTTTCCTGAAGGCTTATTTGGATACATGACCCCTTGTGTTTTAATTTTTACCCGACTTAAAAAGTAGTAGGTAAGTTAGCGAATCGACATCCAAAACTTTTTTTTGTATGTTCCTTGATTTCTCGAAAATGCCCCAACCGAATCTCATAATTACTTTTTTGTTCGAAAGGATATACTGACCGGATAGTCCCATATAAATTTGAATGATTGAAATCTATTCTGCAAATTTCGTAACATCAACAATAGTAAAAGATGTTTGTTTATACATCGATGATATATTAATTCTATTAAAATTTGTGTACAGTGTGAGTTGCATTTTCAACGTAGCTCATAAAGGAGAAAGTTACCAATTCGATCGCTTTTTTTAAAGGCTTACTAAAGGTTATTTCGTTTTAAGAGAAAAACAATTTTAAAATTAATATCTGTATTTTGTCTTAGCTTGGTTGAAGTTGTATAAGCAAAGTTTTTACGCCTCAGATGATGTAGGTTACCTGCCTACAAGCCTTACCTGGCAATGGATTTATTCAAACTTGTAATAAGACACCCAGCGAATGTAAACCTAAGCCCTGACGGCTTAGAACCACTGAGTGTTTCAAGCTTACATTTTTTTCTATGAGGATCCAGGTAGAGCTTCAAACGCTAATTGAAAAAAAAACTGTTTTAGCCGATATTTTGAAACTATATATTTTTTAATTATCTGTCATTAAATTGGACATAATAAATCGTAATCGGTAAGTTCGAAAAAAAGTTTACTGGCAACAAAAGATGGGAAATTTTATTTTCTACAATAATAATAGGCTTTATAACTTTTTCGGAATATCGGCCAAGGCCAAAAACGTTTTTTCGAGCTGGCGCTTGAAGCTCCACCTGGATTTGTTATTATTTTGTAATTTTATGCTCAGGAAATGATTCTAAACCTTATATAAAAATGCGAATCGAAAATTTAGTGCAGAGTTAAATTCTACGAGTAATTTTACTGCCTAAAAGGCTTCTTATCAAATTTGGTCGAGTGTCTAAATTTCATTTTAAATAAGTTTTAAATGAACGAAGTTGGGTTTTAGGGATTCGTAGACAAATTTTAAAATATACGTTATGTCATTAAAACTTGGTAAGTACATGCATTCTATGAACAATATTACCATTTTCATACAAAAAAGAAAAAACAGTAAATTTTGGTGGTGTCACAAACTTGGAAAAGAAATAAAAAAAATCTATCAAAATCATATGTGTATCTATGGATAGATGTTCAAAATTGTATTGAAGTTCCTAAAATTTTTTCTAAACTGAATAGTTTGCGCAAGTGTCTCTTCTAAAGTGGTAAAATCTGTATGTGAGGATATTTAAGTATCAAAAATCAAGATTACGGCTGCCTGCCGAACGGCGCGCTATATATATGGTAGATATTAAAACATAGTGAATAACTGTCTAGAAAAAACTTTTGAAAAGGGTAACTTTGGGATTTTTTTTCTATCAAGTAAAATTCATTAAATCGTGTTATTGACTGCGAATCGTCTAGATTAGAGAACGGCAACCGCCGAGTCTGGAGAACGGCAACCGCCGATCTTGAGCATCTGGTTTGAATCCCACGAGCATCACTATTTTTTAGAAGTTATGTGAGTAATGCCGATAACTTAGAAACGGCGAAGGAAAACAATGTTAGGAAACCGAAATATTTGTAGTATCTTTCCAGTTTATGTTGTCATGTGATACGTGATGGAATACGGTCATGATCCACTCCTTGCGAGAGAAGATGCCGAACATTTAGAACATTGAACATTTAGAGTGCAGTGTGAACATTTAGAGAGCTATTTATGCACAATCCTACTAATGCTGTAAACACAAAATTTTGTAAGTATGGATAGATGGATGCTTGTTACTCTTTTACCTAAAAATTACTGAACGGATCGGGCTCAAATTTGGAACATAGATAGATTACAGTCTAGAAGAACACATAGGCTACTTTTTATCCCGAAAAAAAGGCAACGACGGGAACAGGGACTACGCGGGTAAAACCATGTGGCACTGCTTGTTATATTATAAAGACGAAAGCTTGTGAATTTGTAAGTGTGGATTTATATTACCATGTATATCAGTAACGGAAAACGGATTTGAATGAAATTAAATTTGTAGACAGTATTTTAACTAGCTCCAAGCATAGGCTTTTATTATTCTCATATTAATGGTTCCTTAAGATAATGGTTCCAGTGAGATACTTAGTAAAAACATTTTGGAGGACATTTCTGCACAATATCTAGCCGCAAACTAAGCAAAGCTTGTCCTATGGAAGATAGCCGATTTAATACTTAAATATATACCTATCATAGAAACATCCAGACATAGAACATATATTTGTATCCGTTACATAAATATTTTCCCAGGATGGGAATCGCACCCACGATCCACGGCTTTGCAGGCAAACTTGCAACTAAGCTACTAAGCCAGTTGTAATGAAATTTATTCGCGTGAATTGTATATGGCGGAATTAAATTTTAGTGAATATCTGTTAATAGCTAGTATATTTATAAAAATGAATGTTTGTCTGTATTATCTTTATAGAGTTGTAAGCTTGGAGTTTCTCTGAGGGATTGCATTCGCAATGAAGTAATTCGTCAGAGAACTAAAGTGACCGACATAGCTCGGCGTATTAGTAAGCTGAATTGGGAGTAAACGTAGTGTAGGACGCCCTGTGACTAGATGGAGTGACAATATTCGAAAGGCAGCTGGTGGCCGTTGGAGACGGAAGACCGAGGATCGGGCTGAGTGGCGTATCATGGGAGAGGCCTATGTTCAGCAGCGGACAAGTACAGGCTGATGATGACGATGATGAAACCATGCATTTGATCATGTGATGATCTTTGGCAAAGTTATTGAGCATGAGCTAAAGAAGGTTTCTGAGTTAGTCGTACCAACTCGGAGACCTACTTTTCGACAGGTGGCGTGGCGTATCTACGCCCGCATGGTACACCTATTTTTTTTTTTAAATAATTATAAATAAATATTGGTGGACAATTCACACACAACACCATCTGACCCTAAGCTAAGCAAAGCTTGTAATATGGCGGCCAGATAGCTGATGTAATACTTATATAGTTGAAAATACATACTTATTATACACAGCAACACCCAGACACAGTGCAAATATTTGCACTGGGTGGGAATCGAACTCACGACCCTTGGCTTCGCAGGCAGAGCTACTACCCACTAAGCCACGAGGTCAGTCTTTAATTATTAATAAAATTACAAACAGTCTGTTACTATAGATGGATTCAATAAAAACTTTATGATTTAAAGTTGTTTGATTAGGATCACCTAGGATTGAAGTTTATATGTGACTGGAGGTGCCATTCCAATCAAAAGTTGGTGGTACACTCTGTCGAAAAGGCCGAGTTGAATAGTTTTAAATCATCCAATCAACGCCTAGCTTTATCCCTCTTCACTCACATCATAAAACCTCAAACCATTGATGTGTAAAACAGATGGACTCTACTTCTCTCTACTACTGAAGGATCTAAAACAAGTTTTATTATATAAGTGTGTTTTTTATATCAAAGAGATTTTTATGACAAGATGAGCATGACATACGCTTGATGGTAAAAAATATGCCAGTACATAACAACACAGTGGCTCGCCGATACTTGAATATGAAGAATCAACATTTATGCATAGACTACCTCGTTTCAGAGATATAAGATGATTTATCTAATTGCCCTGTAATTTCTCTGGGAACATTGATCTTTAAACTGGAACATAGTCATATTAGCTTTTTGGAATACATGGCAAAGGTGTGGTTCTTCCCGAGGTGGCGTCCACAAAGAGTCCTATCACAGCAAAAAATCTGCAAAAGCGTTTCAAGCGCATTGAATCGTAGATTATGGATGCGATTTCCACTCAGGGTTGTGATGAAAGTAGTGGTAGGACTCTTTGAAGTCCACCTAGCGAAATACCACCTTTGCCTATTATTCTACCGCCACGCAGTTGGGCAAAAAATGTATGTGTTCCTATTTGAAGGGCAAAGTTTCCTGTGAAATTACAGGTCTCAGAGATAAAACTCTAGGTGATGAACGCAGTGCAGTACTAGGTAATGATTTGGACTCTTCATGTGCCAATAGTTGCGTGTCACTGTGTCTATTATGGACAGACATGTTGCTTACCATCAAGCACATATATCCTGCTTGTAACGCCACTCTGTACTATTTAAAAAGAACAAAATTAAATAAATTTGATTAACCCTGACTACCTTAGATTTGTTATCTGTACAACATTCTACTAGTCAAGACCTTTCATTTGATACCCATATTAAGGGTGTTGTGAAAAAAGAAATGTATTTCACCATTTTGTGGAAGCGACCATCTTGGATTTGAAATTTGTCATAGTGATATGTATTCTACTAGTCAAGCCCTTTCGTTTGATACCCATATTGAGGTAGTAGTGAAAAAAATAATATAATTCTCCATTTTGTGGTGGCAGCATCTTGGATTTGAATTTTTTATAGTGCATAGTATTCCACTAGTCAAGCCCTTTCATTTGATACCCATATTGAGGTAGGTTGTGAAGAAATATTTTGTCCGCCATTTTGTGGCGGCGGCCATCTTGAATCGATATTAACCAAACATAGCTAAGAACATCCGTGCGGATATCAACTTTCAAATAAAAAAAACACATCGAAATCGGCTCATCCGTTTGAGCACTACGGTGCCACAGACAGACAGACAGACAGCCGTCGACGTCAAACTTAAAACACCCCTTTTTTTGTTCGGGGTTTAAAAAATAACAATTGTTCTTCATTATCTGGATATGCATGTATTTGAAACTACATACATATAGGTATTCTATGAGCTATTAGACTCTCCAATTTTTATTTAGTCTGGGCCCTAGATATTTTGAGTAAAACATTGTCAACAAACACTTACTTTATTATTTTATGTGGTTATACTTTTAAATGATACATGTTTTATAATCTTACTCAAATTTGATTAACAAGAAATATTGATCTATAATGTTGTAATGTGTTTTTTTTTACAAAATTAGGAGTTTAGAAGCGCAATTCACATACTTAATCGTAGGAATTTGTACTCGTTTTACAATAGCTTCTTTCATACTTTAATTGATAATTTTCTCCACACTGTCCATAACACCTTAAAGTCTTTAGACCTCCTAGATGTTATATGAAGATTTCTAGTTTCCACTTCAATATTTTTTTCATCACGAAGTCACATCTACCTTTTATCATTGATCCGTTATTCAATAAAGGTTCCATCTGTTAGTTTAGGAGCCAACACAACATAATGAAGTAATTTTAAGCCCCGACTTTTAAAATGAAATCTGAACTCCCAGCTAATTTCGAGAATGACTTTTTACACCATTACACAGGCTGAGCTCAGAACAATGATTATGACACTGAAAATCCCCTTAATTAAAAGTTTAATCCAGACGAAGTCCCGGAGGAAGTATGCTGGCCGGTTAGGTAATTCAATCCCTCAGTTACGTCATATCCTTTTAGGGAGATATGCGAAATGTAGGAATAAAATGTTACTGATTTTGCGACGTTAAACAATTACGAACAAAATTTGGTCATTCTCAATATGTAATGAGTACTTCTATCTAACAATCAATTTTTTTTAGAGCTGAGGCTATATTAACAAAACTAAATAAGAATGAGAACTATACTATAATATATTATAACACAAGTATACAATAGTGAAGTTCCGGCGAACGTCAATAGATGGCACCACGGTAGAATTAGAACACGCTAACGTTTGTTAACCAGCGATCGACATCCATCCAGTGTGTCGTCCTTTGCGGTATCGAAAACCGATCCAACCAGATCGGATCGATCAATACATACGGAGTCTACTCTAACTGTCTAACCCTCTAACGAATATAGCGGACAGCTGCTTGGCCCTATACAACGTTTACAGAGTACCTAATACGAGTCACAGTATCGGACAGCTGCCTGGCCGTACTACGACATATCTTCTGTGTTGTGTCCGATTTTATTTTCTTTGGATACTAATAAAGTACTACACCGTGTGAATTCGCTCTATTATTCTCCATCATCACCTACTACAATATATATATATATATATAAATATATATTTTTAGTGTATATTTATATATATAAGTATACACTAAAAAAATATACATACCTAACTACTTACATTTTTACATTTGCTGGTTAATAGGTAGCACAGTTCTTAGAAAATTACACTCACAACCAAAAACAACTTCATATTAGTGATGCAATAACATACATGTCAAGATGCAAGTTAAAACTGAGTTAATTCGTGGCCATGAATTTGATTAGATATATATTATGGAATCTAGGTAACATTATAAAGTCAAGTTTAGAAATATATGGAGTAGTACAAGAATAGAATAGTTATAGACAGAATAACAAAGCCACAAGTTTCCTTCCTTTTTAATTCTGCACAAAATGTATTGTTAGCCAAATGTACAACTGAATTTAGTAAAGAATTATAAATAAATAAGCTGCGCCATGTCAATGCAGTCGTTCTGCTGAATAATTTCTATCTTACACATCTAGAGTCGGGCCAGTTTTCAGCTAAAATGTTGGAACAAAGAAGAGTTATTTTCAATACGTTTTACCATTCCATAAAACCAAAAAATAAAATATTAAAATAGTTTATTTGATTTTAAAATAGGTGCACATTATGATGTGAAAAGTGTGTAAGTACTTGAGGATGAACTTTATTTATTACTTTATTGTATAATTCAATACTAAGAATAGGTCATCGACATCGAAAAAAAAATAACGCAACACAATTGGCGATTGATATTTTCTTTTTTTATATTTTCGATTACTAATATCTGAATTTTCATAAACTGCTATGAAAGCTAATCTATATCTATACTAATATTATAAAGCTGAAGAGTTTGTTTGTTTGTTTGAACGCTAGAATCTCGGGAAGTGCTGGTCCGAATTGAAAGATGTTTTTCTATTAGATAGTCCATTTATCGAGGAATTATATAGGTTATAGAAAATAACGCTACTATTAACAGAAGCGGAGCATGAATTAAGAATGTAACAAAATCGGGAAAACATATTCCTTTTTGAGATTGTTCGTACGTTTCGTGCTTTGACATGACACATGACAGTATGTGTCAAGATTTCGTCATTCGATTTCAAAAAATTTTTCACCGTTGGATATGTGCGGGATCTCGATGAGTGCTATACTATATGTTCCACGGGCGAAGCCGGGGCGGACGTCTAGTGAAACAATAAAGCTAATGAAGTTAAGAAAGACAGTGTTTACCCACTGACTTAAATTAAGTTTGAGTGTAATTCCAGCTAATGTACTTACCATTTACCTATTTTTCATTCAAATCCGATCAGAATTTACAAAGATACACGGTACGGGTACACCTGAAGATAAGTTTGGGTGTCGGCAGTTAGACACGATTTGTGTCCTACTGGCTCATTTTTTTATATACCTCTATAAATAGGTTTTGCACTTGAACGCCGTCTTGACTAATTATACGCAAGGATGTCATGGAGCATGAGAATATAAAAAAAACGACTTCAAGACACCATAATTGTATCCATATCCATCAGACGATTCGCAGTAAGTATAGATGTTACGAGTATGTTCCGTGAGTGAAGTTAAAGAGCTACAGAAAACAATCATCTATTATATATCTATAATATTTCTTACGTGGAATGTTAAAACACTAAAATGCTTACATTACTTTAAAACTTATTCAATTTCTAAAATTAGTTATCGGTTTGTCCCAAGCAGTAACGAAATCCCAACAATTTGGCTAAAGTAAGACCACAGCTTACACCGTCAAATGACCCATCAAACTTGGGGTGTTCATTTTAATCGAATTTCGTAACTTTGTAAGCCTATATTTCACAACTTACGTTAAGGGCGGCTACACCAATCTCAGATTTTTGTTTTGATGTTTTTTTTTACCAAATTAAAAAAATGTTTATCTACTAACTGGTAGGTACATCAACATTGTATAAAATATTAGAAGTCTAACTTTAATCATAGAACAGATACTATAATATTAAGTATTAATTTAGTTCAATCATTGTTTCTTTAAATTGATTATGTACATTTTTGTCCAAAGTATAAAACAATTGTGCTACATAATAATGTTCTTAAATTAAGTTATGAGAACCATAAAGTACAATACTGTCATTTTACTTATCTACATGTATAATGTCAGCTTTATAATTTCCAGAGAAATTACGGGGCTTAGAGATAATAAATAACATCATACATATCTGGGTGACAAGCGTAATGCAGTGCTAGATAATGATCTGGACCAAAGAGTTTACAAATACTACGTATAGAGTTAGATTTATAGCACGGTTCCTTTGTGTCAATCGTAAGCATATGACGTGCATACTTTCTATAGCAACAGATGTGTCGCGGCAAAAATATGACACTTCCACAAGAGCGACTAGGCAAGAAAGATGCTGCTCGTGGTTTCGGTGTAAAGCGTTTGTGCCAACTCTATACGTAGTATATGTAAACTCTTTGATTTGGACTCTATAAATTCCAATAGCTGCGTGACTCTGCGCTGTTATGCGTGTTGCTTACCATCAGGCACATGACCTGCTTGTATCGTCACTCTTAAAAATTTTGCCTACTATAATAGTCTCTCCTTAACTGTGGGCCTCATAACGAAGCTCAAAGTCACACAGCGAGCTATGGAGAGGGCTATGCTCGGAGTCTCTTTACGGGACAGAATCCGTAATGAGGATATTCGCAAAAGAACGAAAGTGGCCGACATAGCTCAAAGAGTAAGCAAGCTGAAGTGGCAATGGGCAGGCCACATCGCTCGCAGAAATGACAACCGATGGGGAAAAAAGGTTCTCGAGTGGCGACCACGAACCGGAAGACGCAGTGTTGGACGGCCTCCCACTAGATGGACAGATGAACTCATAAAGGTTGCTGGAAACCGCTGGTTGCAGGTTGCGCAGGACCGTTCGTTCTGGAAATCTAGGGGGGAGGTCTATGTTCAGCAGTGGACGTCTTGCGGCTGATGATGATGATGATGATAGTCTCTCAGATTTTCGGGCCATTGCATTTTTGCAGACCGTTTTGATTTTATCTTTATTGAAAATACTATTTCAGATTTTCTTAACCGGTAATATGAATTCCATGTTCAAAACTTTCTTGCATACCTACCAAAACTCTGTATTATTGGACGTTTTTACTGCTTAAATCTGTTGTAAATTGTAATATTACCTTAAAATATTTTAGCGGGTTTTGAAATGGCTTGACGGAATTTTATGTCTGAACTTTGGAAGGTTTGGAAGGTTCTCCTTCAGGAATTCGTATAGGTTTAAATAAATTGAAGGAAAAGGCAAAATGAAGCATGAAAAAATTATGGCGATTATCGATTTGCACCATCTCGCCTGATGTCAAGTGACGATGTGGTACATTATAGAGCGCGCTAGTATAGGAGAAACTTGACTGAGATTTTGATTCCTCCAAATTCTCTCTTGACTTCAGGGCACTTAAACTATTTATTTTATTACATGTGAAATATTTACATAAAATAAGTGTTAAAATATCTAATAACTAAATACTACAAACACAAGCTTAGAGTCATCAATTTAGTCTCCGCATTCGTCAAATCGCCGACCAAAAGTGCCCATCAGACTGGTGGCATTTCCACGCTATATGGCCAAAGAAATGTATTGTGCCAGATAGAGCCGAGCAGGGATCCTGTCCCTACTCCCTAAGAAGATGACCCAAGACCCAAGGCGTTTGCTTCTAGCAGCTGCCTCCGCGCCCACACCTACTTGCTGATTGGCGGGAAGGTGACTGGATGCGAACTGACACACGTGACATCCCAAATAAGACAACGACCTCTCCGCCAAGGGATCAAAGTTGGTCCGTCAGGCCGCTTACCGTCCGAGCGAGACAAACCTTTAGTACAAGGCTCAAGATTAAAGTACGCAGGGGATTTCGGCCAATTTGATTTGTTATATATTATATGTATAAATGTATATTGTGCATATATGTTACCGGCAATCCGTATAATCCGGTATTCTATACAATACCTAGAAAATGTATAGAATACCTAAAAGATGTAAGTAATGTATGAAATATATATATATATTTCCCTAGGTGTTCTATATAGGTGTTCTATATATTGCGCAGCCGGAAATGTATGTAAAAGATGTATGTTACCGGAAATGTTTGTATGAAATGTAGAAATTGTATACAATTAAATGAAAATACAAATAATATTACATTTAAATAAATAAAATATAACACGTTGATAGAATGTCCGATTAGGTTATATCACTGAGATTCGACTCCGGGTGGGCTCCTGCCAGAAGCTCTGTGGTCAGTCCTGAGTGTTGCTCGGCTCGGCGCTCCACTACGGAGATCGCCGTCTCGCTTCGCTCACCACCTCCCTCCCTTCGTTACGCTTGGGTTATATTATCTATTCTATGGCTTGGGCTCGCATAGCTCGCTCCACTCAGGACCTCCCTCGAGTTTCTGGCCGCGTTTTTTAAAACACTAATCACAAAAACATATAAAGTGAAGCGACAAGGAGAAAAGATCGAGGTTTGCAACTCTTTCTCTTCACCTGCACTCAGTTGAAAAGCTTACAAATGACGACATAGTGCTGAATCTTATTATTTTGTACCCTTCTATCTTTCTCCATAAGTCTTCTGGTGTTTCAAATCACCCATCAATTTTGTATACGGGCCTGTAGTCTATTGTGAAATTTTTCGTTTACGTAAGTTTGATGTATCTAGTTTAGACCCCTATTTGAAGGAATAGAGAGACTCTTTGCGAGAGTTATAATTTTTTGCCTTTCAGTTATTCTACTCGCTCTTAGGCGGGCTAACCATGTAGTGGTGATGTGAAAACATCACTGTGTTTCAAATAGACCTCCTATTTGAAGGAATAGAGATAAAACATCTTATATACGAGTATCTGGGCGACGAGAGCAGTGCAGCGTTAGGTAATGATTTGGACGTTTCTTGTTACAATAGCTTCGTGTAACTGTGCTGTTATGGGAAGTCATGTTGCTTACTAGACATCACTTTATACTGTAAATCTCTATATTGTTGAAGTAATTTACAATTATAAGTATCAAACTAGATATTTTCAAACTCATGTCATTTTGAGTTAAATTTTGAACGATGCGAAGAAACTCACCTAATATTTGTATCATCGTTGTCACTTCATGAAAATACTGTCGCTCTACATGGCAGGCAAATTTTACTATCTCTCGTGTTCTGAATTCCAATACATTTTCACTGTTATTCGTTTTCAAGGATGATATTTGCTTTTCTTATTTTCTTTGAAGATAGGTGAAGGTTATTGAATTGCTTCCAGTTTTGCTGAGTTTTGTTCAAGGCGGTGTCATAGGAATAATGAAAGTAGGTTTGGGCTTTTGGTCTGTCTCTCGTATTTCAGCTCAATTGATATTCAATTTAAATCGAGAAGAAACGAGTAAATTTATAAACTTTTATTTTGAGACTCTATCGATGTAAAAATGTATTGTTTGGAGTAAAAATTTAAGAGCTACGTGGGGAAATGAATAGACTTGTCTGTGGGTAACCGTTTAACCACTGCTAGTACTTTTTCCTTAATAATATAATATTCATAATTTGTGTATTTGTTGATAATGTTATGTATGTTTGTTTCTACATAACTCTGTAACGGCTGAATTAATTGAATGAAATCAAAGGCTCATTAAGTGCATCTATACATTTTAAGAATTAATTAAGATATACAATTTTTTATCCCGTTATTTTAGTAGTTGATAGGCTGTGGGTTACACCGCGGGTAGTAGCTAGTGTTACTTAAAAAAAATGATTTGTTGAAATTAAGTTTTCATCACATTTAATTATTCTTAGACTAAAAGTTTTGCGTAGTTGCTGAATTAACCAATTAATTGATATGAATGAACCCAATAATACATAGGTTATAACCAACTAGTTTAATCAGCCATTCTATTAAAACTAGCGTCCTGAATAATATGCAGTCATTTGAGCAAACAGCTATCCAAATAATTTAGATCATTGACATTTGATCACTCTACCTAACCTGTTCATTTCAATTAAGTTCCACTTTCTGGCGTCACAAACAGCAAATTTGATGGCTTTTTTTAAATAACCTAAACTAGCTACATTTTAAAATATTAAATAAAGAATTTCTTGTGTTTGATGTTTCATCTTTTTTATTTCGGTTACATGTTCACCCACCCTATCATACGAATGACCTAAGCAAGCCAGCGTCTATTAAATGTTGTATCAAACGATACACCATATCATTCAGGCTGGCTTTAAATAAACGGCGCTTTAGTAGTGGTAGAACTCTTGGCAGAGTCCACCTGGAGAAGTACCACATCTTTGGTAGTTATTCTACCGCCAAGCATTAATGTGCAAACATGACTGTGTTCCGGTTTGAAGGGCAATGTTACCAGAGAAAATACAGGGCTTAGAAATATCTTAGATCTCTGAGTGACGAGCGCAGTGCAGTGCTAGGTAATGATTTGGACTCGTCATATTCCAATAGCTGCGTGTCACTGTGCTGTTATGTGGCAGGCATGTTGCTTACCATCAGGCACATGACCTGCTTATCTTGTCTTCTAAAAAAGCATATTAATTGAGCGGCTGCTATTTTTTTTTATTATATTGACAATATTGTTGGGGGACAATTCACACACAACACCATCTGACCCCAAATTAAGCAAAGCTATGGCGGCCAGATAGCTGATATAATACTTATATAGTTCTAATACATACTTGTTATACATGAAACTCCCAGACACAGTACAAAAATTTGAATTCATCACACAAATATTCGCACTGGGTGGGAATCGAACCCATGACCTTCGGCTTAGCAGGCAGAGTTACAACCTACTAAGCCACGAGGTCAATCAATTGAACAGCTGATTAAGGTAGTTGTTTGAGATATATACATTATATAAGAATATATTACTGTTAGCTTGTGTCGTTAGTAGCCCCTACTCCAATGAATTAAGAGTGGTTTTAGTGCATTCATTAGAGTAGTCGCGCTCTAATTTGCATTCAGGATCGGATCAGTCAGCAACTCTTGATAGAAGTACCAGCATTCTCTCTTTAATGTAGGGTCAGGTACTTTACAGTACCCTGCCTCATAGCAGGATTACAACCGTACAATACAAAACAATACAAAAACTCTTTATTAAAAAGCCACAACCATGAGTTCTTGAAGCCATACTCTTTAAATCGAATCAAACTACACCATTTTGTGTTCTGCGACTCTAGACTTTATGCCTCGGTAATAGATTTCGTGGTTACGGCATTTAAACCGGCTTCAAAAAGTTTGAGGGATTCAAATAGCTGTTTTCAAATTTCATCAAAATTGATAATCCGTCATTGGAGACTAAATAAATATTGGTGGACAATGCACACACAACACCATCTGACCCCAAACTAAGCAAAGCTTGTGTGATGGCAGCCAGATAGCTGATATAATACTTATATAGTTTTAAATACATACTTATTATATATAGAAACACCCAGACACAGTGCAAACATTTGAATTCATCACACAAATATTTGCACTGGGTGGGGATCGAACCCACGACCCTCGGCTTCGCAGGCAGAGCTACTACCAACTAAGCCACTAAACCAGCCATAATAATAACATCCGTCGTTTTTGCATGTACGATCCAAAGTAAACGAATATTCTAGTGAATAAATCCTTACGAGGACTATTCTGATAACTTCTGGTTACAGACTAACAAAACAAATAATAATTCACAACTAAGAAAAATAAAGATACAGACTGAGTGAGTCATTATCTCAATCTTCCAAATCTTCTGTCCACATGATTCAGTTTTCAGAACGCTTACCCAAGTTCATTAATAACACATGGCACCTAGACGGTGATATTAAACTTCAGGGAGTGAGAAATGGAAGTGAAGAGTCCGTCTGTAGCCCGCGGTTAGAGACGGACAGACATTAGTAGCACTCAGTAATGGCGTTAGGGTAGGGCGCTGTAGGGCAACCGCCCGAACCGCGCGACATAAAGGGGCGCCTGCAATTGCGGCGCTTCTTCTTCCTACGCATTTATGCGGAAAGGGGGTGCCGTAAAAATCTCGACCTGGGCGCTGATAGACAAAACCAACACTAGTTGACACTGTACAAAGTTTGATATAATGATGTAAGTTTGATATAGGGATACTTAAAACAAGTAAGTTTTATGTTTCCAGAGAAATTACAGGGCTTAGAGATATAAGATCTTAGATATCTGGGTGACGAGCGCAGTGCAGTGCTAGGTAATGATTTGGACTCTTCATGTTCCAATAGCTCCGTGTCGCTGTGCTGTTATGTGTCAGGCATGTTGCTTACCATCAGGCACATATCCGGATCGTCTCGTCACCATTTACTAAAAAAAAAAAAAAAAAAAAGTAGTAGAATTAACAAAAATTTACACAAAATTCCATTTCATCCATTCTTTGAAACTGACAGGGTAATTAACCGATGTATAGGTACGTAATGTTATAAACGTGAAACTATGTAATGGCGATACGTACATTAGATAAATAAAAATGGTTAGGTTATGAAATTGATTATAAAACAACTTTACTTAGTGACCAGTATTCACATAAATATGTATGATAACACCACAAAGTAGATTATTATTGGTTGGTTATTCATAGAAAACAAAGTTAAATGACAGTTGAAATGGAACACGTATTTGTAGCTAACCAAAATGATTGCCTAGTTAAAACTGAATGGCAACAAGCAAAGTTTTACAAAGCGGCCAGAGACTTTAATAGCAGGCGTGAGCTACGCCTCCGAAACGTAAGCATCAGAACCCGTGGCAGTGGTGGATATTTTTTCGTGTGTGACGTTGCTCCTTCCTGCTGGAACCATGTTCTTTGGTTATAGCCTGGACAGTATTGCAGTTCAGGCACTAAGAAATCGTCTAACTTCTCCACATAACGCTCAGAATTCCCTGTGACAACACCACGCCCCCTTTCGTCTTAAAAAAGTGCCCCTTCATTCGGCAAAAGTGACCGTATGGGCTGCGATATCAGCGCGTGACCCTTACTTTTTTAAGACGAAAGGGGGCGTGGTGTTGTCACAGTGAATTCTGAGCGTTATGTGGAGACGTTAGACGATTTCTTAGTGCCTGAACTGCAAAACTGTCCAGGCTATAACCAAAGAACATGGTTCCAGCAGGAAGAGCAACGTCACACACGAAAAATATATCCAACACTGAGTTCGTGAAATTTTCTTAGGAAAATTTTTATCTGGGCAGAGCCTTTATTAACAAAACTAAAATACAATGAGAACTACATACACTATACTACAAACCTAACTAACTACTTACACTGAGCACACCTGAATTATATTTAGGCAAATTGATTTCCAAGGGCAGTGACATAAAATTGGCCTTCAGGCAGTTCTGATCTTAATGATTAATAAACATTTTTCGAAGTACTGGTTACTTTTTTTTTAATCGACCTACTAAATATAAACTTTCTTTTGAGACACCCAGTACAAAATTTCGCATATACGTAGGATTAGACTGCAACCCCTAAGTCGCATTTTCACTATCCCTTAATCCTCCTCTGGCGTCGTAAATCAGAATTCTTACTTTAATACTGCAGTCGTTATCGTAGCTGTTAAAGTATTTGCTAGATATGGAACTTATCTTGCTAAAACATCATAAAATGTGAGATGTTAGTGATATATTGGTTAGGCGGCCTGTTTGATCTGCGTAATAACGCATGAATAAATTTAATGTGATCAATACCGGATAACAAATGTTGTAGGTACAAACCGTTCTGTGATGGAAAATTTGAAAATATTTTTGTATTTAAATCAAGAATAAATATTTATTCGTTGTAAATCGTTTCACCTACTTTAAAACCCTTTAAAGTGATAGATTTCAATAACGCAAATAATAATTAAATAATTAATTAATACTATTATGTAAGGTCCTGGACAATGTTTTTTTTTTACTTGAATAGGTTTACACTTGACCGCCATCTCGCCTGATGTTAAGCGACGATGCGGTCTACGATGTATCTTAACATTATGTAACATTACAAGTCCAAGACTATACTATTACAAATTATAAGTCCAATACTGTCTAAGCCGTGGTGACATAGTGGATAGAACGAGAGGCCCTGAGGTCCAGAGGTTCAGAATAATGAGGTCGTAAGTTCGAATCCCGCCTGCACCTCTGAGTATTTTCCAAGTTCAAGATTTTCACCACCACCGACTTTTATAGTGAAGGAAAACGTCACCAGCAAACTGGTATGTTCCAAGACCCTATCATGTAACTAGTCGAGGTCAGGGACATTTCTGGGGTTCGAGATTGACCGCTGCATGGGAACACCACATCGACAAGATGTGTGCTAAAGTAAGCAGTGCGTGCTTTGCACTAAGACGGGTATCCCGAGTGGTGTCTGCAGATGTATCTCGTTCGTGTTACTTCGCGACGGTGCATTCCCGGTTACAGTACGGAGCCGAACTATACGCACGCGCTGCCGACTGGGAGCGTGCTTTCCGCGCCCAAAAACGTGCCATACGCGCCATCGTGGGCGTGTCGCAATGCACATCCGTCAGACCATATTTCAAAGAGCTTGGCATACTTACGTTGCCTGCAATCTTGATCTACCAAGTAGCTGTGTATGTCAGAAACAACTTAGACTCATACGACACGCGAGGAGAGAGACATTCGCGCAATACACGTAACGCTGACAAGCTGGATAGTATACCTCACTCTCTCGCGAGATCGGAAAAACTGACTCGCATTATGGGACCGGAAGTTTATAACACTCTTCCTAAAATAGTTAAATTAGCACCGAGTTCGGGTAGCTTCAAAAACCGATTAAAAAGCTGGCTTATCGATCAAACTTTTATAGTTACAGCGAGTTTTTATATAGTGATAGCAAACTCACAATAAAGTTGTAAAAAATTTACATAGTTCATTACAATTGTAATAAGTACATATATTTTAATTTTTGACACTTATTTGTACGATACCTTTATCGTACAATATAAAGTTCAATTTAAACTTTAAAAATGTATACTCTTTGTATACTCTTATTTTGTTTTTTTTTTTATAAAATTGACGTGTAAATTGTACATTTATCAAAAAAATACAAAAATACAAAATACAAAATGATTTTATTAATACAACATAGGGTAGAACAAGATAAAGTGGAAACCCCTGTCTACTGCTTTAGCGTGAGCTGTGTTGCAGCAGACAGTGCCTTCCCCAAACTAAGTACAGTTGTAATACATTTTATAAAATAATATTTTTTTAGATTAAAATAAAAACTAAATACAATTTATTAACGTGTATGGTAAAATGGATTTGTTTGAAATATGTGAGTTTGTATGTGCATGCATAGATTTGTGTGCATATAAATATGTGTATGTAAATGTGAATGTGCTTGCATTTTTAGTGATTTAAAATCTGGGTGTGGGTTTGTGTGTGTGTGTGTGTGTGTGTGTGTGTGTGTGTGTGTGTGTGTGTGTGTGTGTGTGTGTGTGTGCGTGTAGTGGGTGTGTATTTGTATGTGATTGATTACGTGTAAATCTGTATGTGCGTATTATAAACAACCAAGATCACGAGACATCAGCTTCAACACATTAGTAATGAGTATTTGAGGTTAGAAAAATGTTTTCAAGTGAATCGTAATCAAATCCCTGTAGCCAATCACAAACTACTTTCCTAAGCTCAAACACATTGTGAGTTGATAAATTACCATCTGTATTATTATTACGGTATGTATCTCTCAACATATTATACAGGAAAGGCGCCATATGATTATAGTGCCGCCATGAAATAACGCTTTTGTATTTAGGTACCGGGTATTTTCCACGGCGTTTCGATGCATCTAGTGGGGGTGCTTCTCTGTGGTACCGCATAATACACTGAAATACAAATAGCTTTCTGACAGATTTAACTTTGCATTCACCATATAATTTTGAAGTGGGTACCTAAATGAAAAATTCATTATAACTTTAAAAGTGCACGTTGTGCTCTTTCAATATGAATCATGTAACTCTTCGCTGCGCCTCCCAAGCGCAGATACAATAGCCAATAACACATTCGCACAGTGCTTTGTAGGTATCCAATAGTAACTTTTGATCAGCCACAGATCGGAGAAGCTTAAATACATGTATGAATTTTCTTATACGTTTAGCTGTTACATGGATGTGAGAACCCCAAGTCATTTTATGATCTAAAGTAATACCCAAATATTTAATAGTGTCAACACGATCAAGCGTGCTGCAAGAGCAATTTTACTCTTTTTGTAGTACGATTACAGGGGTAAGTATGGATCAATATGTCAAAACCTGAGGTAACTTGTTTCTTTCAGTTTTTTTGAAACAGATATATTTAGTTTTAGATGTATTTAGTGATAAAAGATTATCTTCTAACCACGCTGTCACAATTCCTAAGCCTTCTTCGACTAGCTGCCGAACATTCAACCAGTTAGACCCGTGAAAAGCAAAACGGTATCATCAGCATACATAATAATATCAGCATTAGGTATGTTAATTTTGCATAATTCGTTGATGTATATTAAAAATAATGTTGGTCCTAAGGTGCTTCCTTGTGGTACACCATAATTGCAGGAGGCTTCATCACTTAGAAATCGATCTATTTTAACATGTTGACGACGGTCGGTGAGGTAGTCCTTAAACCATTCGAACACAGTACCTCTGATACCAACTTCCTGTAGACGGGACAAAAGGATTGGTATTGACACTGTATCAAAGGCCTTTTGAAGGTCAAAAAACACACCAATAGTCTTATCACCCCCATCTAAGTGTTTGGTGATCAAAGATGTCAACTCATGTACTGCATCATCTGTTGATCTGTTTGACCGAAATCCGTATTGATTGGATGCTAGAGTACCGTTTTTATCTAAGTAAGAAATTACCCTCCGGTTTACAATTTTTTCAATAATTTTAGACAAAACTGACAATAGCGAAATTGGTCTATAATTTGAAGTATGGTTTTTATTTCCATCTTTATAAATAGGACATACAATGGCTTGTTTTAGAATTTTGGGAAAATACCTTTAGTAAAGCTGAGATTGCAAAGATGAGCAATTGGTTCCGATAAATAATTCGAATATGATTTCAAAATTTTGAAGTGATGTTATCCCACCCAGGAGCACTATTATTCTTTAAGCCTGTTATAATACCAGATACCTCAGTAGCATCTGTGAGGAATAGTGACATGGAACCTATTGGAGTAGAAGAGGTACATTTAATTGCTTTAGCTAGTTCCACATCGGTTTTACCTAGCTTTCCCAGTGTTTTAAATGCTAAGTCATGCCCTATTGATGTGAAAAATTGGTTAACTTCATTAAGAGACTCTACAGGACTGCTTTTAAGATTCAGTAAAGCCACCGAAGTGGCTTTGTTTTGACTATAATTGCACACTTCTTTGATAACGCTCCAAGTTGCTTTCACATTACCTTTATTTTTTTCAAGTTCTGATTTATAATAATTGTTTTTTACGGTTTTAATTAATTTATTGCAAGCGTTTCGATATGTAAGGAATTTGTTGTGAATTTGTGTGTCATTTGGTGAAGTTTTCCATTGTTTTTGTAAATTATTTCTATGTCTGATACATCTCACAAGACTAGCATTTATCCAAGGCTTAAGTGGCCGATTTTTAGATGAGATTTTTAGTTTCAGTGTTATTCGATATCAATTCTTTAAGATTAGAGACAAACATTAACGTAGCATTATCGACATCTTCTTCTTTGTAATACTCTTTCCAAGAATAACGTGAAAGCATCTCTCCAACAGCATTAAAGTCAATAATAGATTTTCTCCAGTAAAGTAATTGTGATCTGTTTTCTTTCCAGCTTCTTTAATATGTAGGAGAATTGGTGCATGGTCTGTAAAATTACCGAATATCAAAGTTTGCCATTTTAGCTGAGTTTTCACCATAAAATGGTCAAGACATGTAGTATTTCTAGTGGGGAGGTTGATTCCTTGAGCTAAACAATGTGTGGCCATTAAATTAAGGTACTCTGTTGAGTATGCAGATAAGTTATTATCTTGTAAAATGTTTATGTTCATATCACCTGTCAAAATAATGTTATTTTTAAATCTTAAGTTATTTAAGATATTGTCTAAAGAACTGATATAATTTGTTGGGTTCGAAAAAGCACATGGGCGATATGTACAGATTACAGAATACATGTCATTAATTTCAAGTAGCAAGAAATTGCCTTCAGGCATCACGGATTCCGTAGCATTGACGGTGTGTCGTTTATGCACATATGCAACAACACCATCATTTTGGTTATAGCTACGTTTAGTAAAAAACATGTTGTAGTTGTCAATCGGGGGAGGATCGTACTTAGAGGTCCAACACTCAGTTAAGACAATAACATCTAATGATATATCAAAACTACTGAGAAACACCATGAATTTATCCAAATTTTGGTGAATACTTCGAATGTTTTGTGTTATTATTGTTAAATTTTTGGTATCGTTATTATTACAGTTCAAGAGATTAGAACATTGGGATGGATCATAAGTCTGTTTGCAGTCAACATTGTCATCTGTATCAAGTTCACAAACGAGATTATTATTTATTATGTCAGGCATTGTAAATGTGTATAAAAGCTAAGACCACATAAGTTATACGATGTCGATGCCCTGATCAAAAGAACATTATACGTTGAAAAACACTTTAAATAAATAAAAAAACAATCTGAAATAAATCCGAATATAACTGCACAGTTCTTATCGAAACTTTTAAACAAAGTAATTGTGATTTGTCTTATCTTGGTATTATTTTTAATTAGGTATCTTCTAATAATTGTTATGAGATGACCGAGATATTGGGTGACCACTTCTAAATAAGGTCTCTCAATACAGGTATGTAGTAGTTTATCTAGAGTGTGTAATGGTTTGTTACTTTGTGTATGTAGAGTGTGTGAAATTCTGTTAGTGTGTGTGTGTATGCGTGTGCGAACTTATTTAGTTTAGTAACATTGACAAAAAATTTACATAAATCATACGATAGTAATAACATATTATCCAAGTTGAAAATAAAAACTATTGCAAAAACAAAAAGAAAGTTTAATATATCCAGTCATTGTTTTCTAAGTTTTTCGAGGTCACTTTCATCAAAAATCCGAATTTGAGCCGATCCTTCAACTTTTCTTAAGAAAACTCGCCCATATGAGGTCCAACAGTAAGAGTAATCATAGCTTTTTGAGAATACACGTGCTTGATAGAACAGCCTCCTTTCGCGTTGTGTTAAGTTTTCAGATATATATATTTGATTACAGGGGCCATCAAGTTTTATATGGGACGTGCATAATCTGTTCTGCCGATGCTGTTTGTTGAATACCTTAAACGCCTTCAAAAACTTTTCCCTTAGTGCTACAGTGGTAAAGTCCACAATTATTGGTTTACCCGCTGGTTTTATGTTTACACGATATAAATCTTTGATATCGTTGTTTGAAACCGTTATGTCCAGTACTTGCGCCAGATTAATAACCAACTGCCCAAGATCTTCTTTGGTTTCTTTCGGGTTCTTTGGGATATTCTTGATTTCTAAATTGGTACTCTTTATGTGTCTTTCTTGGATTTCAAGTTTTTTCTCAAGCTGTTGAATATAGCTCATATCATTCTTTCTCTCCGTCTCTAGAATGTCAATCTTTTTTAGAGCTTCATCATATTTAGATGACATAAACTCTAGAGATAACTTCATATCACTTATTGAGCTTAGTATGACGTCAAACTTAGCGTTCTGTTCTTCACGCAGAGCCCCCAACATGCTGACTATATCCGGTCTGCCAAATTCATACGCTCCAACACCTGCCTCATTACTCTCTGCTCGCCTGCGCTTAGGTACAGGTGTCTTCCTTGAGGCAGCTTTACTAGCAGAGGACATCACACTTACATTACTGATCGATGAGGCGGCACTCATACCAGCTTCTTTACCCACTTCCGAAATACTTGTGTCGGAGGAATAATGCTGAAGAGGCGTTGCAAACGTAGATCTAGGTGGAGACGCTTTGTTAGATGATGGTGGCGTACGCTTGAGCGGCATGGTAGTTAATTGTGTAAAAAGAAATACAAAAATATCAGATTCCGAAGTACTGTTTTCTAGTCAATAAAGAACTTTGACTTTGACTTTGACTTTGGGATAATGCGCCAACTCACACTGATGCAGCATGGTGGATTATAGCATTTACTCTCCCCCTTGTGAGAGAAAGCCGCGAATCTAAGCAGTGGTTACATTTAGACTGCTTATGCCATGTACAACTCCAAATAAGTAGTAGGTATTAGTCTCCAACTTCGTCATCGTAGAATTTCGAAAATGGCTTAGGACTCCATAGTTTCCGAGATGAAATGCATTATTGACCTTTTTTTAATACATGAAGAGTCCAAATCATTACCTATCACTGCACTGCGCTCATCACCCAGAGATCTAAGATTTTACATCACTAAGCCCTGTAATTTCTCTGGAAACATTGCCCTTCAAACCGGAACACAGTAATGTTTTCACATAACTGTTTGGCGGTAGAATAACTGGCCAAGGTGTGGTACTTCCCCAGGCGGACTCTTCTAGGAGTCCTACCACGACAAAAACTATGTTACATTTCAGTTTATGATATAATATCTAAGTTCCAGATATCATCTTCATCTTTTCAGTTCTTGCTAAGTGATGGAACAACATTTAAACATCCAAAGTTTCACTTTTATGATCTTATGATACAATGATACTGATAGGATGCAGAAATGTTTGTTTCTATCATCGTTTTTTGTTTATATTCTTTATTTATTTGAACAGTTGACATGGAATCTTATGATATGTAATTCAATAATTGCAAGCTATTCAGTTACTTAAACATGAGCTCTGCTTCCTACACTAGTTCGGTCCTGTTTTGTGGGAGACAGCGCCTTATAATATAATTATATTTTCTTTATATTTTGCAATTAATCTTTAGTGAAAAATATAAACAAACAAAATATAAATAAGTTCATTTTGATTTCATTTAAATTATTTTGTTATAGGTACGTTGCACATGGAATTTAAAAGCAATATAATGTTATAAAATTTGATCATGTAAATTTTAATGCATGGTATTACTTCTTCATGCATATTCAATTTAACGGATTATAGCGGAACTTTTCAGTAAATGAGGTTGTAAGTATATTGTATAATAATAACACAAACATATATATAATACTTTGTCGCGGGAAAAATTGAGTAATTCAACTACAACGCTTCTTATTTTTCACTAAGATATATTTTCTTTTCACTAAAACGGGCACAGGTTTTGATATCCCATTTATATTTCTGTTTTAGCATACCTATTTATGGCTCAAATGCGTGTATTTGTACTTTCAACAGAGCATCTTTAGTCAGATTGAAACAGCGTCTATTGTTAAAATATATATTTAAAAGAAATCAGCTTACACAGTTCGTTTCTTTCGTTCCAGCTACATCAGATTTCCTAGGCAGAAAATAGGCACTTATCCTTAAAACGAGTGTACATTTTAACGATTACTTTGGACGTGACATGGGTCCTAATGCCACTTATTCTTGGGGAAATTTAGTCGCAAAAAATCCTGAAGTAATGCAGGACACAGAAAATACGGCAGAACGAAGTTTTATTAAGCTGGGGAAGTAATTTTATACTTTTGAGGACATGTAATTCATACCTATTATAGGTAAACTGAATACTATTTTACTCATTTTTAAGTGATTTTTTAGCCAAGTGGATTTCGTTTTGGCTGGAGATTTTTTCATGAGCTAGCTCCATCGACATGATAATTTTGCGTGGCGTAGCGTTAGAGGAGCGGCGAAACAGAGGAGTGAGATATCTGAGATGAGATCTTTTAACTGACTTCCGACTACAAAAAAAGAGGAGAGGTTTTTTGTATGTATGTCACCTCAATTGTGAATCGATTTTGATGGTTGTTTTTTTGTTTGGTAGGTTCATAGTTCAGAGGTGGACCCATATAAAATTAATCGAATTCGGTGTATAAGTTTTGGAAATATGAAAAAAAAGAACAAAAAATAACTTTCGTTACCTCGATTTTACTTAGTGATTGCTTGCTGTTGAATTTGGTGGTATGCCTGAATTAATTTTAATACGGTTTTTGTTTTTTCGGAGAACATGAATTATATTTGATGGGTGAAATCTTGTAAGTTTGCCTCAGCAAAAGTGGTATTCCTGTAGCTTTATAGGTGATGTATTACAGTACGACATTAGTTCTGATTGGTAGTAAAATTCCATTCAAAATTTGCCATTTATTTTTATTTAACGCTGTACAAACAGTAGGTTGGATCAAAATTGCCTTCAAAATCATCAGAATTGTTAAGGTATTGAAGAACAATTTACATACAACACCATCTTACCCCAAACTAAGCAAAGCTTGTACCTACTATGGTGGCCAGATATCTGACAAAATACTTATACAGTTTTAAATACATACTTGTTGTTCATCATGAGACTCATCCGACATCCGAGAGAGAGAGAGAGAAATCCGACAGATATGGATAGAGATAGGCAAGACATCAGGCTCAACTGATGTCTTGCCTATGTGTCTGTGTGGGAATCGGGCCTTTGGTTTTAAGCCCATCGCTGCCATTGTGGTACTGCCGTCGACCAACTCGGTCACCACGGTCTCTCTTGCTCGAAAAGCGCGGGTCGTATTGGCCGCCACGCCAGCCTGAACGACATCATACGCCGGGCTTTTTCCACCGCCAATGTCCCAGCCGTACTCGAACCGAGTGGTCTTGCGCGTGACGATGGCAAAAGACCTGACGGCATAATTGATGTGCCTTGGAAGTTGGGTCGGCCAACTTGGAAGTGTGGGACGCAACTTGCGTCGATTCTCTGGCACCATCACATCTTCCAGAGACACACAGTAGGGCCGGTGCAGCGGCTAATTCAGCTGGTGAAACCCTTGGAAGTGGTTACATATTTGAGCCCTTTGGGGTTGAGACATTGGGCCCGTGGGGGCCGGGAGCTCTTGGTCGACGCGACGCTTGACCAAAATGCTGGCGTTTATTTGGTCCAACGCATAAGCATTGCCATTCAGCGTGGTAATGCCGCCAGCATGCTGGGTACGCTTCCGATTGGTAGTGGGCTTGAACATCTTGATTATCAGGTAATTCAGGTGTGCTTAGTGTAAGTAGTTAGTTAGGTAGGTTTGTAGTGTAGTGTAGTTCTCATTGTATTTTAGTTTTGTTAATAAAGGCTCTGCCCAGTAAAAAAAGGCTTAACTGTGTAAAGTAAATAAGGGTGTGAATCTTACGTTCTAGCCACTACGGTTAGTTTGTTTAAATGGAATGAAATCATTTTACGGTCAACCCTACATGCCACATACTTTAGGAAGTGTAAGGGGAAGATATATGTGTGCTATCTTTGTAATATATAATAAAGTATCGTTAACATGAAAAGATCTGACCGAGAGTCCGGGTTATACCGAAACTCAACTAACTCTATCCTCGAGTTTGTTTAAAACTACTTTGACTGTTATAGCCACTTATGATGGAATCCACGTCGGAGTAACCCAATTTCACCATGTTGGTTCTACAGCGACCAACTTGATTCTGAAGTTGTTTTAGTTACTTACTCCCACGGCGGTTATGTCGTGCCAAGGGACTGCCTTCAGGGCAGTTCTTAATCAATTTTACAAAGGTGTGCAACTGAGATTGGAATGGACGCTGTTTACAATTCATTCGATTGTTTAAGTACTTAATTATATTTCATAAGTTAGTTATAAGCAATTTTTACTATACGCAACACCCTATGTACAGGGTATAATGTGTATCGCATTGTCACACCAATGTACCTACTCATTGTAAAGCGTTGTAATCCTAAATAAATAAGTACCTACTCTGCACAAGTTATACGGCCACTCTTCAATTAAACAAATTATTACTTTTCTGAAGAAGTGTGATCACCTAAATGAAGAATTATATACTCCAATAAAATAGAATATTAATGGTAATCACAATGTTCAAACGACTGAAATTATGGTGATATTGCCAAATGGAAGCCATAAATAAGAAAAAATACGGAAAATAAGGTAACAGCTCCAATGTTGCACCATACGGGACCTGTATAGCTACTTATATACTCAGGGATATCGTGGGCTATGCCTTGAGGACGCAGCCGTGTCTCCTTCGTCCGTGCGGTCAAATTGACCGCATCGGTCTGCCATTCGTTCAGTCGCTCTAAATTGCCTAAAAAGTAGATTGTGATATCCGTGGTTAAACTGCTACTTTTTTGGTCGGTGACATCAACTCGCAATATTCAATTCACCCAAACAGCGTCTAACGGGTACGTTCCGTACGAACGTCGTGTGCGCTAAGTCTGACAATTCAAAACATAATTAAACCTATTTTCTTCAACCTCTTTGGTGCCTTATCCTTACCTATAGCCTAACCTATATATAACCTTATCATATAGTTGTTTTTAATTTGTTAAAAACTCAGACTAGGAACCTCCTTGGTGTACTTTTTTTTAATTTGTGCTCAATTTTCATTTCACAAATTTGTCACGTCATGTTGTTACGAGTATTGTTAAAACCTAAAAGGTTAAAAATGTCGTTTGAACTCGGTTAAAAACACGAAGCTTGAATTATGTGAAAAACATAAAATAAGTGATTCTAGCGACGAAAAGATTATTTGGCGCCAACAGGATTGACTGAAACTGTTAATGCGCAAAGGATTTAGTCATTTCCTCGCTGAGGTGGGATGAAAAGTTACGTGTTTTGCATGATGATTTTTCACCTTGTGCTCTATTAATTCCCTCGCTACGCTCAGGATCCAAATTTTAGAATCATTCGCTCGGCTGCGCTCGTGGTTCAATTTTAGAATCCTTTGCTTGCTCGGCTTTTGTCTAACAAATAACTATTAATGACTAATTTCCTGTCGAATTTAGGCAAAGCGTGTTTTATTATTTCCTTGTTAATGTTTTCGCTGACCAACCGCACTTGCGTCAGCGAAACCACAGGATAAATTGCAACTGACTAATACATAAGTTGTGTAATAACAACTTTTTTACTGACAGAAATAGTCTTTATTAACAAAGATAATTAATTTAAAATGAAAACCACATGACACCACATACTTTACTGAATTCCTATGCTACTCATAAATACGTTAAATTACACAAAGAACATTGAAGGTCTAAAAATAATCGATATGAATAATTCTACTACCAATAAATACAAAAAAATATCAAATCGGTTCAGTCGGAGGAGTTCAGTGACATACACACGTACAGTAGAATTATATATGTATAGATAGGACTGATTTTAGGACTCGTGTGTGGACGCTTTTAGGATACTTTCACTAGACGGTTGGACTAAGTGTCAGATGCAGAAGGCGGTCATTCTCAAAATTCTCAAAACAGCACGCCAGGAGGTTCCTCACTCTGCAGCCCTTACCAGCTCACCACCGCTGCTGGCAGCGACATATATTTAGGTTTTTTTTTTATAAATCTTGCAAACAATTTGATTTAAGAATATGATTAAATGTCCTAATAATAATTTCTAATGATCCATCCGGACCAACTTTAACATTTTATGCCCGGCACTCCTTACAAGTATAATTTATAAAAGATCTGTTTCTTATGGGACTCTGCATGTTTCGGTATGAAAGGTAGCCTATGTGCTAGTGCTATTAGACAATAACATTTTCGTATTAGAGTTATATGTATCAGCTCCCTTTATTTCTTACGACATGATTGCGTAAAAAACATAAAAAAATTCATATATATAATAAATAGTAGGAAGGAAAAATAACTAAAAAAACACACGTTACATTCAAAGTTACAACTTTGCGTTATTACTTTGTAGCATTACGACTTTTAACGCTATCTGAGTATTAATTTCATTTACCTAATTTTGTAATATCATTGATAAATAATGAGTAATAGTAAGATATACTTTATCTATATAATCGTTGGTTGATTTAATTTTTTTTCTTTATTTACTCCTTTTTTGGTTATTAGTGGCAATTCTCCAACACATAGCATAACAGGAAAAAAGTAAACTTAAATACCTATTACTAATCTTAGTACCTTTAAAAGTTTCTTCAATAATAAATTAAATTAATGAAAATGATTGAAAGAAATGCCGCCGCCGGATGCGGCTGAAACTTAAGTTGGACTGGAATGATCAAATGACACGTAGGTAACCCATGAATTAATAAGAAAAATATGTTTTACCCACATTGCTTTTATGGTATAGTAAAAGAAATATTTGTGTAGTTAATTCAAATATCTGTTCTATGTCTGGTTGTTGAGTCTGGTGTCATGGGAAACCGGATAAAGACAAAGTTTCTTATAATAAATATAAACCTCTATCTCCTCCAAGCCTGTCGTAAGGCATACCGTTCCAATATGTATAACGTGTATGTAGTATATCCATCATAATCATCCACAGCCTGCTATATCCCACTGCTGGATATAGGCCTCTCTCTTACTTTGCCATCTGCTTCGGTCCTGTGCCAATCTAGTCCAGGTTCAACCCTGTGCTATATTATTATATTACATTAGCTAAAAATATCCATCGATATTTATAAATATTATCTTGTTAATAAATGCTTTGCCCATCTAAAATTAATAAGCTATCTCCTACTTATTGTTTTATTTTATAAGTCGTAAAATCGTAGATATCGTCACTTGTCGTCACTCCACATTTAGCCACACAGAAGGCATACCCAAAGAGAATACATGACTCACAAACGTGACTATCACCAGACATGGGCATGTACAAAAAGTCAAGTCAGCGTGACTATCCAGAACGCTATCAGACAAGTATTATCAAAAGATAGCGGTGATTCTGATTGCGACTCAGTCCGGTCATCGTGGACGAAGAAAAATAACCACGCCTTCAACACGCTGTCTCTTTATTGGTTTATCTATTTCGTCGGTTACATTACTCTTACATCACCTTGTTCGTGTAGTTAGATTAAAAATGTTAATTAAAGGTATGGACTGAAATTTGATTAACATTCCTGAACATAATTTTAAAGATAAATATGGATTCATCTGTTCAACTGGTTTTTTGTTTAAATAAATCAGAATTAACAGTATTATAGCGAATCCAAATTTGTTAAGCAGATACTATTTTCAAATAAATATAATTTTATTAAAATGGCCAAAATAAAAATGACACTTATAATTATTATTATTTACTTAATTAACTATGTGTTTATTCACACTCGAGTTTTTACGGGTTCATATTATGATAGTCTTGTTTTAATTACTTTTTACAAGTAGCAAGAATTTGTGAGAAACAATGAAACTGAAAACTGAGAAAATAAAAATGTCTTGTAATCTTACTAAAGCGCTATTTACTGTGGTAAGAAAGTGCCTAAGTAAAGTTGGTTTCAAGTGTTTAAGTACTTAGCGATGTCGTAGGTAAGTTTGGCTGTAATAAGTGTGCAATACATTACAAAAGTGGAAGAAAGGCAAGAAAGGACAGACATGGATTTGATGTGGGTGCGATGTGAATGATATTCTGAGGGTTTCAGTAAATGCTCGCACTATTTGAAAAAAAACCACAAAATTTACTCTATACTTTTACGGATACGCAAAAAGGCTGTGTTATAACTGCAGTTTAAATTTGTTTGCTAATTTACCGGATACATTTCAAAGAGTGTGCAACTGATCTGCATGATCTAATACCTCCTTGCCCTTTTTTCTATAGGATTGCTTGAAGCTCGAAAAAGCGACATCTTTTCATGGTTGATGTTCCAAAAAGCTCGAAGTAAAAAGAGTTTTATCTCTGCTATCACTGTAAGAACGTCTAAGCTGTGGAATGCGTTGCATGAGCGGGTTACCTCCGACGCGACGCTTCAGTCGCGTTACAACGACCGTGGTCGCGATAAGACCTGTGTTAGTCAATAGAGTTCAAATCGCGATTGCTTAACAAGAATAAAATTAAAAATTTTGATTAACCCCCGACTACCTCAGATTTGTTATCTTGACAACATTCAACTAGTCAAGCCCTTTCATTTGATACCCATATTGAGGTAGTTGTGAAAAAAGAAATGGATATCACCATTTTGTAGTAGCGCCCATCTTGGATTTGAAATTGATCATAGTGCAAAGTATTTTACTAGTTAAGCCCTTTCATTTGATACCTATCTTGAGAAAATAGTGAAAAAAATAATGTAATTCGCCATTTTGTGGTAGTGGCCATCTTGGATTTGAAATTTGTTATAGTGTATAGTATTCTACTAGTCAAGCCCTTTCATTTGATACCCATATTGAGGGAGGTTGTGAAGAAATATTTTGTCCGCCATTTTGTGGAGGCGGCCATCTTGAATCGATATTAACCAAACATAATAAATGTAAATAAATAAACACATTTTATTTATTTAAATTTAGCAACTCCACAGACTCCGGGGTTTGTTTTCTTTTTTACATGAATCTTGGATTAGGGAAGAAAAGGAAATAGGGGGGAGTAGGGAACATTTTCAATCTAATTTAAGGCCTATTTTACTTTCTAAGCCGCCTCCTCCCGGCTCAGCGCCTCCACCACGACTGCATTTCTGTCTGTGATGGCCATCTGCAAATTGAACTCTCGGCTCGCCGTACGAACCGACCGATGGCGTCGTCGGTGTCGTCAGCGTAGTACGTGAAGTCCCTTGTGTGCCGTGAGATTGCGACGAACGCATAGGGCACGCTCTCGTGCCGCTTCATGTTTGCCTTAGTTTTGATTACGATTGCCGACTCGTATGTCAGTCCCTGAACTTTATGGATGGTAAGGATGCGTGACCCGGTGCCTGACCCATAACCCTGGTTTGTCAGGGTGTCCTTCTCCTCTTGAGTGTGAACTAAAAAAGAGGGTGTTTGGTTGGGTGTTGGGTATTTGCGCTCTCTTATACCTTCTCTGCTCTAGGGACTTTACACGGGGCACCGAGGAGTACATACCGGAATATATTTCCCTCAGCGCATATGCGGTGTCCACTGGATTTCGATGTGTGCAGAGCAACTCCTGGCTGATCTTTGTTACCAGGTCCGGGCGGTGATACCTCATTTCGAAGAGATTTTCCGATCAATATAAGGCAATTGATTGACATCTCCGATGAGCACAATTTCGCCAACACCAGACAGCCGTGAGACCATTACAATGGCTCCAAAATGGTTCATGAGGGCTTCATCCACCATGAAGCGACTGAAACTCTCTTTTCCGAAACCATTTACCAGAGCAGAACCCATGGTTCGCACCCTGGTTTTGACCAGGTTTCCGATGCGGTGCGATAGCTTTTCTCTTCGATCTTTTTGCTGCCTCAGTTGTTGTGGTGATTATAGCGTCCTTGTCCACGTCGAAGTGCCTAATCACCCATGTTGTCTTTCCACATCCTGGAACTCCATTGACCCATTGTATTCTCGGTACCTCCCAATTTTCCGAACCCGCTGTGACACTTGAGTTCCCTTCGATAATCTTGGCCATCTGTAGGATCTTGTCATCCAACATAATTTTGGTGCATCGGGCGGTAACTACAATAGGGTCGTTTGGTGGTATTGCATGCTCGTAAACAGGCATTCCCGCGCGCTCTGTCTCTTTCTCGTTCAGTGTCACGAAGCCATTTTCTGCACTGTAAGCTGCCATATACTGTCATGGTTCCCTTGATGACCCGGGTAGTGACATTATTGTAAATGGCTGCTTCGGCCTCCGTGAGTTTCGCCTTTAAGAGGCTTTCACTTCCTAGCCTATAGGACTGTATGATGTTTTCGCAGGTCTTGAGTTTGACTTGTCTTGTCGCTCTCAGTGTGGCTATGAATTCGATGAAGGCGTTACGTGCATGACTCCGCGGCTCCGAAGCCGTGACATAGCGAGGCGGTTCAACCTGTCCCATTTCGGCTCTCGTTAAAGTTAAAGTTTAAACAAAGCTTAAACAAAAGTTAGAGTTAAAACAAAACTAGGGACTTATTAGCAAATAAATGAACTTAATTATTTAAATAATATAATCCAAATGACAATACCCCTACGATGATACTCTTCTAACCGCGAACGGAAATTATTGAACATCTGATGGAATTGCTGCCTTTTTACTACGAATATTTTCCTTGCGTTGGTCCATATTTCTCGGGTGGTTACTGTTGACTTTGTATATGATGTGTGTATGTGTGTGGTACCCCGCAAAAAATGTCAGGTGGCGTCAAATCTGAAT
The DNA here is from genome assembly GCA_017562165.1 of Ectropis grisescens. Taxonomy (NCBI): domain Eukaryota; kingdom Metazoa; phylum Arthropoda; class Insecta; order Lepidoptera; family Geometridae; genus Ectropis; species Ectropis grisescens. Next base: position 14,034,681 of record CM029773.1, read on the forward strand.
TACGAGTGGATTATCACTTCATTTCGAAATCAGTATCCCTGGGAATATCTGTTTCACAACCACCATAGAGTAAATTAACGCGTGACTGTTAGCTTCATCTTATTAAAATTAAATCCGATAATTCACTATCTTTGAAGTTTTAAGTTCTGGAGCAAAAAAAACCTTGCAACTAAATTTATTGTCAAAATGGAAAAATCTATTAAGCATTTCATTAGCAAAGGCAAGGTTTTCGTTCAAGTTATGTTCCTTCAATTTTTATTACGAGTATATGGATGCAATTTATGAGATACAAGTCTAAAATTCGTAACAAACTACGTCGCGATAAGTGTGAGACAGCCGATATCTTGCAAGTAGACAAACGTGGATCTTTTCGTACATACTCCTTCAGCCCTAGATGTTCTACGACGATCAATTGCTTGAGGTTTAGGTTTTGAATAAGTCTCTTCAAAGGTTTTAATTTAGCACTTAAAGCTTCACTAATTCGCCGTAGTCCCGATTCAGAACAAAATGGTTGCCGAGTATTAGTGTATAAACGAGAGTTTCCGTAAAATGTTCACAAGCAAAATGCGAGACGCGTCCCGTCAAAGTAACTCATTATGACAAAAACTCTATGAACATACCTATCCAACGATAGGAAGGTCATCTTATCTGCGTAATTTCTAGCTCGGAAAAAAGATGATACAATATGCACGTTTTTATTGCATTGTTTTTCTAAAAACAGGACCGACTTCAATTTAAAATTAAATTCAGATACGCTACCGAATTTCATAATTCGTCTAGACTCTAGATAAATTAATGTAAATGTTAGGTTTTTGTTGATATTTCAAACGCCAAATCTATTTTGGTAAATGTATAATTATGGGATCACCTCTGAACTACGATCTACTCTAAACGAAAAAAAAGAACCATTAAAATCATTCATAATCAAAAAAAAAAAAAATCAGATTCTAGTTGAAATTCTCATACGTACAAAAAATCGATCTCCAAAATGCAACAGTTGCTATCTGTAGAGCAAAATTAAGATATTCGGAAAAGTTGATACTTTTTCACAATTTTAGATATTTATTAGTAGAAGAATTTTATTAATAATACCTATTAAGTAGTATAAATAATATAATAGCAATTATTAATGTGTAGAAATAATCAAAGGAACAACAAAATTAATCATATTCAACTAAATACAAAGTACTTCTTATGTATTTCCAAAATAAATTTTGGCAATTCCATGCAGCAAATTGATTTTACGAGTATCATATGCCAATCAAAAAATCTATTTTTTTTTTAATGTAGAGTGACGAGACGATCAGGTCATGTGCCTGATGGTAAGCAACATGCCTGACACATAACAGCACAGTGACAAGCAGCTATTGGAACATGAAGAGTCCAAATCATTACCTAGCACTGCACTGCGATCGTCACCCAGAGATCTAAGATCTTATATCTCTAAGCCCTGTAATTTCTATGGAAACATTGCCTTTCAAACCGGAACACAGTAATGTTTGCACATTACTGCTTGGCGGTAGAATAACTGGCAAAGGTGTGGTACTTCCCCAGGCGGACTCTGCCAAGAGTCCTACCACTACTAACACAGCATCACACAGCATCAAAAATTTAAACCGCTACTTCAAATAACTTTCTAGTGTTAGTAGATTCCCTATGACACTGCACTTCCCGTCCAGAGCTAATAAATTATTCGCAAAGAAACGTGTCACCGGGAATAAGAATTTCAGTTAAAATACTTTCTCAACTTTTCTTGTCCACTTGACGAGGAAGAGTGTCGCGTCGTGTGAACAAGATTAAGTTGATCCTCGTTGTGGATCCACAAAGTTTAGATAGCGTGAGATTACATTCCTGATTTTATGAAAAACTAGCAGCGCCCTGCACTTTCACCCGCGTATTTCCTGTACTTTTCATTTGCCATTTGAAAAAAAAAAAATGTTTGAAGTATCCAAATCACAGTCTCACTTTGGTGTGCTTGTCACCCAGACATGGTATGATGAATGATAGATGAAGATGATTTATCTCTATGTCCTATAATTTCTCGGGCAATATTAACTACTTAAATTGGACGACAGTGATATCTGTACCCACATTACTATTTTGCGGTCCAACAACTGGTAAAGATGTTGTATTCCACCAGGCGGAGACTGCAAACCTACCATCGGTGACTGACAGACATACTGAGTGATCCACGACCCATTGCACCACTACATCAGCAACGCTGGTCAGGCGAGTCCTCAGTTTCCTGAAATCGTAAATACACCGTTTTTGGTAGCCCTGTCAACCTCATCGGCGATGTAGATAGACAAGTAGATGGCTCTTAGTATCTGTCAGGAGATTTATTTATTAGCTTTTGACTAAAAGTCATCCGAAATTAGCACCTGTCCCTCAAACAAGACATCTGTAGTTCTGTAGATATCCTGTTTAAATCCCGCAACAGTAAGACAGACGACTCCAGTTTTCGATTCAATTACTGTTTGTCAAAAACAGGTACCATTAACCCTATCGATAATTAATTGTCAGTCAGCCGACACATGATTTGTATGAATAATAAATCAGTAAGAAACTACGAATCAGGTAGCCGAAGCTTGCACAGTAAAAATATCAATCAGTCAGCCTACTCAGATGATCCATCTTTTACAACGCAAGCCCTCAAACAATGAGGTACCTTTAAGATGAATATTATTAGTAGAGCTATATTAGGTGTTAAAACCTCTCCGCTAGGACAATAGGGCACCCTCTGCTGGGATGCCAGGTCGTGACTTGAATTTCTCTACCAGTGGCATCTTAAACCAACGTCGTGCTGGCTGAGGTTCCCTTACGTTAGTTCTGAAACAAGAGACGTTGGTTATGGTAACATTACCAATGTAGGTTAGTAGGGTGTGCCTGTGCCTTTTGCGGTAGCCCAAAGTAAGGGAGACAGCAGAGGCCAATTGAGGCCTCTAAAAAATAGACGGAGTCTACAAAGAGTACCACCACCGTAATCAAAATAAAATAATCGCCAAGTAAAGGTGTTTTGTCCAATTGTTGTGTGTGCCTGAATACCTAAATCGAATATGGTTTTGGTATTATGTTTTGAAGAGAATACCTAGTACAATGCTGAGTACGAAAAACAAAAGTAATCAATCTCGCCGTGAAGACAGATTGGTTAGAAGTAGTCTCCGACTTTCAGCGACTTCAAGACTGGAGAAAGTTTTCATTTGGATTAAATGTTGTATGTAAGCGATAAGGCTTTATCACATACACAGTTAATAAAAAAAAATATACAAAAAATTATAACGCACATTTGTTTTTCCTTTTATTTTTATATTTACAAATATTATATATCTTATACTATATATCAAAAAAATTACCGCTGCGAGGAAGCGAGCCAAAGCTTATTAACAAATTAACAAATTTTGATAGAAAAATCAAATTAGAATGAATTCAGTTTTAGGTATCTACGTGAGTTACCCGTGAATTAATAAAAAATGTGTTTCACACTAAAGTGTTTAAAGTATTAGACTTGATTATATTAACGAATAAAAATCTCAAAAATCATTTTCATTTTATTAAAGTGTAGGTACATTGCGTCGAAGATCTTAACATGTTTATTAACAATTTAACATCTTTATTAACATTTTAAGACACTCAACCCTTACTCCTACGTGCTAGCAATTATTTCTCGACAACGTTTAATTTACTTTACGCAAAGCCTCAACAAAGAGATTAAATTATAATTATGTGAGCCTCAAGGCGTTTAATTTTGTGCTTATGATAACGGAAACATTGTTGGAACATTTTGATTTTGAGTTAATTTTAAACGGAATCGCATCTATTTTCACGAGTGATTTGTTACCGGAAATTATTGGCATACCTTTGATTGTTTGTGTTATGGATGGATTATTTTACAATATTTTATTCCACATAGGCCAGTCACCAACTCGCCTGATGTAGTCTAACACACACTGCCTTAAAAAGTACTAATATTATAAAGGTACGTATTCTGACCTTGAAAAATTCTATATTATATCTGTCAAGGAACAAGGACGCTATAGTTTTAGTAAGTAGTGGCTACCGGGCCGACTGTATAGCAATAGTATAAAGAGAAATTGGAGACAGCGTTTACGTAAACGTAGTGTTGGGAACCCAGCATTCAGACGGAGGGAAAACCTGTGCAAAGTAGCAGGCAAAACTTAGGCAAAAACAGTGTGCACGCATTGGGAGAGGCCTACGTACGTTGTTTAGAAACAAATCTTTAATCGTAAAATTCCTAGTAGTTTGAGTTTTATTTTCCGAATGTTTATCAGAAGTAAATTAACTCGTCTAATTTCTGAGATTTATACCGCGTCACAGCAAGTTACGGCTGGTCTAGTCGGGAGAAAGACGCCTGCCGATCCGGAGACTCCGGGTTCAAACCACACACGCACCACTGTCTATTCGGAGTCATGTGTGTAATGCCGCTAACTTAAAACGGTGAAGGAACAAACATCCGACATGAACCTAGAACCTTTCGAAGTCATGTGTCATCCGCCAACATGCACTGGGCCAGTGTGGTGGATTATGGCCTTAACTTTCTGCTTGCGAGAGAAGGCCCGAGTACCAGCAGTGGGAGCATTTAGTGGGCTGTTGATGATGATGATGACAGCAAGGTTGTAAGATACCTTGGGTCGAGAGTAGTGACGACCAAATCAAATATATCTATCTAATATCTAATTCAGCTGTACGAAGCCGTGTGTAAAGTGGTTCAATACAAGTCGCACAGCTCCAGTGAAAAAGTCCAATGACTATTTGGTGAGTGAGTTGTTGGTCACGTTATTGGGTGTTTAGTTTAAATACTTAACTATTGTGCGCAATTGTGAGAATTTATTATTTCTTATCATATTTAACAACCCATATGTGTCGCATACCTTCCAATACCCCCTTAAGAGAAGAGTATATGATAAGAGAGAAGTTTAAAACCCTTTTCTTATTTCACCCAACACCTAGTACAACAATATTAGGGGTCGCTTGCTGTTGAAAGATCCTAACTTCCCCGACAAGCCGATTTTCACATGATACTTGATACTCCCATTGAAGTATAAATTAATAACTAAACACTTTTGCATTTGCTCCTGGGAAATTACTTCGAAGTGCAGGCCGTGGGTAAGGATTGAACCTACGCGCCTCTTTCTTGGAATCTGTTTCCGCCAACATCTATTCTAAGTACTTATTTTTTCATTGTACTCTATTACTTATTTAAATAATTTTGAATTAAACCATAACTTATACTGTATATCGACGTGCATAGGTATAACTTTTCCATCCTACCTGACGATTAAAAATAAACTTAATCAAATCTAAACCTTAAGTGATTACTACGTACTTATTGAATTTTCTTTAACTCCTAAATTGAATCGAATTAAAATAATAAGGCGAAACCATAAAATCTCGGTAGCGCAGCGTTTTCCAAAACTTGGGACAGTGCCAACATTGATATTGTAATCAGTACGTTGAGTGTTATTAGTGAAGCCATACGATGCTATACGTAAAAACCTATAACTACTTTTATTTGCCAAAGCCAAAACTTTTGCATGAATTCGACCCGGCTTCAGGTTTAGCCGGGTTGATATGTGGTATTGCTAGATTGGCTTCCCATCCACTAAAAATCCTGGGAGTTCTCATCTGTGTGCCTATTTGCCGGAGCTACGGGAGCACTATTGAACTCTATCGGGACAAGAAACCTAGGTATATATCATGTGCCAATTAACGTGTAATACCCACACGAGCTGGTTTTTGAAAAAAAATTACTACAACAATCATTACTCTGTCAGTATTCTTTAAGTTCATCTGTGGAAGTATATCATCATCGCTGGTTTTTACTATGAAGGAAGATATAATGAGGGGCGTGGTCCTCAAAGTAATTTGAATTATTTAAAGGTATCCAAGTTTCAATGAATCCTTGTTTCATCCGTGTGCCTATTTACTAGTCTAGCTACGTAGCACAAGGTTTGCTTAGTTTGGGGCCAGCTAGTGTTGTAAAAAAGATCCACCGATATTAATTATTTATGTATCACTTCTTCGGGAGGACTTATCCCTAGATATGGTGCCAGATGGAGGGTTAATACCCATACACCCATTTGAACTCATGTGTTTTTTTTATGTTCTATGTTTGCCACCACAGACACGAGACTACGTGCTTTTAGTCAGATATAGAAGGAGTGAGTTTTAACATTTTGGAGGTAGCTTTAGACTTAAGTTCTAATTGCTATGTAACATATTTTATGTTCATGAAGTCCGATCCCGCAAGCAGCAACAGTTTACGAACATAGGACATCTACATATGTCTCTCCTCGATCATACCTACGTGAAAAGAAGTAGTGATCATGAGAGTTCTACGCAGTTCTTACCTGTGTAAGAGTGCATTTGGGTATTTTTTAAAGTCTGAGGCGTAAGTTTCTGAACCGAGCGATCGAACAAGATTGTTCGGGGGAAATCCCTTTTAATTTTATCTTAAAACTGTCAGGTAAATGCTGCAGACATCCTATTACTATTATTTACGGAAAAAAATTGATGTTTGTTCGTCAATCACGTCAGAATGCCTAAATAGATCGGGTTGAAATATTTACACCGTTATATTATAGTCTGAAATAGCTCTTAGGCTTTTTATCATGGGTAAACTAACGGGAATACGAACTGCCCGGGTGAAACTGGAGGGCACTGCCAGTTTTATAGAACTATAAATTAACTTTTACCAATAAAATTAACTTATACTACTTACTTTGGAATAAAACGTAGAAGCGTTTTATTCCAAATATTATTTTATTATATTTTAACATTTTGCAGGTCTTACAACTGCGTGTAAGTAATGCACAAACCCTAGAACAAAGAAAACAAAGTGTGAACTGAGTAGTGCAAGATGCCACGCCACTTAAGCTACTTCGGCTAAAAATACCAAGAAAAGTGAAACAGCAGATTCTCGGCGGATAGAATGTAATAATAGCAAAACGCAATTTCTACCTGAAATTGGTACAATTCCCAAGAGATCTCGACTGCGATGCAATTTGCTAACTGGACTAAACTGAGTAATGAACCGACTGGAGAGAGAATTTGCTAAACGTCCACCGCTGCACTTCTGATATGGCTTAGTTGCCATTGATAAAGTTAATAGTCTTTTCTGAAGCTTATTGTTCAGAAAATTCGTGAGGTTGTAGGATAACTGAATCTACTGAACCGATTTTTAAAAATTATTTCTCCAATAGAAAACCACATTATTCTTTGTGAGTGTCATAAGTTATTGTAAGTACTCGTATATTAATATAAAAAGACTTGGACATAAAAAGATTTTTAATATACGTAGGAGGAAAAAACGAAAACGATCGAACGAAAAAGTTTCTGACAAACGCTGCCTCAACAATTGGATAATATTAAGTTCTATAGAATAGTTTTAGAGCCTGAGTTTAATGATACATATAATAAAACGACGGTATATTAATTTGAATTTTTATGTTCGAACCACAAAAAGTAAATTATGTGTGGGTGATGTTATTGGTCAAATTAATAATTATCATCAATTACGAGTGACTAGCAGTGCCTACCCTTTTACCAGCATATGTCCCGTTTCCATAATCCCGGTATTTTCCTAAAGTCAAAATTAGCCTTTGTGATTATTCCAGATTATAATAATAATCTAACCGTGTTCCAAATTTTAAACAGAACCTTTTTGCCGTTCCGATCTCTGTTACCACTAGCACATGTTACTCATCATCCCTCAGTAACATAACTTATGTTGTTAAGCGATTATGTTTGATTTTAATCAATGTATACTAGTGTGACGACGAAATGAACTGCTAGATAACAATACTCTAAACTCAATTATTGAAATGAGACACTTTATTTTCGCCACGAATACGTCCGTGCCTTAGATTTGGTCCGTGCTTTTTTGGCAAAATTTAAAAGGCAGATATTTAACCTTTGGAATGACGCCACTCATAATTTAAAAAGAAATCATAACTGCGAATGTATTTTTTTCAAAATTTTATATTTTTTCTCGAGGAAGAAAATGCTCGTTTTTTTGTATACTTCGCTTGGACACTCACAAAATTTTAGACTTTTACCGCCGTATTTCAAAGGTTTCCTTACGCAGGTCTAAGCCTTGTCAAATTTTGGAGAATAGCCAACGACGTTAGTGATATCAAACGTACTCAAGACCAGTAAATTAGTCTTAATATTTACAGACAAAAAATGTATTAAGAACATACATACATTTCTGAAAAATAAAAATTGTAATTTTTTCAGTGCAGATTGTTTTCATCACTTGCTTTAACAGTTAGTGAAAAATCGTGAAGAAGCCGGCATGTACCAAGAGAGAAATCTTTCGATGACATGCGTCGTTCATACGCATTTAGCTAGCGTGGTGGTAAATGGCCCTGATACTCTCCTTGTGAGACAAAAATTGTTTCCCAGAATAATTTACATCCGTCTTTTGAATATTTTTCAGCGATGATAAGCGCGTTGCTAACGTTTGCGTAACTGTTGCGTTAGTTTTAAAGTTTATCGATATTTTTTTTGGGTATAATTTTCTTTGGTGTATCAATAAAGTAAATCTGTCTTTTTATTCTAGTTTAAGGTCGTACGGCGCGCTATGGAACGAACTGTACTCGGAGTTTCTCTCAGGGATCTTGTAATCATCCGTCAAGTTTATTGACATGTCTTTACGCACTCAAATAATAAAAATAAAAATTAATTTATTTCAGGCGACATAACCCAATTATCACCATAACTTTGCAGTGATAAATCAATAGTCAAGGAAGTAAAACTCGTAAAAATACCATTTCGAATTAAAATTATATTATAATATTGTATACAAGCACAAATCCGTACTACTAACTCAGTATACAACAAATACTAGTATTAATAAAAGTCAGTGAGTCAGAATAAATTGGCATTGGCAAGCTGGAGTGGTAGTGGGCTGTTTATATTTATAGTAGAGTTCCCAAACGTAGCGTATTAAGATATCCTGAAACTCGACGGAACGACGTACCTATAATGAAGGCAGCAGAAGGCATAGGCCCATCTCCAGAAGATGACTAAGATAGGCCGATGATGATGCCGATATATCTATCTAATGATAAGTGGCAACTTGCTATCAAGTAACAAGCCGCCTGTTGTCTCCATTATCACCTATCACACGTATGTTATCGGTCAGTGCCAGTGCCTTGTTAATTTTTTTTCATTGATTTATTCACCAACATTTTGCCAAAACGAGATAAAAGTTTAAGCATGTTATGTGTTGGTTTTTATACCTATAAATTAAAAGTTATATGTTAATAAGTAAGTTTAAGTTATATGTATAAACTAGCTGTACCCTGCCACGCTTCGCTGTGGCACATTGTGATGCAAAAATTAGATTAAAACAATCTTTGATGCGGATTCTATATCATTCTAAAATTTCAGCTCGATCGGTGCAGAACTTTTTGAGTTTTTGAAGCGTACACAAACCAACATAACATTTTTACATGAAAAGATATATAAATTACAATAAATAAATAAAATGAGTAATCCGAAGGATATGCTTAGTTGTTCTATTTGTAAGTTTGCTGTTTAGTAAACTTAATAATCTTACGATGACAGTAGGCGTACTGTTTATTGACCATTACAACTAGAAACACTAGACTTTTGGATCAGTTTAGTTTTGATAGGTCGAATGTTTTATCAATCTAACTAAGTGGAATGCTTGATGGTAAACCTTTAAAAGGAAAACCTTATTTAATAATCACTAATGTTGCACAATAATAAGCTATCTATATATATATGCGGCTGGACACATGTCGGTGACGTTAACTTACTAGATCATATCCAAAAAGCGCAAGTTCCGCCCCGCTGCTCCGTTGTTTCTTCGACGCTATGTCACCGCCGCCGTCCGATATTAAGGTGCGTCCCCGAGCAAAACGAGGTTTTTGTATAGTTTTCAAAGCTATCTACTTTTTATCCCAAACCAATGTCTTTATAACTTAAGTGCAATAAAGAGTTGATCTATCTAAGAAATGCTCAATTCAATTTGCTCGGGGTAGGACCTTAATATTAGGGGCATTAGCATATTATGTCACACATCTGACATTAACCCATAAAATTATCACCTAACAAAAATGGTCCAATGCGATTAAAATAGAGGTCACTTCAAAAATGTTTTAGTTAAAATATTGGTATCCTGCTAATATCAACTTTGACAAACGACAAAATACCCAAAGTAATAATGAAAACAAATTGGTGATTATAAATGGTGGTATTACCTCTAGTGTATTAGGCAATGGTCATAATAGATTGGGCTTCTACATAATCCAGTTGAATCATTCGATGGTAGCGTAGCAATTAAGAAGCAAGTGGCACGATCAAGTCTTACGACAAAAAACTATGTCTAAGCTGAACAATGAAAAAATAAAGAAAGTGAGAGAAATACTTACCTATCAGTTACCTACTTTACTACCAGTGTCACGCAGTTTTCAGACCATTATCTAACTTTGTACCAAGTTTCATATAAATCCCATTAGTGGTTTGTAGTAGTATTGTTTATGTACCAAATTTCATATAAATCTCAGTAAAGTCGATTTTCATCTGGCAGTGTTGATTTTGCAATTTTTGTGAGTTACAGCACATAGTCCAAGCGCCGCAGTAAATAAAGTAGGTTTGTAATGTAATGTAATTTAGAAGGATAGAGTCAAGACCATAAGGAATCACATGATCGTCCACGTTGAAAGTAATTACATGGCGATAGCTATAAGTTTTCGTAACTTTGACGCCATTTCATTATTGTAGAATATAGCTTTAGATGCGAATATTTTTCGTAGGCATTCAAACATGATGAACACTCAACCACTCGAAAGATTAAAACCGAATACTCGGTATAACGTAAAACTGGTCGAAGTCGTTCGGTGACAATAGCCCCTCACCCTACTATCGCTTTAACTAAATAGGCCTTGGCTTTGCTATTTCTGTCTCTGTATTTTGAAGCGAAAAAAGTAGAGAGAGCAATTTCAATAAATAATCCAACACAGTTTTAGTTCGACGGTAGACACCTTGTGCTCTTGAGTGGATAGCGGACAGTTAAGTTAACACAGGATTAAATAATAGATTTTATCTTTTTATCACATACATTTATTGTCATTCTTATGCTACTGAGATTAAAATAAATCAAAATGCAGTCTGTGTTATGGAAGTTGATTTATATTTTGGTCTAATTCACTTCAATATGTTTAGGAAGTAAATTTAAGTACATAGCCATTGTACAGGTTGTTACAGAAAAGTTAGCCGATTAAAGGTTGTAAAAACATTACAACCGTTTTAAATTTCGAAATATGTTATTATTATAAAAAAAAAAACAATTTTTCGATGTGATCAATCGATTAAAACACAAAATAGTCTAAATTGATAAACTTGAGCGTTATAATTTCGAATTTTTATTTTTAAGTTATCACGGTTTTTAACTACATCAATTTTATTAATTACAGGATAAGTCTCCAAAACATCGTAGACTAGCTCCGTCATATGGTACTATACGGTAAATATTCCGTAATTTACATAAGCAATTAGAAAAATAATAGGTATTGTATTCTATTAAAAGAAGGATTCACCTTTCTGTAACGTTTAATATAAATCTTTGACATTACGACTACGGATAGGTATGTATTTAATCAAATTCTAGGAATCCAATTTGACATTGATTCCTTTCAATTATCGCGATAAGATATCATCGAACTCTCTGAAAGTGACCCAAATAATATATACTACTAATAAAGACCGATTCAATTTTTATCAATGTGACTCACTGGTTCAGATAATATTTAAAACTGATATTTAAAAAACTCGCCCTTTTTCAAATAGAAAACACATTTTAGATTGATAATAATTTCGAATTTTGTAAATTTGATATTTTATTTGTGTTGAATTCCACTTAATCTTATATGAATACTATTTCATCTTATGAATAACTAGCGGCCCGCCCCGACTTCGTTCGAATTTAATATATGTATTACCTCTATATTATTTAGTGATAGGTATGTCCTGCTTGGGATTAAATATCTAAACTTTGTCTTTGTGACAATAATACAGATATACCGCAAACATTTTTTTCGTTAAGCAAATGAATAAAATGACAGTTTCACAGTGGGCATGAATCACATTATGTTTATGATTTTATCGTGCATAGGTGCGCGTTTGAACACCAATTCACCTCATATTAATACCTACTCGTAGTTTTTTATCGAAGAAATTCCCAAAGTTAAGTACGAAATGTTTTTACCCCATAAATGTTTAATTTAAAAATTGTATTGTGGTGTGATTTTAAAGTAACTTTAATGCTGAAAAAGCACGTGCTCTTTCTACGACCAATGTCCTTCTTTTGTAAAAAATTTTGTCATAAAATAGTAGTCTACAAACCAACAAGCGACTTGATGGTTAGTGGTCTCTGCTTCATATAAGCACTTACCACATAGGCTTTATTAGTGCGTGGCCTATCTAAAAAATGTTTTTTGATAAGTAACTGAAATTTACCATACAATATACTCGTATTATCTACTAAATTTTTTTTGTGTTTATGCGATATCACATTATGTTGTTTAACATATCAAGCTTTATCATATCTATGCTATTATTAATATTTACGGGTTTTAAGTGCCATGTCTGTGAGCAAACAGTTTACTCGTGAATATGGTGCAGGAAACTGCATCGAAATGTCGGGACGAATTACTCCATATAAGCACACTAATTGAGTCGTAATTAATGATACTAATTGTTCATGCAGTATTAATTGCATGAATTGGTGGTAATTGATAATAAAATAATGTAGCTGCAAAAATGGGTATTTGGTATCGACACAATCATGATAGGTAATTATTAGTTCTATGGATAAGGAACTTATCGCCGTATTACGAAACTGAACTTAAGCTCAATTTAATTTAAAATCAAACATTCAAGTTTTAACTTCGCTTGTCGACATAAACGTCGTAAGTGAATATACCGATTATATGGCTGTATTTACTAAGTTGACAAATTTCATGTATTTTTCATCGTTAAATTACAAAACCGTCAAATTATAATACTACGACGTCAGATTACAAACTAACCTAATCTACCGTCAGATTATAATCTCATGCGTGATATTATAATCTGACGATGGTGACAAAGATAACTATAGAGAAAAAGAAATTCACTCATGGATTCTAGGAGTATTCAAATCTAAAGTGAATTGGTTTCTTCTAATTAAGTTTGCACTATGGTAGACTGCATCGCGGCTTGACATAAGGCGAGATGACAGTCAGATGCAAATCTAACTTTACTCCAAATTTCAATAGTTTTGTGCTCTCGTGAGTAAAAGTTTAGAATACGGCGCTTAGTTACATCATATTAGGTCTACAAAATGTATCATAATATAATTGATTATAAACTATCGTTGACCCCAACTACTATTTTGAGTAGTTGTTTAAACAGAAGTAAACTCTGAGATTCGTTGAAATAAAGTCCATAAGATGTTATAGTAAACTAACATTTTGTAAACCCCTCATGCGCAGTAACAATTGTTTTCTAGCAAAATTCAATAAGTTCGTTGTTTGTATTTTAATGTGTGTTATTAAATAACATATAGTAAAAATAAATCGTGACCTTGCAACCTTTTAAAATTACGTCTTATGTTCAAAGATAATTTCAACACAATTTTACCGATTTAGCTGCAGTAATAAATACCAATTAAAACTTATAGATATTAAATATACCAACTCATTAGTTGGAGTTTTCATTGAGAGTATTAGACTCGTACACTCACACTTTAAATATAAATCAGGGTTACGCAGTGTAGCTTTTCAAAGCCAAAGGACGTTCGTACTAAATTCTTCATAATCAATCACTTTTAATAGGGATCAATCCAACAAATTTTCAAGAAAAAATGAATTCAAGATTCATAAAAATATTAACAGGAAATGAAAAATTACAGGACAACTCATGTAATCTGCAGATGACAACCGAAGTAATTTGGACTCTTCACGTTCGCGTAGCTGCTTAGAAGTGTGCTGTTATTGGGAGCCATTTGCTTACCATAAAGCGCACGTATTGCCCGCCCCGTTACTATAAACAGCCAAAAGTATAAATGTTTGTTCTTACTCTCTGTAACGGCTTTAACGGATTGAATGAAGTAAATATATGTAGGTAGTATGTAAATAACTAAGAAGACATAGCTTTCATTTCATTTCTTACATTTAAATTTTTATCCCTTTAAAAAGATTCAGTTTTTCGCAAAAAATTACTTATAACAAGAACAAGGGCCCTTTTCAAAATTTTTGATTTATTCCTTTAACAAGTCAATTAATTAACATCCAATATGATGATAAAATGTTACCCCTTTGATTTAGTTGTTTTGCGTACCCTGTAATCCAATGCTTTTATAGTGCATCAAATAAGTTACATTTTAAATAACATTTCCTTACATTTGCAATACAAAAGTCTCCACAGTGTCATTCAGTGAGATATATAGAGTTATCTTTCGCAGTAGTTTTGGATTCTTCATTTGGTTTAGTTTCTTCTTTGTTTTCTTCTACATCTATCACAGCTTCTTTCTTTTCATAATTTTCAGTCTCTTCTTTGGGAAGAGAAAAAGATCCGATTAAGCATTCGATGTATGGAGGTGGTTTTTCGATTCTTCGGGATAGTAGTTCAGCCTTTAGGTAGTGGGTGTATTTTCTTACAATGACTAAGAAGAATACAGCAATCACTGAAACAAAACAAAAAACGTTTTAGACTAGAAAATCATGTCATAAATTCCCAACAAAGCACGGCTGCGAATGACTACCCATAAAGTTAAGTATATATTTTAGAGTAGGTTGATAATTAAAAAAAACCGCTACGTTATTATTACGCTATTACTATTTCGATAAAATTTTAAAGACCTCTAAAGTAAGCTCTACCAAACAAAAAAAATGGTTGTATGTAAAGGTTTACGGACGATAGTTTAACGTGACAACGTCATAACAAAACATTGATAGATGCGGTGCAAGCGTACAATGAGCGTAACGGAACATAACGGGACACTTTTTCGTGCATGCAGCCGGCGTTCATCGATTTATTAGATGTTGTCAAAAATCATGAAATACCCGTGTAGTTATCGTTCCCGTGATAAAAAGCAGCCCATGTGCTATTCCAGACTGTAGACTATGTTCAAAATTTTAACCCGATTCGATCAGCTGTTCCGACGTTATTTGAATTTGAACTTTGACTTTTATAATATTAAATACTACGAAACCCATCAATACATACGTTAAGTTAGTTATCAGTTGTACACATTGTAATCTTTCGTAATAATTCTTCGTTATTATCGTTCTATACTTAGATATAAATGTTATCTAATTCTCGTATATTTATATTTTCGTAAATTATTTAAATTTTTGTACCTAAAGACGAGTATATTACCACATTATTTTTAGCTGAAGTTGCGTCACATAATTTTAAGAATAATAGTTAATTGTTATACAAGAGTGCAAAGTTGATTTTTAACCGCGTGCTCAATTTTGATGACCGAGCAAGCGAAGGATTTTAAAATTGATTTCTTCAAAATTAGAATCCTGAGCGTAGCAAGGGGAATCAAAAGAGCACAAGGTGAAAAATCTTTGCACTCGAGTGCAACACGTAACTTTTCATTCCACCTCAGCGAGGAAATGACTAAATGCAAATCTTTAAATGTTTTCGCGCTAAGCAAATAAAAAAAAAAATAAGTACACCAAGGAGGTTCCGAGTCTGAGTTTTTAACATATTAAAAAAATTATGATGCATTCGGCACCAAGGAGGTAGAAATAAATAGGTTGAATTATGCTTTGAATTCAAAACCTCAGTACACATGATGTTCTAAATTCAAATTTTCTTTAACCTCTAGAGGGTAAAAACGACTTTTGCGCCCTGATATCGAGGAGCAAAAGTACTCTTTCCGAGCTGGTGGAATGAAAATTATTTTGACTATGTAATTACTATTTTTAAGAGAATTATGGCAATTGGTCTTGGTTGGCTCCTCTGTCTACTGAACTACGGTATAGCGCAGAATATGCAGGCCCCTGTAAAGTACGTGATTTATGCTGACGTATTATGTAAATAGATCAATCATGGTGATTTGATATTAACTGCGTTTTGTAACATTACCGAAGTTTTCTCAGATGTTTTCCAAACAACCAGGTTGAAAATGTACACAGTCTCCATTACCTATACAGCGGTGTTTCATGTTATTTCAACTTTAGAAACCAACCGAATTAAACCATTTTTATTGTATAAAATAATACTACATGATCACTTTGTAAGTTAATCGTTCGAAATTTACTTGGCCTCATTTGTACTGGCCCCGTAGTTCGGTAGGTACTTACTTAGTAAGTCTGCCCGCAAAATTTTGGGTCGTGGGTTCGATTTCCACCCAGTACAAATAATTTCATGTATTATAAGTTTACCATAATAATATTATATAGATTTTTTAAACACGGACAGTAAAACAAGTACTTATTAAATAGTTTACAAGAAATATTATTTTCATAGTTTATACTCGTGGCTCTTGTGTCTTGATATTCTATATCTGTTGTTATTTTCTTTATACGTCACAAAAGAAATAAAGGGTTTTGTATCTATGTTTATCTAGCTATCTACCCATTTAAAACCACAGCGAAGAACCTGGTAACCTAGAATAAGCCACCATAGGGAACTACAGCCAGTATGCGGCAGTTTAAATACGCTTACAATTCTTGTGATCGAAATAGATTGAAGTCAAGGACTTGCGGTCGTCGGTCATAGTCCAGTTCTAAAGCGTAATTGATGGAAAAACTGTAGCACTTATTTCATTGAAACAAGTTTGAATAGATCCTAATTGCCGTTTTCAATCCTATACTGAAGTTTTATAAGGTATATTATAAAATATACAAATATTATAAAGTACAAACATTTGTATTATACAATATTAGAATACTATATTATCGCAGTCTATAGTTGATAGACGCTTTGCTTACATTGGGGATAGATGGTGTTGCGTGAGAAATGTGCACCAATATTTATTTATTTAATCCATAAAGGCCGTAACGGTATATTTTTAATCGATTATTTTGTTTGATTTTAATACTTTTTTAGTCATGGAAAGCTGGGACGATCTACTATTATACCTATGTATTTAGGTGTGTTATACGATCTAAACGTAATTATAAAACGTGGCTAGTGAAGAATTATTATTTCTACAGCATTGGCGAATTGTGTAATATCCAAAGGAGGTATGTGTCCATTAATTATAAATATTGTATTTTTAATTTCAGTTAAATTAGATAATTATTGTTATATTTAATATGTAACTATTACCTAGTCTTATCCTACTTTCACGCAAAAAATACTGAAGGTATCTGAAGTAAATTTGGTGACTAAATCTTTTTTTTTAAATAAAGAGTGACGAGACGAGCACGGCATGTGCCTGATGGGTGATGGTAAGCAACTATATGGAAAGCAGCTATTGGAACACGAAGAGTCTAAATCATTACCTAGCACTGCACTGCACTCGTCACCCAGAGATCTAAGATGTTATATTTCTAAGCCCTGTCAATTTATCTGGAAACATTGCCCTTCAAACCGGAACCTAGTAATGTTTGCCCATTACTGCTTGGCGGTAGAATATCTGGCAAAGGTGTGGTACTTCCCCAGGTGGACTCTGCCAAGAGTCCTACCACTACAAAATCCATCGATGGACAGTAGTATGTAATGGTGCATTAGCATTTTTTTATCCCGGGAATATAACGGGATCAGAACTACGCAGGTAAAACAAATTAATTTATCATTTTTCATTTTTCATTTTCATTTTCAAAACCGCGGGCGCGGTATGTACTCTTCAGCGTCCCGTATAAAGTCCCTAGAACAGAGAAGTTGTTACTAGAAGAGTAAGGGTAACATAAAAAACCCTACATAAGTACTTTTCTACATTTTAGGGTTGGTGGCCTTCATTTGGCAGTAGGAATCGAACAATTTGCTATCATATTGTCATTCACGGATGTAGGTACATTTCCAACCACACACCTCGTTGATACGTCAACTATTAAAGACGATGCTTATCGGTTGATCTAAATATAGACTTTGGTTGATGCTTTTTTAAATACCAGATAGGTATCATCTATCATGCTTTTAATCAATTTTGAAGAATTTGCGCTTTATTAAATAACATTAATCATTTATTATTCAATAAGTTTTAGAAGATAACTATAGATACCTCTACTAAGTAGGAACACATAGTACATGTTCAAGTCATTATTACAATCCTTTTTTTCAAATAAGGTAGGTGTGAACAAGACTAGATGGATTGACGATATACGAAAGATGGCTGGTGGCAGTTGGAAACGTAAGACTAAGTAGCAAAAGGCGAGTGGCGTATTAAGGGAGAGACCTATGTCCAGCTGTGGACGAACACAGGCTTATGATGATGTTGATGATGAACAAGACTTACAGATATTTACATACGTAAGCCTATTAATAAAAAAAAACAATCTAAGTGAGTGTTTGATGTTTAGAGTAAGACTAAGCTATTCATTCAACAAAAATCATTTATTTATTTACTCTAAACCACTAAAAATCGCCACTCATTAAACGACTCATAATCGGAAATAATGGTAGTAAGGCCTTTACGAAGACGCATGACCGGTGACAGCATAACCGGCCCACTAAACGTTCCCACTGTTGGGACTTGAGGTCTTCTCTCGCAATGAGAGAGTCAAGGCCATAATCTTCCTCGCTGCCCCAGTGGTGGATGACAATCTCGAATGATTCTAGGTACATATCGGTTTCCTAACGATGTTTTCGTTAATCGGTTTTATGCACATGACTTCGAAAAGACAGTAGTGGTGCGCTTGGAATTTTACCCCGGGGCTCCTGATCGACAGTCGCCGTTGTGTCGACTAGACCAAACGCAACTTACTAGACCTGCTGTAACTTGGTGACACATAATGAAATGTAAATTATTTTCCTTGCGTGTTTTATAACATTGTTAATAAAAATGCTATTATTATGTACTTACAGATATCAAGCAGCTTCAAGAACCAATAAGTCTCAAAGTCCACGGTGTTGTAGAACTGGGGCTGATACCCGAGGTACATGACTTGCATCACCAATTTCACGATGGAGAGACTGAAGAACATTCTCATTGGTTCTGGATTCCTCTGTGGAAGTTGAAACTAATATTAGTAAACTGCAAAAATGTATCTCATTATAAAATAAATAAAATTGAAGTATATGTAATTCAATATAAAAAGACCTCACGAGGCGCAAATATAGCTGTATTGAGGTGTGGAGTGGGGTCCGTGGGAAACGTCTTTGTGATGCAACTCGTGACCAAAATGCTGGCCTTTTTTTTGCTCAGCGCATAAGTATCGCCATTCAACGTGGCAATGGGGCTAGCATTTTGGGCACGATTCCTGCTGGCATCGGTCTTATAGACTAATATCGTGTACATTATGTAAATAAATATACCTATATTGTTAATATTTTCCTGAAATAAATGAATTTGAAATATAAAAAGTATTGTAATTCTATTTGTATGTTTGAGCTAAGTTAAGAAACGGCAAGACCGATTGTAACGGGAATTTCACTGGCCGATAGCTGACATTATAAGGAGTCACTCTGAATAAAGCTTGTATTATGAAAATTTACGTTACAACAGTTATAAATAAATAAATGTTTTTTATAATACCAAATGAACGAGAAAAGTAGGGCATGCACCTGAATGTACGCGACGCACACGTCTATATACCTGTTTGAATATGAAGAGCCCAAATCACTGCCTGACACTGCCCTGCGCTCGTCACTCAGAGACATAATACCTATGATTAATCTCTTTAGCCTGTCATTTCTCTGGAAACATTGCCCTTCAAACACAGTAGTCATATTTGCACTGCTTGGCGGTATAATAACTACCAAGATCTAAGTCCTACCCAGATGGAGTCTTCCATGAACTACAACCACAAAAATATAACAAAATGTTTGCAACAAACCTGATGAAAAGCACCAATATACGAAGTAACAATCCTCAGCCATATGAGATTAATTAAGAAGTTGAGAACATCCACCGAGTAGACGTGGAGCATCCCAGGGTAGCACCGGGTGACGGAAGGAACTGCCATATACTCCACATAGATGCTGTACTGGCTTCTGATGATGCGAGGGAATGGGTAGAAGCCATGGGTTCCGAGGTTTAGAACCAGGAGCAGCGGTTCTAGGAGTGGGATGCTTGTTACTGCTGCGAGCTGTGGAAGATTAAAAATATTTAGACATTTCATACGTTTTTTTGAGATCAACACTTATTGTTCGTCGCATTGTAGACTTTTTAGCTGAACGAAAAGCGTGAAACTCGCGTTATTGCCATCGTCACCGCACGCATCCCATGAGCTATAGGTATATAGCTACTGTGTACATACTGTAAAAAGTTATAAGTTTTAATTGTATCGGCAGTACCTGCCATTTTTTTCATAATTATAGGTTAACTGCCATCTCATGATGCGAAGAAGCGATATACGATGGAGCGTGTTTACCTAGAAGAAACTGAGGCAGTCTCGACTTGAAGGTACCAAGATTGAAACCATCGGGAAAAATATACTTAAGCAACACATTCCACATCCTGGGACATCTTATTACGAAAATGGAGTCAAACTTTTGTAAACCATGAAACAATTTTGGGCTACTAGCAGTTTGAAATGAAAAAAGGTAAGTTGAAATTATATCATACAGATTAGCTGCAAACTTTCCGAAATGTATCCGATAAAAAACCGAACGTAGAGCGAGGTGGCCAGAAATATTATATGGTGGTCAAGTGAATTAAAAAAGTATGAAATGTGATGTTCATTATAAATTATCGTCATTAAAATGGTGTGCGTCATTATTACTCACAACTTGAATTATTTGAAATCATTATTGAAAGAAGTCAGACGTTCCTGTTATAGGTACGTCATTATTACGTTGAAAGTGTAAACAAGAATGAGCGATGACGTATTTTCTTAATTATCCTTATTTCATTCCACCGCATTACAAAACCTGATTGAAGCTTGGTTTTGTTTTTTAGTTTGACGTCACAGACGTTGAAAAATGTACATGTCTCCGTAAAATTATCAACACCGTCAGATTATTATTTATAATGTAATGCGTGAGATTATAACCTCACGGTAGGTTAGGATATGGATAGATGGAGTGAATATGCAATATGCGAAAGAGGGCTGTGCAAACGTAAGACGGAGGATCGTTCTAAGTGGTACAGCGAGCAACACGGAAGAGAGTAGCCATACCATCGAACTCTTAAAACGGCAGAAGCGGCAAACGCGCTTCTACTATGGCGATGCAAAATCAGGTGACGTCTCCTGATTTAGTCTCAGTCGCAACAAGGAGTTATGTACGTTTGCTGACAATTGTGTACGTTTGCTGACAATTCAATTTTCAAATTTTTCAAACAAATTCTCGCCACGTTATTTTGTCTTTAGATTATATCATACCTCATCTTCGTTTCTTTAATTATATCGATGAGCCATACAGCAGCGTTTCCCCTCTGTCAAAGTACAAGTCCGCGTGGACCATGGAGTTTGATAATATACTGTGGCGTGAGGGCGGGGCTAGATTTGTGAAAGGTGCTTTATTTTTAATGTGTTAGTGATTTGGCTGTGTGAGTATGATCGGCAATGGATCGGCACAGGTATGTTTTGTATGTAATAGTGCGGCTTTGCGCTAGTGTGCAACTTCCCCCCTCCCGCAAGAAATGACAGAAAGACTTGAACAATATTTTATAGCTAAGGCTACTTCCTTCCGTGCTTGCACGGAAGATCGAGTTGCTCGATGGAGTGGTATATTATGGGGAGAGGCCAGGAGTAGAGGAGAGTCCAGTAGTGGACGAACACAGGCTGATGACTGATGACCATGTTAGGTTAGTTTTCAATCTGATGTCGTTCATATAATCTGACAGTTTTACGGTGGCATATACCTACAAAATGACCAGCAAAACCCCGCGGCTATACTCGCATAGTTCCTGTACCCGCAATTTCCCAGCAATGAAAAGTAGCTTACGTGTTACTCCAGACTATGATCTAACTGTATTCTAAATTTCAACTGAATCCTTTCAGCCATTTTGATGTGATTGGACATCTTAGTAAACTTCAAGATGGAGGGGATTTCAATTCGATTATACTTTTACCTTGTTATTGTGTGTTCCTATATAGTTCTTAAAATAAATCTATAGATATCAAAATAATACAAGTGAAAGATAAACAAACATTCATCCTCACAAACTTTCACGTTAATTACATAAATATGATTGATATGTTATATTAAGAATCGTCTAACCGAAGCAGTCTCGCGTGACTGCAACATTCATAGAATATCGAAACAATGCAGTTGATATTATTCTCTACACAATAGCTAGATTAGGTAGGTAAGAAATAACACGTGACGAATGAGTAGCCATTTTGTGTAAATAAAGCGATTGGCTATTTACATTGTGCCAACTGGACCCTTCATAATTATCTGGACGAGTGCATCCAGATCCACATTCTTATTGTAGCTTCTTTGAAGTATAGAGTAAAGGGACGAGCTGGACGTATGCCTGATGGTAAGCAACACGCCTGCCTATAAAACCATAGTTCCCCCAGGTATTGAAACATGAAGAGTCCAAATCATAATTAAGCGCTGCTTTCCGGTCATCATCCAGAGATATTAGATGCATTATTTCTATGCCCTGTAATTTCTCTGGAAACCTTGCCCTTCAAATCGGAACTTAGCCATGTTTGCACATTACAGCTTGGCGGTATAATGATTGGTAAAGATGTCGTATTTTCCCAGGTGGACTCTGCAATGAGTCCAAACACTACTGAAATTCATTTATGACAAAAATTATGGCGTGTACAAGGTTAATAGGTCTGTTGCTTCAGTGCCAACTGTACATAGATAATGACTGTTTGATTGCAGCCCACACAGAATGATTCACTCACGTTGTGGCATTTTAAAAGTTTTTTTTTTTTTATATTGTGACATCCATTGATAGAATCGCAAATATCTGAGATCAATAATAAGGCTCCTGTATATATCATCATCTTTCCCGTTCTCAGTTTCATCGCCCACATCTGGGTTTAAGCTTCCCCAATTTTATACTTATTTGCATGCCATAAGGTTGATTATGAAGTTCTCAATGTAAATAGTTAATATGTTATTGTAACTATTCGTTTTCACAGATATAGTAATTAATTATGAATGTAGGTTCCTACCATCATCAACAGTTACTGAATTGCATATAGCCACTAAATTATACAACCACCCGTAGAAGTTCAGTGAAAAAATTCCACTCACCTTATCTGCATTAACGTCACACTGGAAACCATTGGTAACAATAGCGACGGTTAGCAAATGGTATGCGATGTCTGCTACACTGGATGCCTGAAACAACAACACGTTCTTAGAACTGTCTGTTTTGACACCTCACGTTACATACATAGACATAAGAAATTTGAGACTGTATCATGTCCTTAGTGCGAAGATTCACTTAAACCGTGTAATTGACACAAGCTTGTACAAACCAGATCGATGAGACTAGTTTGGCAAATTGATCTAGTATGTGAATTTGATCTACTCTAGAGGTAATAATATATTAGCTAGTAGCATGGACGTATGAAAAAGTCAGACGTAGTCTCGCTAAAACAAAAACTGTGTCACTAGAGTCGGCCATATTTGCACGTGTGCGTTGTTAGATTGACACTGATAGGCTGACACGCACATATATACACAAGTAGCGTGTGTAATGACCCACTGATGTGTGCGTGTCAGCCTGTATGTGACAGCGCACACGTGCTTATTATGTGGCTGACTCGATTGACACAGTTGTATGAAGACTACGTCTAACTTTTTTTATACGTCCATGGCTAGTAGTAGTATAGTTAGTAGCTTAGCTTAGTTTGAGGCTAGATGGTGTCGTGTGAGAAATGAGCTACCAATATCTATTTATTGTTATTATATACATATTTATTTGTTATTATTCATAGATTTATAAACTGTACGTTATTCTATAGCAGGGGTTCTCAAACTTTTTTGCCTGCTGCCCACTTTGAGAATAAATTATTAGTTACGCTCTAATTTTTTACATACTTAAAAACCACTATAACTTAAAATTTAATTAATTAATTATTGTGAGCTATTTCTCTATTAGCGGAGGTTAAACATTCGTTCTAAACGAGAGTTTGCTAACTTGAGACCTGAGCCCAGTAGGTAGTACACAACGGACTCCAAGCCTCAACACAACGTCCCCATTTTGGGAAAGGCTGTTCTAGCATAAACAACCTACTAACTGTTCCCAGTGTTGGTACTCTGGTCTTTCATCATTCACGTGGAGAGAATCAAGGCCATTAGTAATCATCGGCAATCAATCAAGCTAGCCCAGTGCAGTTGGCGGATAACGCAGAGCCTCAGAAGATTCTAGGAACGTAGTAGTTTACTCACGATGTTTTCCTTCATTGTTGAAGCCAGTGGTGGCCATAAACTTGAAAATATACACAGAGGTGCAGATAGGTTTTGAAACTACGACATCACGATTGTGAATCGTATGTTCTATCTATAATCGCACTAAGCCATCGCGGGGCGGCTACTTTATTGCAATTAAAACAAAAACATAAAATATTGTAATCGGCCTGATTACTAAATGCTATTACTTCTAAGTAAACAGGGCTTGATAAAGAATCATTAGAGGTATAAAGCAAAAAGGAAAATAAGAGTATTCAAATGAAGAGTAGGTACCTAAATAGATCCTTCAATCTTTCAATAAGTTGTTTACAAATTTGTATGCGCACTTATTTGTCAGTTCTTTTGGGTATTATAAATATTATGAACAAGGCATGACAATAGCAACGATCAGAAAATGGGATATAATGACAGTGACGATAGAAGTACATGGCATTTCAACACGTAACAGTATCCTTAAAATGATAGTTATGTGTAGGAGGAAATAGTCATATTTATTTTAAAGACATTGTTTTTGTGTTGTAATATATGATTTTGAATTACAGGGTGATATGGTCGCTAAGCGACAAAGCCCTTTCAATAAATTAAAAAAAAAATGTGTAGGGATCGCCTTATCTGCAATTCGAACAAAAAACCGTTATGATTTAAATTTCAAGGAAAAAGAAAGAGAGTAATATCAAATCCAAGACGGTTCAGTTACGTGGTAGACCCGGTAATGATAAATATCCAGTAATGATAGATAAAAGTATAAAGGAAAGGGGAGTAAAATAGCATGCCCCCTTTGGCGTGGTGCAATACTTTTATAGATTAATATTGTAGTACTTCATCTTCGTGTCGATTATGTTACTTTGTTTGAGGGCCTTGACAAGGATCGTTTGACATCGTAGAAGAAGGAACAATCAACACCAACTATCCAGGGTGTGTCTGATGAAGGCGCAACTACGATATAGTTCAAAGCAACACTACACGGAGTCTGATGCTATACGTCCCGAAATATTGTGTCAAATGGTATTAAACAAAATTTTGATACCCGTAATACGGAGGTAGATGTTTCCTCATTTCGTTTTTACACAAATCCACAACATCAGAAACATAATTGCTTTCACATTCTTATTGTCAAAGTGCGAATGAGAAAGTGTGTCGTTTCTATTGCGATGCTAAATTATATTTGACATAACCAATAAGTTACTGTATTTGAAACTTTTACACAACTCAATTAAAATCATATTGCTATATATTGACGTTTATGACATCAAAATATGAATAAATATTGATGGTGTGATTTTTCACACAACACCATTTAGCTCTAAACTAAGCAAAGACAGTTCTATGACGATCAGTTAGCTGTTATAATATTATTAACACTTATATTATAGTAGTAAATTTGAATGGCATGACGATACATAGAAACAGCCAGTCATAATATATATATCTGAAAATATCACACAAATATTTGTCCTAGGTGGGAATATTATCTTGTTATTCTTATATTGGACGGCATAATCATAAATTTCAGATTTTTGGTTTGAACCTGAGCTTTACTTCTGAGTATTCCAACTGTGCATCTATAAGTTTATCATTTCCACTGGATTCAAAAGCAAACGTCGTGAGAAAACCGACAAGTTCCAAACAAAATACCTTTCGAAGACCCCACCAACTCACACTTGGCTAGTTGACTTTGACTCTCTTCTCGGGAAAGAAGGTTTCAGTTCCCAGCAAAGGAAAAATTATACGAAATCATATTGTATATGTATATGTATTTTGCGTTTATTAAACATATATTATTATGCTTGTGATAGATTTATTTTAAATCATAAAGTCCAAGGTACATTCTTGTATTGAACAATTGATTTTGCACGATTTCAAGGTTGATCATAGTTCAAAGTACGCCGGTTTTGAGTATTCAGTTGGAAGGATCATAATACACATGAAATTTGATCACAAACAACAATTTTGATTACGATCAACTTATGAATCGTTCTTAATTATTATGAACAAAAATACTCTTTTATAACTATTGCGAACAAAATACCCTTTAGACTTTAGACCATAAGCTTCAAACTTTACCACAAAAAATGTCATGTTTTAACTGCCAAATCAGATTATTTTTTGTCCATACTTTCGATAGTGCATACGGCAGGTGCAAGTTCCCTTTTCAAATATAGAACAAAAGAAGTCTTGTCGCTGTTTTAAAAGGTTTGACTAAGCTTAGTCCTGTTTCGATCTAGTTTGCCATCACGAACGTCAAAAAAATCTACAATGATTAAAGGTTTTCAGGTTTTTGGCTCGCGTGAGTTTTTTTAAATGTTTCGGAAAAGGCTGTTAGTTCTATTTTTGAAATTGGAAACGAATCACGCTGTCATAGACGACCATGAACTCACATAGATTTTCATCTGTTTTGATTTCATTATGGACTGGTAAAACAGCAATAAGTACATATAATTTGGATATTGTTATATAAAGGTAGATTATAGAATAGAAATTAAACTCTTTTTCTAATACGATGAAGACAAAAATATTGTTTAATTTTAAAGTGTGTCATCCAAGTTGATTTTGATTTATCGAAACATAAAATGAACTATTTCGACAAATAAATAATTATGGTACAAAGTGTAGAAATAATAAAAATCACTAAAAATCTAACAGGATTATTTTTTTAAACCACTTTAAGGCTAGTTTATTAAAGAGACTTTGTGGTTCTATAAACCAAAATAACTCATAGGTCTAATGTCTATAGCAAGCTAAAAATTTTCCTCGTAAGAAAATAAATTTATTGAAAACTTACAAAAGTATGTAAGCCAAATTGTAGCTATGTTACCACAGCAGATTACAAAAGTTAATTGAATGAACAAAAATCACAGAAAATAATTGAAATACTCACCAGATGTAGGTATCCGATAATCATACACAGCGTTCTTAATCGCACACCACAAAAATGTTCTTTTAACTCCGTCATTTTACCACTAAACCGTAGAAAAAGTGCAGAAAACTGACACTGAAACAAAAACAAAACCTTGAAACTAACCCGTATCTAACAATCAAACATAAACAAGGAAAACACGAAATAAATTGAACCGCGCTCTATCTATGCACTCATTATCTCATCACTAAACTTACCAAAGATAAAAATAGTAGATTTGAATCACGCAAAAAACAAGTGCATAAACAGTTCTAATTTTATTTGTAAAAGGAATTAATTTGAAAATAGAACGCGTCTGTGTTCGACCGTTGGATTGGCACTGCAGGCAGTGTTTCATCGCACGCGCACTGAGCACACAGACGCAATCTGCGTTGACGTTACGCAACGTGTCAGTGTGAGTGTGTCGGTGTATCAAATCGCGCACACGTGAATGAGATTCGTTTGTGTGTGACATAGGTTTGTTATTATACGTTATACGCGCTTGTGTAGGTAAGTTGAGTGGACGGCTTCAGGAAATTGTTTTAGGCCACAAGTTATTTAATTAATTTTTTGTTGTTCATAATGATGTGTATTCTATTTAAAATGGAAAATGGTTTCTTACTATTTATATTTTAATGTAGATATTTTTATTTTATTTTGGCATTAAGCGCTAAATATTTTTAGGGGAGATATTTAATTTGAGAAATCATCATGTACTTTGAACTGTATACTGATACTGTAATAGTACAACAGTATTATTAACAGTTTTGTTCATTCAGTTACTTTATTTCTAACCAAAAATGGATGGTCTCGGTATAATAACATGACAAAAATATGATAACAATGACAACAAATGTACGAAAACAAATCATCAAATGTCAACAGGATTGACAATTTTATTCACCTACAAAGTATTTTTTTTTCTTATGTTATATTTTAAGGAAAAAATATGGAGAAATGTCCACCAATATTAATTAATTTAATTTTACCTCCTTGTCTGACTTTGTATCATAAATAACATAATTTCGATGTAGTAATTCGTAATATTTTATGTGTACCTAAATAAAAGAAAACTAAACATAGTCCAACAATATAGACAACTTTCGTGCCCAGACAGACACACACACAGACAGACAGACAGACAGACAGACAGACAGACCGACAGACAGACAGACAGACAGACAGCGGACATATATACTTTCGTTGGACATATTATAATAATAACCTTCTTAGAGTATAATAATGTGCTTAATTTTTTTTTTTAATTATCTCAATTATGAATTATAACAGGAAAAATAAAGACTAATGTAACAACAAGGTTCATAGCTGAGACTGATTTTTTTCTTACAAATTTCAGAAGGAAAAGATTAAAACTCAAGCGCTCAAGGTTGCGCGGGGGTATACGCCCGTGAATAACCTAGATCCTGACTCCTGAGTAACTGGTGAGTGTTCTTGGAAAGGCCCCAGTGTTGCCGGCTGGCGAAGATATTTCATAAGGAAATTATAAACCGCTTTAATGCTTTGCTATAGGAAATACTTGTAGAGGTTCAAAGTTGAACTGCAAAGGTTGGCGAAGAAATATTGGGTTCGGATTTTAGGTGGAGTTTTATTAAGTAAATATCAACAGAATATTTGACCTCGTCATTTCTGTGTCTTTAATTGTTACAGTGTGAATGTGAATACTTATATCTGTCATAGAACCCATTACCGTTGGTTAGATAGACGTCATCTAGAGTAAAGGTCGCGAATCGCCAAAAGAGATGTAGTGTGACCTGAAACTCGATAGAGTGACGATATACGTAAGGCAGGCACATTATGTGAGAGGCCTACTTCTAGCAATGAACTGGAATGTGGTGCTGCTGATGATGATGAAATGTTAGTGGGTAGAAGCTAGCGTACGTAGGATTTCATCGCACAAAGCTATTGGACCAAAGAATACTGTATTTCTATAGAAATTCTCACAACCAGATAAAAGACATATAAATATAATTTTCAATGTTATGTTAGTTTAGGTATATTTAGTCATTATTTTTGGACACTACAATAAACTTCTAAGCCATTGAACAGATTTACTGATCACATTTTTAATACTGTGTTTTGTTTGATCCAACATAGTTAAATTCAATTAAAATAGGATAGGTTATAGCTCAATATATGGAAGAGCGTTTGCGGGCTCATCTTATTTTTACACTTATGTGAATATTTCGAAAATTTGTGATTGAAACATTAAATTGTTCGTGTCTAACAAAAACGTTTGAGTTTAAGCACCATTTAGCATATGGGAGTGACGATATCTCTGAAGATGAAGAACGCAAAAATCAGGTGTTTGCCGATTTATATATATAATGCGCGAGCCACACGAGGCTAGTTTTTCAAGCTAGGATACCAA
The DNA here is from genome assembly GCA_017562165.1 of Ectropis grisescens. Classification (NCBI taxonomy): domain Eukaryota; kingdom Metazoa; phylum Arthropoda; class Insecta; order Lepidoptera; family Geometridae; genus Ectropis; species Ectropis grisescens. The sequence goes on from CM029773.1 coordinate 14,064,446, forward strand.
GCTAATATTTCTACCTTCGTGTATACAAAATTGACGTTCCGTAGCGTTGTATACACGAAGCTAGAAGTACTAGCTTGCTAACACTAGCCTGGTATACTACTGCTTGCTAACACTAGCTTGAAAAACTAGCCTCGTGTCGCTCGGGCATAAATGTACAATTTACACGTCAATATGCTAGTGCAGACAACCTTACTATTAGTCTCAGAAGCACGTTTCATACTTAAGATACTTCCGCGTTGGAATCAGCTGTCTCCTATACCGAATGATGAATAACCAGGTCTGTTGCCTTAGAAATTTATCATCATCATCATCAGCCGCAAGACGTCCACTGCTGAACATAGGCCTCCCCTCTAGATCTCCACAACGAACGGTCCTGCGCAACCTGCAACTAGCGGTTTCCAGCGACCTTTATGAGGTCATCTGTCCATCTAGTGGTAGGCCGTCCAACACTGCGTCTTCCGGTTCGTGGTCGCCACTGGAGAACCTTTTTTCCCCATCGGTCGTCAGTTCTGCGAGAAATGTGGCCTGCCCATTGCCACTTCAGCTTGCTTACTCTTTGAGCTATGTCGACCACTTTTGTTCTTTTGCGAATATCCTTATTACGGATTCTGTCGCGCAAAGAGACTCCAAGCATAGCCCTCTCCATAGCTCGCTGTGTGACTTTGAGCTTCGTTATGAGGCCCACAGTTAAGGACTACCAAGAAATTTATCGCCAGGATAAAATTACGAATATTTTCCAAGTAGTTACAGGTTGGTAGAGTTCACGTACCTCAACAGTTGAAGCATTACCTAAACGCAAAACTCCTCAAACTTACTTCCTGTATATCTGTAACGAAAAATGGTTGTTTAAAACTTAGAACAATTAGACATATAATACATTTATCTCCTACTATTATATTAGGATATTTGTCATGCAGGTAATTGCATAATATTACGAGAATTATTAATCTTGGTTTATATGAGTATTATTTTATTTATTTTCTCTTATTCATATATATTAGCATATAATACAAGTATTGGATGTATTAATATGTAATCTGCATCTTAATTTATATCATTATTTTCAATGGATATAATTTCTTGTAGTTGATTTAGTATTCCAAGTAGCAAATTCACTTTTCAATACGTTCTTAAAAACATTTCTATCCCAAGGTTGTCTGGATCAGATTACTTTTAGAGAAAGGGTCGTCACTTGTAATACTTGGTTCTTATTCAATCTTTTATTGGTTTACACTTGACCGCCATCTTGTCAGGGCGTCTATTCTCGTTCTATATAAAACGTAATTTCGAAATAAACTCTCGATTTTCCTACTCCAGTTCTACTCTACTCTAATTAGAGTTACAGTAGACTTAAAACATTTAAACGTTAAACTTCAATCGCACTAAACGAAGTAGAATCTGAGTAGGAAAGTCGCGAGTTTATTTCGCAATTACGTTTTTCGTAGAAGTAGAGTAGACGTCCTGATGTTAAGTGAAGATGAGCGTGAAAAAACCGATTCACTCTCGATTTGAAGAATTCAAGATTATAACCTTCGATAAAAACGCACTCAGGCGACGAATTCCACAACTTAGACGTATTTATCACAAAAGTAGAGTCAAGCTTCTAGGTTCGAGTCGGTGGAACATGAAACACATGTTTTTATTGTTGTTTTCATATCTGTACAAGTGTTTTTGTTTTTGGTGAATAACAATAAAGAGTTTTTATACTAAGTTTAATTAATAGAGCGCGCTCATTTCGGCTTTGTATAGATTTTTGTGTTACCCAGCACATGTTGATCTGACATACTGACTCAGAAAAGTCAACATTGCCAGAATAAACATTTGACTCGGTCAGAATAGTAAATGAAAAAATTACTTGAGTGAGTAAACCTACAACAGTGCATTTGCAATAAATAATAATTAAACGAACAGTTTTCCTCAACCGGCGGCTTTATTGAACATTGACCGTGGTCTTGCTATCCTGCTTCCGCGCTTTGATTTGATAATATTGTAAGCGAGATAGCATCATATACGAATTTATTTAATATTGATTCCACGTGGTCTCTACATGAGTAAATAAAGACTGTTAGTAAAGATTTCGTTATCTCTACCCAAATTGGTTTATCTACACCTTGATTTGTTAACTTTCCTGGTACATGTAAACTGGTGATGCACTAAACTACTGTTTATTCTACTTATTTGTGTCAATGGTGAACAAGTAGTAAATTAATCATCTGTTTTGAATGTGTCTCGACTTCGTAAGAAATTGACTTGAAACATATGGAACTACACCTTGGAATCAGTTTCGCTTAACAACCTCATAGCCAGAACTGATTACGAAGTTATTTTTTTCGTTCTGTAGTTCGTAGTAAATTTCAACGTCCAATTTCACAATTGCGAGGTCGTCGGTTTAAATCCCATCTGGAACCTCTAAAAAGTAAGTATTTTCCAAAATGCAGAAGTAAAAGCTTAATGTCATCTGTGACGAATGAAGAAAAGTATGATGAGAAAACCGACACGTCCCACAAAATACATTTTTTGAAGACGTGTAATCTGCCAATCGGTGCAGCGCTTGACCAGAGTGTGTGGCCTTAACTTGAGCATAGGATAGAAGACATCGAGTCCCAGCCATGGGAACATAAAGGGTGCTTATGGTTGTGATAGTTCTACGAATATTATAAATTTGAATGTTTAGATATTTTTTGCTCATTCACGTCGAGACGGATGAACGGATCGGGCTAAAATTTGGAACGTAGTTAGAAAGTTAGAATAAAGTCTTTAATATCAAATAGATTTGTTTTTAGTCCAGAAAAACAAAATAGAAATTGGTAGGTAGTAATAGGAACTGCCGGTAGAAGTAAAACTTATATACTCGGGATTTGATAGCTCACTTTGTAAACTACAGAAACCGGAACGTGGAACCGGAGGGCGTGGCTTTGAGCATGGTCATCTAAATATGCTGACGCAATTCTCGATGACCAATATATAGGTAGCAAATGCTGACGCATTCCTACATTTCTGGATGGCCAATGGCCATGGTCTCGTGTTTACCCGATGATTTATCATTCCCAAGCGTGACGCTAGAATTTAATTCACAGCCGACGAAAAATTTGTCTGCGGGGTGCCAAAAGAAGTTTTCACTTCAAAAAGCGAAGTAGATTAGATTTTGAAGATCAGCTGCAAATTGGCGAAACTTATTCGACAAAAAAAAAACAACTCAGGCCAATGTTCACAAAATAACACTTGACAGGCTTGAAAACAGTAAAGGTACAAGTTTGCGCTGAGATCGCGACAGGAGACCACGACCGGAGACCGCGACCGGAGACCGCGACCAGAGACCGCGACCGGAGACCGTGACAGGCACTTGACACTATAGAATTGTATAAGCGCCAGTTAGCGCCGAGACCGCGACACATGTCTCGCGACACGTGTCTCGGTCTCCTGTCGCGGGCTCGGCGCGAACTGGCGCGCATACAATTCTATAGTGTCAAGTGCCTGTCGCGGTCTCCCCGCGAACTTGTACTTTTACGATCCGGGGTCTACCGCCGAACGAAAGCTGTCTTAGCTTTGAAGTTTCTCTCTCTTTTCGTTTGATACGATAGAGATAGCAATAGTAAAGCCAAACCCGATTTAGTTAGGCGGTAGAAGGCCGCTTGTTTTGAATAGATAATCTAAAACAGTCATTTTACCGTTGACAACAGCAGACAACTTGATAAGCTATCTTTATTTTACACGTCATAAATAATTCAACTCCTCAATACAGCTGTACTCTGGCGAAATTCTTGTACTACGTAACTTTCGTTAATTATTATTTGACACTAGCAGAACTTCGCGGTTTTACCCTTCTATTTCCTGAATAAAAAGAAACCCGAGTTTTATTCCAGACTAAACTCTGTGTTCCAAATTTCAAACCGATCCGTTCATATGTGACGACATCATTGAGCAACAAACATCCAAATCAAAATATCCAATCATTGTCATGTATAGTATTAATAGGATACACAACATTTTAGAATATGAAAGTGAACCCAATTAATTATGAGTGATAATGACTTTGTTTTCCTCTCAGCTTTGACGATATGCCAAATGACGTAACTAACAACACCCATGATATTGATTGGTTGTGAGCAAAGAGTTTACATATACTACGTATAGAGTTGGCGCAAACTATTTACACCGAAAGCACGGATAGCATCTTTCTTGCCTTGTCGCTCTTGTGGAAGAGTCATACTTTTGTCGCGGCACATCACACTTTTGCCATAGAAAGTATGCACGTCATCTGCTTACGATTGACACAAAGGAATGGTGCGGAAAACCTAACTACACATACGTAGTATAATTATGTAAACTCTTTGGTTGTGAGCTAAACTAGTTAATACGATCTTTTCGGCTCTTTGAGTATATTTGGTATCACGTACGTTAGTAGCATATTTTGGTATCCTGCTATTCCTTTCACTTATTGGTAGTATACATAAATTTAGTCTTGAGCTTACTTCGCCTCTTTAAATATTCCTTTATAACTGTAAAATGTTAAGCTTTAACTCTAAAAAAGCTTTGCAAAATATGGTTGTGGGAATCCAGGTGGGAATGTGAATCATATTTAAAAGACACTAGATTTCCGAAATATAAGGATTTTAGAAGTTATATAACTTAAAAGAATATTAGATAATTTACAATAATAACATTAAATCCCCGGAATTAAATTTGCTCCAATAATGATAAATGTATATTATGTATGCTTTATTTTATCGATAAAACATTTCATGTAAGTATCTACATAATTGTCAATTGCAATGTCTTTATACTCTAAATAGGTAATTATAATAATTATTAATTAATACCTCATTTTTTCCCACAAAACGCTATTTAGCCCCAAACTAAGCCAAGCCTGTACTTTAGGAGCCAGATAAATGACACAGATTCTCAGCTTTCCGTTTCTTCCCATTGCTTAGTGCCAGATGTGTATCGTCACTCCATCTAATCTCAGTGTGTACGTTTGCCTGTTCGCAGGCTTCAATCACACGTCTATCCCATCGTCTATCTGTTGGTTCTGCAACGGATATGACCGTTCCATTGCCCCTTCAGTTTTCTAAGGCGCAATTAATGAGTATGTACTCAAAGACCTGAAGTTAGTCCCAACTCCCAATATTCGGTGTCAATGTCGGTTCTTTATGACAGTGTGAGCACGCCTCGGAAAAATACTAAGTTTAATTTAAAAGTGTTAATCTTGGTGTTTTCAAATCTAGAGTGAATCGGTTTTTTCTAGGTAAGCACGCTCCATCGTAGACCGCATCTTCACCTAATATCAAGATGGCGCTCAAGTATATACCTATCAAAGAAAAAAAAAATGGTCAAGTGCAAGTTGGACTCGCCCATGAAGGCTTCCGTAGCAGCAAGTAACATAATATTATAAAAGTTCTTGTAGTTCGTTGTTATTTTAATCACTGTTTTAACAATAGCGAACTTATGACGTATTAAAATAAAACTACTTACTAGATCTCATCCAAACCAATTTCCGTTGAAAGTTTACGTGGTAATGTACAGCATATTTTTTTTAGTTTTGTCATTCTCTTTTTTAAAAGTTACAGGGGGGGCACACATTTTACCACTTTGGAAGAGTCTCTCGCGCAAACTATTCAGTTTAGAAAAAAAAAATGTTAGATACCTCAATATCATTTTTGAAAACCTACCCATAGATAACCCACACGTATAGTTTTGATGAAATATTTTTTTTGAGTTTTAGTTCTAAGTATCGGACGGACTTTTTTTCTAGTTTTTGTATGTATATCTTCATGTGGTTTACAGAATACATCTACTTACCAAGTTTTAATAGTATAGTTCTTATAGTTTCGGAGAAAAGTGGCTGTGACATACGGACGGAGAGACATACAGACGGACATGACGAATCTATAAGAGTCCCGTATTTTGCCATTTGGCTACGGAACCCTAAAAATACTCTCATAATTTTCTCTATCGCGTCAATAGATACAAACACAAAAAAAACATGAAAAATATATTTGTAGGTACGTCTACGTCTAGTATCATAGAATAGACTACGTGTAGTATTGCTTATGAAGCGATATCGAAATACAAAATCTCCAATCGTCTTTATCACAGCACCATTAGTGCAATCGATACCCCGACGCCAGGTGTGCCGAAGTCACTGCATTATGTATCGCGAATGCCGCCCGTACCTTGAATATTATATGTCGGCCAAATGGACAGGAAACGGGCTGCGAAAGATCCACTTGATAAATTGTCCAGTTTTAAGATTGATTAACGGCTTTTGAAGTTGGAATTCTATTGTGACAGTTTTGTTTCGTATATGGAAAATAATGTTTCTCTAAGACTGTTAAAGCCACTGTTAACAGTTTGCAAAGCCGTTAAGATCACATGAGAGAGTATCTAATCCACAAAGCAGGTCCAGTGCTGGCCAAAATAATCTACCAAGCTGGCCAAATCTGGATTGTTGGATAACACATAATGTCCGTCGTAGATGTATATCTTGGAAATTACTGGGTTCATCGTGATGTTTTTTTACCGTTGGAACCAGTGGTAGTAAAAAAACTTGTATATACTTTCACTTGCAAATATACTCAAAAGTTCAGGTAGGATTTGAACCCACAACATCACGCTTGTGAAACTGGACGTTCTTTCCACCAGGCCACAACAATTAACTCCCTCAATTATCTCTACTTTTTGTGATCTAGTTATAGGTCAGCTTAGTTAAATAAAAATATATATGAAAATAATGAAATGTGGAACACGTCATGTAGCCAGAAATAACATATAAACTACTTTTTACTATGAGAAAATAAAGGAAACGAGAATTAACCTGGTAAAATATCGAGGCGTTGCAAGTTAAAAAATAAATGAAACCATACTAAACAAAAATATCTAGTTATGTAGATGTTGCGATATAATTTATTATTTAGTATTATTGCCCATTATCTTAATTACTGTATTGTCTTTTTTATAGTCGCGACTAGCACCCCTTGCCTAGCTTAGTCTCGCAGTTTGGCCACTACCCTCTATAATACGACTTTTTACGGTAATTAAATGTAGAGCAGTTTATATTTTATCCCGTCCAAAGTATAGGTACAAAGATTTCGTATTTGTGTAGGTGCGTATCAGTGCGTGCCTCTGTGATATCAGATAGCACGTTGTTTATTTTTGTAAAAAAATAACTAAGTGATATGATGGATTATCATTTCACTTAGGAACCGTAACTTTTATAAACTGTAGTGAGTTTATACTGTACCGATATATACAAAATTGTGATAACAGGATGGAAGAACTGGTTTGGTTTGAGAATTTTTAACAATGAGTTCGCCGTTTGAATCTCATGATTGTACTAAAAAGGTATAATCATTTCGAAATATGAATTCGTTTTCCAACCGTATCGTAAATCGCATTGTCATTATAGATGAAATTGAAATTCAACAAATTACTGTCCGAAAGAGTATTCGGACATGGATGGATACAATGATACGGAATGGATACAAATTAGAGTCGATTTCTTCTGGGGAAGCGCATATTACGCATAAGCAAGATAGACTTATCTTTGGTTAAAAAAAAACAAAACAAAACCTTACATTAGTAGCAGTCAAGCGTAAGTTTATTAATGTTTAATAACACACAAAACAAAATACAACCAGACACAATACTGCACGGAACCGCGTAGAAGATTCCCGACAAAATTATACGGCGACAGCAATAAAAAATTCATCGATAGATCGGCATCGATTTTACTGCATTACAGACACGTGAAAAAATGAATTCCTTCGTAGTTTTGTCATTTAAAAAAAATACCAACATAAGTGTGGTTTGTTTGGATATGACAAACTTTTTTGGTACTAAATACTTCTTTCTCATTTTTAGACTGTGTCATAGTTTGATAATTTCACAAATTTTCTTCGTGTCAGACAACACATCATCATCAGACAACAAATTCCCAACCCCTCATCAGACAACAAGTTCCTAATCCCAAGTGGGTTATTGATGTCTGATTGCTAATCCCGGCAATGGGGACGAATTTCTATGCGCGAACCTCGATCCTCGAGGATCGTGAGAACTGGATTTTGACGTGACTATCGTCTGGCACCCTTACAGTACTGGTCTTCGAATAGGTCACCACGGTTTTTGGTTCAAGTGCAACAGTGATGGGCCGTTACCGCTAAGGTAGGCCCGAAAACAGACAGACCGCAGCGGGATTCGCGCAAGAATGCGCGAAAGCTCCCACGTTCTCACCAAAAACTCCATTTCAGTCGGTACGGGCACTGTGTCAGTCCATGGTGTCGAGTCTGACGTAACCCAATCATTTGCCACATGCGAATAAGTACGCAGAAATGCATTTCCTACACGTAAAACAAAAAGAGAAAGGATTCTTTGGAGCTGCTCTAGTTCTATCTTTCTGTTCTATCTGATTACTGATTATACATTAAAATGTAGCAGATTCTTTGAGTTCATTGTAAAACACTAATTATTCGTTCCAATTAAAAGCTCGAATTAATTAATTGAATTATTAATTTTAGTAGGTAATAAATAAGTCAACACTGTGTCATCATCTTCGTTTGGTGAGAAATATTTTTAAGATAAAATTCAGAATCGAAACCGTTTTGACGTTTCGTTTTCCTGTTAAGTTGGTACACACTGTGTCACAGTCTGTGTATCAGCGAGTACGCTGTACGTACGACTACTTCGAGGAATTCTGTGTGAATGTACGTGTGTACATATTATCCTTATCGAGAAACATTTCACTTCGCTTCTAATTCTAAGACAATTTAGAGCCATCTTGTTATCAAATCAAACCAAATTAGCTAATTTCTTAAGTAAAGCCAAAAAACAATAATTATGAGTAGGCACCCATATAATATACCTCCAGTACCTATTTTAAAAGTAATACGCGATATGTTTGACTAATCGATTTCAAACATTAGATGACAATTACATCTGATAGTAAACGTCAATAAGTAGCTAGTCTATACAAATGCTAAAAAGCTGAAGAGGTTTTTTCTTTTAACACGCTAATCTCAGAAACTACTGGACCGATTACAAAAATTTTTTCCCCGTTGGATATGTGCGAGATCCTTGAGTGCTAGGTTAAAGATATTTTATATTATGTACTACGGGCAAAGCCGGGGCGGACCGCCACTTCTTAACAATTTTCATATACATAGATTTTATTTTGTTTTTATTTTTAAGAAAGCAAGCAGTTGTCGAAAACGTCGCGTCGAAACGTCTAAACGGCATATCTGTTTAAATTTAGAACATGGTTAGATTGTAGTGTATTAGCTGTTCGGCTACCTTTCATGGCAGGAAAATTACAGGAACGGAAGCTACGCGGGTAAATAATTAACTAATGTGATTTTAATAATAGTTTCTTGGTCAATGGACCATGGTTATACTACTACTATTAATTTGATAGTTTGGATGTTTGTACGTTTGTTGCTCAATCACGTCGGAACACCTAAACTGGTTGAAATTTGGAACACAGATATATGTATTCATTGGCAGAACGGGAACTACACGGGTAAAAAATATTATGATCTCGTTCTTTGGAACATCAACTAAGAAACGATATTATACTTAGAGCTACTAGCGTTCTGATGCAAAAAGAGCAAAGTGCCATTGGATTATGTACATTACCTGTACACTCTCCCAATATTGTAAGATATAATTTTCATAGTAACAGTAACGCATCTAATTATTAAACGTTTGATTGTGATTTTTTATAACGTCAGCTTGTTATATCGCACACTATCTTACAAAACTTGTTTATTTCCATATTTAAAATAGCCGCGGTGACCTAATGGTCACAACTTCTGATTTCACTAAGGTGAGGGTCGTAGATTTGAACCCCTCCTTCATCTCTGTGTATTTTTCCAAGTGTACATGTAGGAATTTGTCATAATCACTTTAACAGTACGGTTAGGTAAGTTAGGTTTTAGCGGTAAAAACAGGTATCTGATATTTGTATTTTTTATTACCTAAACGTTGATTAGTTTTTATGTATTTTTGATTTGTTTGTGTTTTATGTGTATGTAAAGTGTGACGTCGAAAATTTAAATTATTATTAAGTTATTTTTATCATGTAAGCGACAGAAATGTCTTAAGTGAAAAATAAAATTCTTCTTTATACCCAAAAAAACATAGCGAGGAAATTGGTATCCTCCAAAAAAATAGATTTCGATTACTTGTGTAATTTTTACTCTCTCCTTGTCAGGAATAGCCCCGAGTCCCAGCCGTGGGAACATAAAGTGGGATAGTTAGGCTACGAAGCTCAAGCTGAAACTAAATAAATATAAAAGTTATAAGCATATCTGGGGGCACGGTAGTGCCACCGCCAATTATAGGTATACACTATATAGTTACTTTTTTGCTTACCGGAACGCTAAATATGGCGTCTTCATCACTTCACTAACATTTTGTGTAAACTAGCAGCGGTTTTACCCGTCTTGTAACCATTCCCGTTGTTTTCCGGGATAAAAAATAGCCTATGTGTTCTTACAGATTATAATCTAACAGTGTTCCAAATTTCAGGCTGATCCATTTAGATGTAACGACGTGATGAGCAAAATACATCGAAACATTGACATTTATGATATTAATAGGAGGATATGTACCTACTGATTCGTGATATAAAGTTATTTTTATCAAGTTTTTGTCGCTTGGGTTAAAAAAACCTTTGACATTCGGAACGAATTCATAACACAAAAAATATTTATAATAATATAATAAACCAGTCACCTCAAACCACGATTAAGCTCTTTGATACAAAAATGCCAACCACAGTGAGGTAATTTATTCCTAGCCACATTTTCCTCAAGATAGCTTGGTAGTCTTTTTGGCACTAATTATACTAGATTACATAGAACAAACGCAGTAATCCGGAAGGGAGTGGTTTTACTCATTATTTTAGTAAATTTATTTCCATTTCTTCTTCTATTAGGTATAATTTGAATATATTCATGGGAGCTGTTACTATCATCAATCATCAACAGCCCACAAAATGTTCTCACAGCTGGGACTCGGGCCTTCTTTCGCAAGGAGAGAGTTAAGGCCATAATCCACCACGCTGACCCAGTGCGGGTTGGTGGATGACACATGACTTCGAAAGGTTCTAGGTACATGTCGGTTTCCTGACGATGTTTTCCTTCGCCGTTTTAAGTTAGCGGCATTACACACATGACATCGAACTCTTTAGTGGTGCGTGTGGGGTTTCAACCCGTGGTCTCCGGATCGGCTGGCGCCGTTCTCCCGACTAGACCAGCCGTGACTTAGCCGGAGCTGTCACTAAAGCCCGGCTATTTAACCAGGCTGAGACTCCACCAAAGCAGAGACGTCTGAAGCGGAGACGAGAAGAGACGTTTTTCAGCTCGAGTGACTCCACGGAACCTGTGCCTTACACAGGTCTCGAGATGTACGAGCGGAGACGAGATTCTCGTCCATCACATCCTCCAAAGCGGAGGATGGAGTATCTGGAGATATTATAAACTAACGGTCTGGCCCAGCTTCGCCCTTGGTATAAATTGAAAAGCACTTAGGGATCATGAACAAATCCAACGGTGAAAGAATTTTGAAATCGTTGCACTAGTTCCTAACATTAGCGTGTTCAAACATAACACCTCTTCAGCTTTCTAATATTAGTATAGATGATCAATCATGTCGGAATATTTGTGTGGATCGGGTTAATAGGTAGTATAGAATAGCACATAAATACGGGAATTTTATCGCGGGAAAATAACGGGAACAGGTAAAGCCATGAGGCTATCAAAGTAGCATTTTTAATATACTGTACTATGAAACCGTACCGTACTAAGAAATATCATATCAAACTACCACACACAGAGTTGATGCTATAACATACTTATATTTTGCCGTCATTTTGCCTGTAGTTAACATTTATATTAGTAGTTAGTACCATAAGCAGCTTAGTGTTTCCACGGCTGAAACTCAAGACCTTCTCTCACAAAAACTGAGTGCAAGACTATATCCAGCACGCTGGTTAAATGCAGATTAGAGAAAAATACAGATCTTCGAATAACACCTTTCTTTGAATAAGAATAAGAATGTCTTTATAGTGTAAACTGTGTACATAGATAAAGATAAAGATAATTTATTTAACAGAAATACAAATACAATGAATTATGTGGCTCTGCCTTATGCTTTAGTATAAATACTGTGGTGCAAAAGGCAGCGTCTTCCATTTGATCACTAAATTATGATGTTCAACAACATAAAATGTAGGAATACAAACTTAGGTATAATTAATATGCAAATAAGTTATACTGTTAGAGAGCAACAAAATTAAACGTAATTATTATCTACACGTAATTAAACGTAATAATTTTATTATTGACACAACCCATTTCAAGACAACGAAATGACTAATAAAACAAAAATCAAAAAAAAAAAAACAATTAACCAAGCATATAATGAAATCAATAACAATGTGTATCTTATAACACTTTTTTCATTAGTTTTTCAACATCCGCATAATCAAAGGCTGTTAACCAATTGAGAGTGACGTTCTTTAGTTTATATGAGACTAAATTTCGTATATCTTGCTAACTATTAATTGCAAACTAGATGGTAGGTGGATACAATAATGGTTTCAACAGTTTTGTCCTCGCGAACATACAATGAGTTGAACCGGTTTCCTCTCGATATTTTTATTTGCCCTTAAAGGCCAGTAGTGATGAATTACTCGTTTGTGTTTGAAAATAAACTCAGAATTACAGACAAGATTCTAACCTTCATAGTTTTAAAAACGGACGCTATAACCACAAAGTCACTACGTTTTTATTAGTGTGTAGCTAGCGTAAGATGCAAATTGCATGTCATTTATCCAGATTCCCTTTCAAAGAAGCATTCTAATGCTCGCCGGGTCGTGCTGAAATGCTGAAAGATGGCTGTATGTTGACTGCGAACGTGGAATAAAGAAAGGCAGAGACTGATGCGGAAAACGGATAATTTCACTAAAGAATACTAAGATAAGATAAATAAATATAATTAAATATCAACAAACAGGAAAAGAATTGCATGAAAACTACAACGCTATGTACTCGTAAATTGTACAAATGGAAAAAATGCTCTGCTACGGTTACGCTGTGGCAAATTATGATTGCCTCGATGTGGAATGCGAAACAAATTAAAGCATACGTATCAAAAGTTGTTTTTATGCAGGTATGTTACTGGCGCACGAAATAGATAAAACAAAATTTGAAGCAGTTTCAGCTAAATCAATTTGATCTTTTTATGGTCTTGAAGCGTACAAAAACTAACACATTGAAAATAAAAACGAAAATGTAGAAGAAAAGATAGAAGATAATACCATTGCGAATAGTTGAAATCTTTATTAACTTTTTAAGAAAACGACGAGTTTGTCGAGGCTACGATTAATAATAAGTTATAAATCTGTTTAAAACTAAATACTAGTATACTTAAACACGTAACGTCGCAAAATTGCTGGCTTATCGATTTTTATCGGATACATTTCAGTGACTGATCTGCATTATCTAATATCATCTTGTCCTGTTTTCGATCGGACTACTCGTAGCTTGAAAAAGTGATATCGTTCCATGGTTGATATTCCAAAGACTCGAACGAAGAGGGTTGACTTTATTTTTGAGATAAAATAGAGTAGAATAGAATATTTATTAGCATTAACATATTAAACACACAACCATTTACATAACATACACATACCATTTTATATAAAACAGAGTAGGTTTTATTGTCGCATATGAACTTCTGTCAGCGGAACCCAAACTAGGCTAAGCCTGTATATTGGGAATCCAGAGACCTGTTGTCCATAAAACCATTTTGCGCTGCGAATTACACTAAAAATACAAATTCCAAGCTGGTTTAACTATTATTAAGTACGGATAGAGAAATGCAATAATATACATAAATTCGTAATTCTAAGTTGGCAAATCATACAAAATATAATTGATTAAATCTTGATAAATTATGTGTATTTTTTTGAACAGTTACTTTTAGTTTTGAGTTAAATTAAAAGGTAGGTAGATGAAAATGTAGTCATGCGTTATAGATGAAATAAAAATAAATAAATGAAACACACACAAAACTTCTAGGATGTGGAATGCTTTGCCTCAGTGTGTTTTTTTCGATGGTTACAATCTTAGCGTCTTTAAATCGAGAGTGAATCGGTGCCTTCTAGGTCGACATGCTTCATCGTAGACCACATTGCCGCTCAACATCGGGAGAGATGGCGATCAAGTGTAAACCTATAAAAAAAGTGTGTAGTGATAGGACTTTAGGCAGAGTCCGCATGGGGAAGTACCACACCTTTGCCAGTTATTCTACCGCGAAGCAGTAATGTGCAAACAGTGGTGTTCCGGTTTGAAGGGCAATGTTTCCAGTGAAATTACAGGGCTTAGAGATAGATATACATCTTAGATCTATGGGTGACGAGCGCAGTGCAGTGCTAGGTAATGATTTGGGCTCTTCATGTTTCAATAGCTGCGTGTCACTGTGCTGTTATGTGCAGGCATGTTGCTTACCATCAGGCACAAGTACTGCTCGTAGCGTCACTCTTTATTTAAAAAAAAAAGTACCTAGATACTTTGTCTTGCAATATTTGAACACGAGATTTTGTTTGACCCGGTCACCCTCCAGTTTTAGAAAAACTTACAGTTTTTAGAAAAACTTAGTTTTTATAAAACAATTAAGTTCTGAGTGTCCTACGAGTATATAGGCTCGTGGGCTATTCCATTTTAAGAGATTTAAAAGTTTAGCTTAGATGCGAGTTGCGCCGCGGGAGCAGCTAGTTAGTATTATACTATTTTTTTCTGATAAGTAGGTATAACGTATATACGAGATTTGTTATGGATATTAATATATCTTCTTTGCGTATTTAATCTAAAAACTTGTTAAACTGAAATTAAGTCTCTGCAACTCTAGTTATCACAACGAATGTCGTATGGGTGCTCGAATATCGAACTAATCTTGCACTACGTTTGCAGAACTGCTATTGATTTCGTTGATCCGACAATACCAATTTAGAACGCGATCATAGCATTTATTCTACATATTGATTTGGCTTAAAGTCTTACGTATACCTTTATTTTATTTTTCCTCGAACAATATTATGATCTCAACCTGTCCTGGGCCTGACCTGGGAGAGACTGTCGTGTTGTGTCGGACTTGACATCATTAATATCATTGATAGGCATTGTGCTCCCGACGAAAACCTCCACAGGTTTCTCCGGTATGACCTGGGGTCAGAGTCGCGGAAACACTTTTCGCACCCACCAATGAACTTAACCCACATGCCACCGCTGTTGTGGGCCCACCTCGCGTTGGGTGTCCACGCCCCTTATTTCGATCCAGCGACGCGCCAGAATCTAGCGGTGCGTTACATCTTCGGGAAGGCCTATCCCTAAGTGGGGTGTCGGACGGCCCTAAACATCCAACGCCCTAGGTCCTCCAGTGGAGACGAGGTGTGAGCCTGAGTGTATCTTCAGGCAAGAGGTTTCCATCTCTCGCTTCTCAGACGACCTCTCACTGTCGAGCATCTTAGCTAAGATGGTTGACAACGAGAGGACCGCTCTCACTACTGCGAGCCAATTTATAACTCCTTATCGTCGTTAGATTGTCGCTAACAATGAACCCACACCCAATAAGAGCTATGATTAATCGAGCAACCTCGTTGAGTATGATTACTAACCAACTTTGATTAAGTGCAGCTAATTAGTTATGTAATCAGAACTTCTTGTTACTCCCACTGTGTTTACATTAGTGACAATGCTGGCTTACACAGTACCGGCGTTTTAAACCGATAGAGATATCTATTAAATTATTGAAAAGGCGTATTACAAAATTAATGGCTTTTTATGTGATAAAGCTTCTTTGCGTAATTTAAGTTTGGACTGTAATTGAAACATCATTTACTGTAATATAATACCAATAGTAAAAAATAATGGAATTGAATTAAACTCACCACAATAATCAGTATTAACAAAACTATAATCCTAATCCTAAAATGTTGAAATAAATCATTATTTCATATTTTTGGTTGAGTCTAGAGATTCTTTGCTAATCAGTATTACGGTGTACTGCTCGTTCTTGTACTTTTATACCAAGGGATATTGTAATACTCTATCTTTCCCTGAATCAGAGACAGCTCTTATGTTGCATAAACTAGTCGATTTAAAATTAAAATAATAATCGCGTTTGTTTTTATGATATTATTTTCTACACACTAGCTCAGAAAGTAGCTCTAGTTTCACCGCAATCAGGTATGTAATTACACATATAATCAAACTGTTTCATTACTATTATTCACAAGTGAGTCATAGAGTTTTTTAATGGTATTTTAGTTTGAGTTGCTTTGTTTAAAAAAAAAGTTTCGATACAAAAAACATCGTTTTCAATAGAACAAATGATTTGAAAAGATTTGACGAGTTTCAACCTTCCGAGCAGGCCGGGTTTCGAAGTAGGTACAGCGCCAATGACATTAAAATGGTGCGGCAGACGGTATAGAAGACAATAGAGTACAATTGGCTCCTTTGCTTAACGGTTGTGGACTAAAAGAAGTCGGAGTCAGTCGAAACCTGGCCTGTTTTGGACTTCTTTACAGCGATGCCAAATCGATTGACCGTTAAACGCACCGGTGATGATAAAATTGTATAAATGCACTGAAAAGACACAGGTGCAACCAGGATTCGTATCGACAATATCACTGCTATTAAATCGGATTTAATAACGGTGATAAGGGCTGTTATCTGATGGCTTATAATTATTACATTACTCTTTTACATATATATAACAAGAACTAACGACTCTTCCCAACTGCTTTCGGATAATACTAACATAGAACGAAGGTGTTATGCTGTCGAAATAGCAAATTATCTTCACAGCTTAATCAAATACTAACAGCGCCTCCCGGTTTCACCCGCGTAGTTCCCGCTCCCGTTATTTTCCTAGATTTTCGTAAAATAACTGTTATCATTTGGAGATCTGGACGTCTATTCTCTTTCTACGAAAATTGCAATTTTGAAATAAACTCGCGATTTTCCTACTCCAGTTCAACTTCGATCCGTTTTTCGTCCATTTAACTGTTCTAACTTACTCTAATTAGAGTAGGAATAGAACATTTAAACGTCAAACAATGTTCTGTCGGACGAAACGAAGTAGAAACGGCGTAGGAAAGTCGTGAGTTTATTTCGAAATTACGTTTTTCGTAGAGAGTAGACGTCCTGTTCTTTTCAAATGGTGTAAGATTTATTGATGTTAGTGCGTTGGTTCTGCAGATTATCTCACACGGATAAACACCGTGTAAAATCTCTGTATATAATAATGTATAGACAAATAAGTAGGCCGATGAAGTAAATGGTAAAACCCAGAAACAGTTTTGTATCAATTTCCTGTATTCAGATTTTTATGAACATTTTTACTCATTTATTCAAACAAATGAATTATTTAGATAACGAAAAAAACTCGACTGTATAACTAAACAGTTTGAACTGGAATGTAGGCACTACTTAAATCGTTTGGTGATTTAACAAACAAAAGTTTTTTTTGAAACAATAGAAGCCGTGGTAGCCTTGTAGACTAGTAGCTAGAACATGTAATTCTCAATAGTAAGGTCGTAAGTTCGAATCCAGCTTGCAGCTTGCTTTACGATGTGCAAATGTTCCAGTTTGGCGTCACCACTGCCTTTAACATGTGTCATCAGCTAACTCGCTCTTGGACAGCGTAGTGGGCTATGACCTTGATTTCATCCTTATTGGAGAAGTCGCCCAATGCCAAAGTCAGCCGTGTCGACATTTAGCGGACAGCTAATGTTTAAGCTATATAAATGGAACGAAAGTACCCCGGAAAAAAAACACAATAAAACTCAACAGCTTTTTTTGTTAAATGGCCATAAGACGCATGACAATAATAAGACAATTTTAGAATGACATATTGAGTAATTTATAAGAAAAAATTATAAATGATTCACATTCAAACTCTAACAAAATTAAACATTGACCCTACCAAGAGCGCAATTGCGAACTTTCGTCATATTTTTGCGCTCATCTGACATTTAGAAAACTACGCATTTCGTTGCACTTGAAGCTGTAATTCCATTATTTTAATTATTAAAATATTGTGGTCTTAAAGTTATGAATAATCTCTACCAGGTAAACGCGTAAAAATGTTGCTAGTTAAATTATAATTATAATATAACACGATACTTAATTTCTTTTTGGTATCGGTAACAT
This sequence comes from Ectropis grisescens, assembly GCA_017562165.1. NCBI lineage: Eukaryota > Metazoa > Arthropoda > Insecta > Lepidoptera > Geometridae > Ectropis > Ectropis grisescens. Next base: position 14,082,658 of record CM029773.1, read on the forward strand.
GTTTTTTTAATGCAAAAATTCTTAATTTTAGTGCAAATAGTCATAGGTGAGTAAAGTTAAATAATGTCATACGAGTATGTATAACACTTTATAGGTTTACACTTGACTGCCATCTCGCCTGATGTTAAGCGACGTTGCGGTCTACGATGGAGCATGTTTACCTAGAATAAACCGATTCACTCTCGATTTTAAGACACAACGATTGTAACCATCGGGAAAAACACATTCAGGCAAAGTATTCCACAGCCTTGACGCTCTTATCACAAAAGTAGACTCAAATATCTTCGTTCGTGTCTTAATTTAATTACATTTGGGAACTTTTTTGTAGTTTAGAGTGATGAGACGACCAGGACAGGTGCCTTATCGTAAGCAACATGCCTTCTCATAAAAGCATAGCAGTGCATACGCAGCCATATGAAAATTTTTACTAGCCACAAAGTTTTATTTATCACTGCACTGCATTTGTGACTTAGAGATTAAAGATGTATTATTTCTATGTTATACGCGCTGTAATTTCACTGGAAACAAATCCTTTCAAACTGGAACACACTGATGTTTTCAAGTTACTGCTCGCGGAATAATAACACACATGTGTGATTTCCACCCGGACTCTGCAAAGGGTACTCTACCACTTCAAAATAAAACTTATTATTTATAAGGTACTTATACAGTAAACGTGCCATTCATATTTGTAAAATGCTAGCGTATTCGAAATTTTTCTAGCGTTTGTCAACAAGCTATCTACACTTATAGCCGGATACGTTCCACACTATCACTTATCAGAGTGAAATATTTCCTTAATACGAAATTATTCTCATTATAACCTTGTTACCGCTAAATCGTATAATTAAGTCACTTAAATACTACATTTTTTTTTTTTTTTTTTTTTAAATAAAGAGTGACGAGACGACCAGGACATGTGCCTGATGGTAAGCAATATGCCTGACACATAACAGCACAGTGACACGCAGCTATTGGAACATGAAGAGTCCAAATCATTACCTAGCACTGCACTGCGCTCGTCACCCAGAGATCTAAGATCTTATATCTCTAAGCCCTGTAATTTCACTGGAAACATTGCCCTTCAAACCGGAACACAGTAATGTTTGCACATTACTGCTTGGCGGTAGAATAACTGGCAAAGGTGTGGTACTTCCCCAGGCGGACTCTGCCAAGAGTCCTACCACTACATGTAAGTGGTAAACTTTTATTAAAAATAAAGAAAAATTGCTATCATGATCCGCAAGTAAAATTAAACTTCTAACTCAAAGCTGGAGCGAACTCAAGTGAAAAGACCTGAAATAATCAGAAGAGCAATATCCCTAACGCAAAACTTCGTCTGAAAACTTTCAGGAACTCTTAATCTTTTTGAAAGTGACTCAGTGATGCAGTTCTAAGAAATGTTATGATTTAATTCATTTAGTAATTGTTAGATAAATGCATTGTGGTTTTTATTACTCACGTTTTTCTAGAAAAAGTCTGCACAGGCGCGACCTTTCCTCTTGTTTTAGATGAATAAAATTTAAACAATATTGAAGACGATCGTGGGTTTTTAAGCCTTAGTAGCTAGATAATGTACATTTTTGCGTGCACTCATAATCGCTTGGTTGTAGGTTTCAATCCTGCCAGTACCTCTTATTATATTATATTTAACCACTACCGGCTTTAAAGGTAAAACAATACATTGTTAAAAACCAGCCGGGTCCAAGAATCTTTCGAGATCTGGTCCACCACACCACTGGTCCAGAGTGGTGACTTGTTGGCCTTGACAAGAGACGGCCCTGAGTCCTTGAGTCCCAGCTGTGGAAATATTTAAAGGGCTTCTTAATTATGTTGCAGGGTTTTAAAGCTTATAGGAAGATTTTTGGTGTCGAAAGACAATTATTATGGTTTTATCTCTATTCGAGTTTTTATCTAATGTCCTTAGAAAATTCCAGGATTAAATTGAAAAACTCTGTAATTGACTGTGGAACAGAACAATTCGCTTCAAGATGATTGTTAAATTGCAATGCCCTGATCCGTTGTGTTACGAAATATCTATATATTGGTAATACCTAGGTATTTTCTATCTATAACGTAGTGACGCAATTTAACTTTTTAACTTATTATTCTGAAAAATGAGTATTGAGAATAATTAGTCCAAACATTTCTTGTCTTTTATTTACCAACAGGCAAGGTCTGGTTTTGTCATAAAACGACGAAGTAAAACATCGGGAGGAAAACAGATATGTTCCTAGAATCTTTTGAGGTCATGTTGTGCCATTCACGAACCCCTGATGGGCCAGCATAGTGGATTATGGCTGGAGCGCCATAATCCACTAGTCTTCATCATTATGAAAATTGCACTTCATCACTATGAGTGGTAAATAATAATTCATGTGATAAATTTAAAACCGATTTTGGGTCGGAATCATCCTCGAGTCGTACTTATGCGGTGGTGTGAGTCTCGATATTTTGATATAGTTGAATGTACAATGCATAAAGACGAATGTAGTTATAATGACAAATGGCGCCTCCATTCGTCAATTTGGCCGTGAATATGATGCATGAGACAGACGGTAACATATAAGCACAGTAGGTAAGTCTTAATACGAGTAAACAGTAATTAATGTAACATAATATATATTAACCTAGTGAATTCTACGCAAAATCTTCACGAAAGTTGGCACTAATTTGATCCAACTAGAAAAATAGGGGTTTTCGATTAATGTTATTTTAAATGACAATATGACCATCACCATCAATCATAAAAATATATGATTGATGGTGATATATATAGGAATGTAGTGAACAACCGTGGTCAGCAAATTTTTCACTAAGTCAATCGATATTCACTAAAGTTGACATTTATGTGTAATTTGGTCCAACTTGATAGACGGTTTTTTATGAATAGTCTTTAAATGACAATATCCGAGCGAAGCCGGAACTAATATCCCATAAAAACTAATAGTAATGCAGTGAATAACCAAGATATTTGAACATCAACTTCGAAATCTACTCCCAAGTTTTTAAATTTCATTTAAATAAACCGAAGTTTATTCCAGCTATAGTAATAAACGTAGGAGCAAAACGTTAACTACATACTGATAACTACACAATCTTCTCGGCGAGGTTAATGTTTTCTTATTAGAAATCTTATTAACGGCAGCACTAACGCGTTTAGTGTCCAATTTCTGGAGTAGTTTGGACTTCATTACGTATGTTGTTGGAAATAAGGAAAATAAATAGTGTGTATGCTACTTATATCCATATCAGAAGCGCCCCGCTTTATACCAGCGTAATCCCATTCCCGTGTTTTTTCTCGTAATAAAAAGTAGCCTATATTTATGCTAATTCTATATTATATTATTCCATTCCGACGTAATGGAACAAGATTAAAATTCATCCAAACGTTCAATATTTCATAAGCAGTCCACAAAATGTTCTCACTGTCGGGACTCTTGCTCTCGCAAGGAGAGAGTCAAGGTCATCATCCTGGCCCAGTCTGTGTTGGTAGATGACGCATGATCTAGAAAGATTCTAGGAACTAGGAACACTATTTTTCTTCAGCATTTACGAGTATAAATTAGTGGCATTACGGATGTCACTTTTGACAGACAGTAAGTCGCCGTTCTCTCGGCTAAAAAAACCTAAAGTTTTATGTTTAAGCTTGATCCATTCAGTTCTTACGACGTGTTTGAGCAACAAACTTTAAAAAAAAAACTTTTAATTATAAGTTGGACATTGAAATCAAAATCTATTTAAAATTCTGCTATAAATAACAGATATTATAACAATGTAGGGTGGTAGGTGAACCCCATCTGTTTTCACAGGAGCATTCTGGGGCCTTTTATACAAGAAATATGTGCTTTTTGGTACGCGTTTGTCAGAGACATTTTAAAAACCGCCGATTGCAGCTGAAGCTATAATCCGACTGCATCAAACGAATAACACTTTATACAAGAAAAAAAAAAATGATTTAATTTATTTGTTTTAAGGTAGTCGGAGGGGACTTGGATTTGAAATATGTTATAGTATTCTAATACTCAAGCCCTTTTATTTGATACTGGTGACTGTCGTCGAAATTAATTATTCGTTTGAAAGATATTACTAAGATAAATTATAAGTTTTGTAAAAAAGACTCTGCCCATTAAAAAAACATATATTAATACCGTTATGATTGTGTGGAATAGAATATCGTTATATTACCATTATAGTGGTGGATATTTTAACGTGGGTTGTTTTGTACGTAAAACCATCCGAAATGTCCAGTTTTCCATAACTATGGCGCATAAATCAGACTGAATTTCTGAGCGATGGCTTTCAGGACCGCAATGATTTAGAAAATCCGTTAATAGATAGAATTTTAAAATTACTTGACCTAGGTACAATATCATAGTTAGGTATATACTCGTAAATGAAAGGCATCATAAATTAATTACTTGGAATAAAAACAAACAGTGACTGACAGAAACTTGGGACCAAATTATAAGGAAAAATCTTTGCTACTGAAATGGTCCACGTGGACTAGGGGTACTTTCGTAAAAATATAGTAGGTTGGCACGTGGAAAGCTGTTTTTCCGTTTTCATTTCCTTAACTTTCATTCAAAAACATGTACAGTGAATACTAATAAATTTGTTTGTGCCTCAACGCACGTAATTGTGAGGTAATTACCTCACATTAAACTACATGTAAACATTACGTCAAGTGCGCGTCGCTGTTTTGCTTCTTCGGCGGAAGACGATTTTCCTAAAGAATTTCGCGGTATTTTTCTTTCGCTGTTAAAACGAGCAATATTGATAAACTAGTACAGTACACAGTAGCTGCATTCACAGTATTTTTCGTAACAGTTTGCAATTACTCCGATTTAATTGCTTAATAACTTTACCTAATTTAATAAACCCGAATGCAAAAATCAAGAGATAAAACACATTACATAATGTAATATTAGGACACTTGGGTGACTGAGACGAATCTAACGATATTTGAATTGTCAAAATCTGTCGAGCCGTTCGGAAATTACGTGGGGACAAAGAAATTGACATAGATACAAGATACGCGCGAAAAACATAACCCTTCTTTCAGTCTGCATCTGCAGCAAAAAATCTGCAAGTAATCTGCGTTTGCCCAACATTGGGACATTTCAGGCTCTTAATAATAAAGTAATAATAACGTTAATAGTTTATTGCCATGGTTTTTATCATTTCTATCGCTATGCACACACGTAATAGTACCTCAACAGCAATTAACCCACCTCGAGGCTATGTCTTATCCCCGAATGCGACACACAGACCGTCTCTACGCTCCACTCTCTACAAACTAATCACTAATTACCCACGGATTGCATTAGCTAGCGCTCACAGCCAGTTTCTTAATGCCAACTTCGGTTAAGTGACGCTGACTTGAATATTTGTGATATGAGTTTAAAGCTAAAGAACCTTTACTATCTATAACATAGTTATTATCTCTAACCTACTAAGTTTGAAAGTTTTGTATGTTGGGAGTATTTTTCCAAAAGTTTTCGTTTAGCCTACAAATATGGAACCCATAGAATTTTGTTGTGCTAGGACTTTTCGTAGAGTACGCCTAGGGTAGCACCACACGATTATTGATTATTCTACCGGCAAGCAACAATGTGGACACATCACTGTGCTCTCATTTGAAGGGAAATGTTTTCAGAGAAATTACAGGGGAAATAGATACCGGGAGTCGATCACAGTACAGTGCTAGGCTCGTAAATTCTTCATATTGAAATGGCTCTGTGGCACTGTACTGTTATCGGCATGCGTGATTTTAACTATCAGACACACGCTTGAACAATTTCAAATTTCGCTTATATACCTAATTTCAAATTTAGACAACCTGAAAATTAATATGAAAACGTATTTTTAACTATTACAATTATAATATCAGTATAAAAAACAATTGAAATATTTAAGACAAAATTTGTTATCAAATAAGGACATGTGTTCAAAGCAATGATGCTAATACAACATAACTTAGTTATCATATCCCGCACAAAAGAATAACGACAGGGGACAACCTTGCCGCGGTTTACAAAGAATAAAACCGCTGTTAGGAAAGACACATTTCCCTAACATATTTTTACACCTTTTCTTTATTCCCGCAAAATGCAGCACAAAAATCTGAAACCTTAGCACCCAGTTCCACCTCACAATTTTATATTTGGCAAAATCTCTGTACTGTCGCGCACAGCACTCTTCTACTAAAATAAATGGTTAAGTGTTATGCAAAACGCATATAACGCATGAGTGCCAAGTAGTGTTCCAAAGAACAGTCACTGGGAAAAGTGCTTCAAGTTAATCATGTTACATTTTTCACTTTGCCGCATTACGTACTGGGAAATGAAGGGTTTATTTTTCCAGGGATTAGCTTTTCCTGTTGCTTATGAAGATATTTCACGTGCGGGATGAAAAGAGCCCAGAAGTTGGGTCAAATATGAAACAATATTTCTGAGGCTGGATATTTAATATTTAGTTTCGTTTGAGTTCTCACGAATTAAGTAAACATAGATATGAGTATAAAACTTGAGCAAATTATTTTTTCTAAAAGTGTATAACTTAATTATAAAATGTGCATTATTAATTATGTGAATCGGAATTTTAGATACAATAAAAAATGTACAATGATCAGACGATTAAAACGTTATCCTAAAACAATTAGAATATATTTAGAATAATACGTAAAGTATTATTTCAGCAGTCTAGCTTCCATCGTCAGGACTTAAATAGTACAGCTTAATAGCGTTTTTTTTTAATTGAAAAGTGACGAGACTTGCAAGACATGTGCCTGATGGCCAGCAACATGCCTACCACATAACAGCACAGTGACACGCAGCACATGAATAGTCCAAATCATTACCTAGCACTGCACTGCGCTCGTCACCCAGAGATCTAAGATGTTATATCTCTAAGCCCTGTAATTTCTCGGGAAATATTGCCCTTCAAACCGGAACACAGTAAAAAATCGGAAAAAATCGGAAAAATCGTACAAAACGAACGGGTGACCGAGCTCAGTGGCGTGCATTGTGAGAGGCCTATATCCAGCAGTGGACAAATATGGGCTGATAGTAGAATGCACACTCCAAAATCTATACGATAAAAGAGCAGCGCAAACTATCTCAATGAAATTCTTGTTCAAAAGTATTATGCACATGAATGTCTACATAAACCGCATATGGACTAAACTAGAAAGTTCCTGACAGTGTCTAGCAAGTTTTCTTGAGAGCGCACCCTAAGACTTATAAAATATAATCTTGTTTGTATGTCGTTTTTCGTTCGTGAAATGTTAACATTGTGTGGTTGAACAGAATCAGTGATTTTAAAGTGGAACTAAGTTTCTGTGGTTTATACCTACTTGGAATAACAACTTGACATGATACTTTTACAGCTGTTTTATGGAAATTGTCGTTCTTGGGGACTTTTGTTGCATTTTTACTATTTTACTGGCCTTGCGATGAAGTGTAAGTCTGAGTTTTAAGATTAATTTTAATAATGACACAGGTGTAAAAACGTTTATTACCTCATATTTTTACCCGACTGCGCGACGCAAAGGAGTGGTAATGTGTTTCATCATCATCATCATAAGCCGCAAGACGTCCACTGCTGAACATAGGCCTCCCCCTAGATTTCCACAACGAACCAGCGGTTTCCAGTGACCTTAGAGAGGTCATCTGTCCATCTAGTGGGAGGCTGTCCAACACTGCGTCTCAACCTTTCTTCCCCATCGGTTGTCAGTTCTGTGTGTGTAATGTGGCCTGCCCATTGCAACTTCAGCTTGCTTACTCTTTGAGCTATGTCGGTCACTTTCGTTCTTTTGCGAATATCCTCATTACGGATTCTATCGCGCAAAAAGACTCCGAGCATAGCTCTCTCCATAGCTCGCTGTGTGACTTTGAGCTTCGTTATAAGGCCCACAGTGAAGGACCACGACTCAGTTCCATAAGACATCACTGGCAACACGCACCTAATAATATGTAACGTGGTACACCGCGAGGTATAAGCTGAGCTTTGCATTAGTGTGAGTGATCACCAATCAGGCAGGAGCTTGAAATTTTGTCCGCGAGGTATAGGCTGAGCTTCGCATTAGTGTGAGTGATCACCAATCAGGCAGGAGCGCGGCGAGACAGAATGGCGCCGCGCCTAAGGCCGGTTGTCACACCTACACTATCCATGTACACTCACACAAATGCAAAGCTCAGCTTATGCCTCGCGGAGTGTAATGTGTTTATCCGTCTATTATATACGTATGTATGTATGTATGATTCTTTGAAGCACTATACAGACCAAACGCCTAAGCCGATTTTTATGATTCGCACGTCAATCGATTCCTCTTAGTCTCGCGAGTGACACTAAAGACATGACATTAGTGTAAATTTAATATGGTGGATACCGGATGTCATATTGTCCAAATTAAAAAACGAAAGTCAACAAACTATATCAAGAAGGGTATCGTTGAATAGGTATTTACAAATAAATTTTAGTTTTCTTTCAACGTTTTTTGATTTGGCTGACCATTTAGGATGTGTGTCGTTGCGTAAAAACCATTCTCACATTTATAGGTGTATAGGTAGCAGAAAACTTCGTATAATTGTAGTGGTAGGACTCTGGGCAGAGTCCGCCTGGGGAAGTACAACACCTTTGCCAGTTATTCTACCTACAAGCAGTGATTAAAAGCAAGTAATCAGTCGGGATCTATTATTAATCTACAGCCAATCTAATTGTTCTATGGATCCCGACTGATTAGTTGATATGTTCCTTTACTAGAACATATTTTATTTTCTGCAATAGTATTTATTCAATAACATATTATAGAATTCAGAAATCTAACTGCTTGTTTTATTATTTTCAGTTTTTTATAGTATTTAAATACGTAGTTTCAGTCGGGGTTTTTGAGTTTTTAAGTTGTTTATTTATTTTATTTATTACTGTAGTTTCCAGCGCATAGTTTAAAAACATTTGTAAACTATGCACGCCTGCGAAGCCGAGGGTCGTGGGTTCGATTCCCACCCAGTACAAATGTTTAAAGTGATGAATTCAAATATTTGTACTGTGTCTGGGTGTTTCTATGTATAATAAGTATGTATTTAAAACTATTTATGTATTATATCAGCTATCTGGCCGCCATAGTACAAGCTTTGCTTAGTTTGGGGTCAGATAGTGTTGTGTGTGAATTGTCCACCAATATTTATTTATTTATTTTATACTACCTCTACAAATATTTTATCCGCGAATTTCTATAGTCTAGTATAGTCATCCTAGAGTTCTAGACTATAATCTACGAGTAACGTTGTTTCAAATTTGAACAAAATAATAAATTAATTTAAAAATTAAAATTTTATTACTTATTAGTTAATTTGCTAGTTTTAATGACGTATGCAGCTAAAAACATCGAAGTTGTAATACTTACATCTGTTTTTATTAGGGTATATATAACATTACTAATTCATGCAAGTGTTGTCTGAGACGAGTGTCCGTGGCCGACTTAAATACGTTCGTGTAACTACGAACAACTTTAAATGCTTTTCCACACTTAAAATTTTATAGCATTTGTTGAAACTAGAACGAAATTATTGACAAATTGGTCAACAATGTGACGTAAACCAAGATATTTACGATAGTGTAAAAAAGAATGAACTAAAAATTTCTCTAAAAAAATTTCTAGTAAATTCTATTGTGGCTTTCCCGGTGAATTAATAATTGAAATGGTCGGCACGATACTTACTCGCTCGTTACAGTGAGGCCTCATTATGTTGATATGCTTGCGTGACGGACAGCTCAATTTTTAATTAATAATGGAAAAGAAAGCCTTTTGTAGTTTAGTTTAAGGTTGTAAATAAGTTGTAAATCGCACTTATTCCCATATCTTCACGGTTTTCAATGGTACGATATGATGCCAAGGGCAGTATTTAGTAGCGATGATACAAAAGATAGCCATCACTATGTTCTTTAATAGTGAAAGAAAGCATCGGTATGTATCATGCGAAAAGGTTTGCGAGTTAAACTCCCAAATGGACATCAAAGGGGAAAATGAATGAGGGAGAGTCAGAATCAGGGCTGATATCTTAATAAAGTGTTTGAAGTGAAAACGTCTTTTGGCACACCACACAGATTTTCGTGGGCTATGAATTGAGCTAAAGCATCACGCTCGTAAATGAAAGAAATCTTCGGGCGATCTCGGGACTATGACCTGGTCATACATAAAAGACTTATTTAGACGAAAATACTTTGAAGTATTCCAGACATACGTTAAAGGTTTTAGATTTGTAATGTTTTTCATATTAGTTTGCGTGTGTGCTTCTTATGAGCACATTGCTCGCTCGAAGGCCTATTCTTAGGGCAGCGTCGATCTCTTCTCTCAGATATGGTCGAGGAATGTGGTAGGTGACACAATACGTGTTGTCATATTCGCGAACAGGCACCTTTGGGAGTTAGACTGCTTGTGGCACACATGAGACATAAAAAATAGAGCATAGTTCCAAGGCTTGCTACAAAATGTTTAAAATCTCTTATTATTTTGTCTTTTTGTTTGTTTTATCAGTTAAACCATTTTAGGTGTTAGTATTGTTTACATTGTGTAATGCTGGATTTTACATTTAGAATCATCATCATCATCACCCCGTGTTCGTCCACTGGTGGATAAAGGCCTCTCTTCGTCTTTCGTATATCATCACTCCATCTAGTCTCACAGCGTCACATAATTATTATACTCGCATAATGCTTGACAGTTTTCTGTACGATAATTATTACCATACATTGAAGTTAATTATTTTAAATATTGCAAACGTATACAAATTGTATGCTCTTTCTTTTGTTTTTATTTGTATTAATTGACGTGTAAATTGTACATTTATCAATAAAGAACTTTGACTTTGCGTCCGCATTCGCGGTCTCCACTCCAGAACCTGCCTACCCCAACGGCTATCGGGTCTGCGACAGATGTGACCGGCCCATTGCCACTTCAGTCTACTAATACGCTATGCCGGTGACTTTAGTTCTCTGACGAATCACTTCATTGCAGATGCAATTCCTCATAGAAACCCCAAGCATAGCCTTTCCCATAGCTCGCTGAGCCACCTTGAGCTCGCGGAAAACTTCAGAACGGAATCATTTGGAAAACTTTGTCGAGTCTTTTTGTCCCCCATCCCACAAAGTCTTGAGACAAAAATGTACAATCAAGTGCGTCCTACCTGTAATTACTTAAGGTGCTGAAACACTGACAGTGAAAATGGTCTATTAAGAATAAAATAAAATATTTTAAAAATGGAAATTAAAAAAAAGAGCAAAAGCACTAGTCTTTCTTAGCTAGGATTAAATAGGAAATAGAGGTTGTCAAGAAAGAAAAAGCGTCATCGTTTTATGGTTGATATGGTTTTATGGGTGTTTCTATGTATAATAAGTATGTATTTAAAACTATATAAGTATTTTATCAGCTATCTGGCTGCCATCACACAAGCTTTGCTTAGTTTGGGGTCAGATGGTGTTGTGTGTGAATTGTCCACCACCACCACCACCAATATATTCCAAAGATTCGAACCAAGAGATTTGCCTCCAATTTTGTGATAAGACCGTCTAGGCTGTGGAATGCATTGCCTGAGTGGGATTTTCCCGATGTTTACAAGCAGGTGTTTCAAATTGATCGTACAAAATCGTTTTTAACCGCCTTCCTTAAAAGAGGAGGTTATCAATTCGACTACCATGTTTTTTATGTATATTACCTAATTTCTCAAGAACGCCTGGATCAATTTTATTTTTTTTTGTTCGGATTCATATCCGCTCGCTTGCCCGTCGCTGCAAACCGCGCGACGCACTATGCCCCGCCCCCATTTGCTACCCAAAATGCCCGGCAAAAAATACTTGCGCACCTCGCTATGCCCCGCGGATTTTATGCTTGCGGCGCGCGAGCGATTTTTAAAAGCTCATAAGTACCTCTAAAATTGAAGCGATGCCATATGGGTTTTAATCTTTGATTACGTGTATTATCTGTCATTTGTTTTTTGAAACTAAATTTAATAGTAAAATCAGAAAAACTAACATACACAGCCCGCACTGAATCAACACTCAATGACAAGATTAACAAGGAACGTTTTTTTTTTAATTTCTTTTCTTTTTCTATGGCTTAGATACTCTACTGGAATTAATATGACGGGAACTTTAACATAGAACGAGATAAATAATACAAACTAAACCCTAGAGGAATAAAGACGAGTAAATTAAACTTTTTCGACCGCGGGAGCCATGTTAACTACAGGTTGACACGGGCATTTTGGAGTGCGGCGCCATGTCAACTACTAGTTAACACGGGCATTTTAGACTGAATTGCGATGTTAACTACTAGTTGACACGGGCATTTTAGCATTTGAGATTTGTTAACTACTAGTTGACACGGGCAAGCAAGCGGATATGCTTCCTGAATATAAATTTTATCGAAATCAGCTGGGTTATTTTTGAAATATAAACAAAAAACTAAAATTTGCCTTCAATTTTGTCTGGATGACACAGTTGTAACTTTTACAAATGTTTTGAAATTCGATCCTGTCAACATTAAATTGTGTAAATGTATCAACAAAAACTTGTTATGCACTCATAAAGTTAACAATTTTATGCAAAAAAATAAACCGATCTTAAAACCACGAATAGGCACTCAAAAGCGAAAAATAAACTAAATTAATTATTATAAGCGCTACTCACTCATCTATTTGAAGTCGATGTCAGCCAAGACTAACAAATAGTATATAGATACTACCTACCTACAAGTACATATTTGTCTACTTAGTACATACATAGTATCAATCTATTAGCTATTTGACTTGACTGGCACCGCGATTTCAAATAGATGTGAGCAGCGCTTATAATAAATAATAATTAAATCAATTTATTTTACCCTTCTGAGTGCCTATTTGTGGTTTTGTAGTTGGTTTTTTTTTTATAAAAAGTTTTTAAGCACTAGCCGTTGTAGACCGTGTCGTCGCAACATGTGAGATGGCGGTCAAGTGTAAACTTATTAAAGATAAAAAAAACAAAAGTTATGATTTACAAAAATTAAAAATAAACGATAGAAATTCAGAACCGGTAAAACTGAAGAGATCTGAGGAAAACATTTACCTTGAATCGAAGGACCAGATAATTTATGTACAGGGTTTTTTCTTAGGCTAGTCTTCCAAACAAGGCGGAAAACATTTGACCACAACAACTCTAGCCTTAACAAGGTAATTGTACGTTTTATTTTTTTCCTGCTACAACATAATTAGTACGCCTCAATTACTTCAACACAACTTTCATGATGGATTTTCGTGACCTAACGGAGTTAAGCTTTGTAGATTAAGGTTTACACTACTGTAAAACTGACCAGATGTTATTTTCAATCCATATACATTTAGCATATATTAAACATAACTATGGATGTTTAAATGTCTAGAAAAATGTTAATTCATAACTTTTTATCGGATACATTTCGGAAGTGTGTTACTGATTTGCATCTGATCTGATCTATTACAACCTATTATAAACAGTATATTTGTCAATCGCTCTGCATATAGCTCGAAAAAGCGATATCGTTTCCTGATTAACGTTCCTAAGAAAAACAGAGTGGAACTTTACTGTCGTAGTAAGAATCTATGAATTGTGAAATGCGTTGCCTTAAATCTTCATATCCAGTGAATCAGTTTTGCTTAAGAAGGTGTGCTCTTTCATAGACCGCATAGAATATATATACGTTTAGTTATCTAAAGTTAATTGGTACTTCTTAATCTTATGTGAATAATTATTAATGAACATTACTTGTCTAAAGTTAATATTTAGATATTTTTTATCAATAAAATTGGAACCACTTCGCAAATCTTCTCTTCTATCACTTAACTAGAATTGTTTTGCTTTGCTAATTAATGTTATCTCTATATTTGTGATGGTAATAGAAAAGAAAGAGCAACTACAAAGCTTTATCTATTTTAAATAGGCCGTTAAAATTTAGAACGGAAAAAGAAACGGGAAGCTATTAGTTGTAATACTCGTAGTAGTTGTAATTTACATCTAAATAAAATTGAGTAGGTACTGCCACATTCTACACAAAAGCTTATCAAATTTTTGAGCCTATCAAATCGGTGCCCATATAAATGCTACAAGTTTCTGACATCAAACGAATTAGAACAAAGTGTAGTTTCGTCAAGTTTGTAAATTAAACACAATGAAAATAACTAAAAATGTTTAATATACATTACAATTTTATAAAAATAGCATTTTGTCTATTTATATCATGTTGATTATAAAAATAATATTAATACCTTCTAGCTGACAACATAATTACATTTGTATCTACTTTATTATTTATTACACTAATAATAATAAATGCGAACGGGCGGTTCTATCGGGCCCTAACGGGACCCGATGTGAATCTGCTCGCGTCGGTGAACTGGCTGCGCTTCGGGGACCTCTTCGGAGAAACCGAGGGTTTTGCCTGTGCAATTGCTGACGAGGTTGTCAAGACGAACAACTACCGGAAATACATAATGAAGGACGGTACGGTCGACATTTGTCGGGCATGCCGCCGTCCAGGCGAATCACTTCGTCACATTATTTCCGGTTGTTCGCATCTTGCTAACGGCGAGTATTTGCACAGGCATAACTTAGTAGCCAGGATCATCCACCAGCAACTTGCTCTTCGATACGGCCTTGTCGAGTGCGAGGTGCCGTACTATAAGTACGCACCTCTGCCAGTTCTCGAGAATGGTCGTGCGTTGTTTACTGGGACCGCTCTATCATCACGGACAGGACTATTGTCGCCAATAAGCCTGATATCGTGCTGGTAGACCGGTCTCAGCGTTGGCTGTGATCGTCGATATCACCGTACCACATGACGAGAACCTCGTGAAAGCCGAAAAGGACAAGCTTAGCAAGTACCTTGACTTGGCTCACGAGGTTACCGCCATGTGGGATGTTGATTCGACGATCATAGTCCCAATAGTCGTGTCGGCAAACGGCCTTATAGCGAAAAGTCTCGACCAACATCTCAAGAGACTTTCGCTAGACGGTTGGGTTAAGGGCCAGATGCAGAAGGCAGTCATTCTTGACACAGCGCGCATCGTCAGAAGGTTCCTCAGTCTGCAGCCCTAACCACCGGTAGCTTGGGCCCTGCCCGCTGCTGGCGGCAAACTAGGTTTAGGTTTTTATAATGTTTTTATGTTATTTTATACAAATATTGTAAAAACTTTAACCTAAGGAAATAAATAAATACGTGAATAAATGCGAAAATTTGTAATTGTGTGTGTTTGTATACTCATTTTATAGAAAATCATATTGATATTCACAGAACTCATTCATTCATACAGAATTTTTGTTCATATATTTTACAAGTTTTTTTTTACTCAACGTTTAAATGGTTTTTGGAGTTTTATAAATATTTAAAATCCAAAATTAGCCAACATCGAAAATTCTGTTTTCGACTTTTAGCGAGACCAACAATAACAACGATTAAATTCCATATATTCAAAAAATAAAATAAAATAAAACAGATACGATATCGTGATAGCCATAGATATATAGCGCCATGAAAGTACAATAATACCTACAGTAAAAGGATTGATATTAACTAAAGCAGCCAGTCATTTTCCAGGTGGTTTCTTGCGTTGCATTATTAAAGACTGACATATGGGAAGCGAAAGACACCTGGATCGATGGAGCATTGCAGGGTCTGCAGGTCGTCAATATAACATTCATGAACAGGTGGCCTGTCAGAAGTAGAGCAGCTATTATCGACATGAACATTTCAGGATGGGTAATTTTCATAAGTGTTTTAAATTGTTGACTCTTCATAAGTTACTTATATTGTGACTGTGAAAGTCGGAATGTTTTAAGTCGCGACATAAGAATTGAACGGAGTAAGTAGGCTAAAATTTAGAACTAATGCTCAATCGAAACGATGCTAGATTTTCAAGCTAGGATAGCAAGCTAGTGGTAGCAAGCTAACAACCTAGTAATTCTAGCTTCGTGTAGACGACGCCACGCAACACTAGTTTTATCTACACAAAGAAGTACTAGCTTACTATTCGAGCTTGAAAAACTAAACTCGTGTCGCTTGGGCATTAGTTCTACATTCTAACCTGTTCCGTTCAGTTGTTATGGTAATAAAAGGTAGAACCAGTAGAAAGCATTTGTATAAAGATGAAATCGAGTGTTAGGGTTGTGTCAAAGTGACCGATCTAAAGCAGATAACAATGATCTATCTACACAGACGCATGTCACCGGATTCGTTCCGACAACCCTATTCACGTACAAACCCTGCACGGTTCACCGGAAATGGCGTGCGGAATCCACCGGAACTGAGCTCCGACCATCTGACATTGCGCTTCAATGCCTCAACATCGATGTTTGTGGTTTCCGGTGACGTATTTAAACTTGTCTCTTAGTATTGGACTAGCATTACTAAAGAGTAGTAAGAATAAAAGTACATATTTGAAAGATGAACAAAACAAAAGACAAACTGAAACAAAAGAATCGGCTCTTTTAGATACTAATTCTTAAAATACCATTTCTATAGCAATTGAGCGCACCAATGTATTAAATAATGATTAAATTAATGAAAACAGTGTCGTGACTTTTGGTTGATTATAGACTATTTTAGACGAACTTGTAAGCCCTCTAATACAAACAAGTAAATTTTTCATTTTGATAACGCCTCATTGATCTATTGTCTCAAAAATGTCAGATATTGCTTGCGTAAGCTTTAAAATGTTTAAATGACGACGGCTAGTCCTTTTAAATTCTCTGAACTGAATGAACTTCTCTTACGACACAACTATTGAGCGGACTTAGAAGAGACTTTGTAATAACATAGTTTAATCATCAGAATTACAAACACTATAACTTAATGCATACAAAGTCACTTCTAGTGAAATGTGAACTATTACCAAACTTAACATCAGCTAACTTAGTACGTAACTTTGGGTACATCTCAAATACGTTGACCCTTTTAATGTCAAGCCTAGGTCAGTGTAGATATACCTTAAAATGAATTGGATATAAAGTTGTTCATACACGAGTCTATTTAATTATCAATTTCTGTCAATAACTCGAGTAGGTATGTAAACGTATTACACTACCTATGTGCCGTACAATCCTTCTAAAACTACTAATCATACAAATTTTACTAACCCTACCTAAATTCAAAAAATTACAGTTTTTATTAATAAATAACTAAACAAATATTGCTGGACATTTCACACACAACATTGTTTAGATGTGTGGATGTTTATTGCTCAATCATGTTGGAACGGGTCGGATCGGATTCATATTTGAAACATAGTTTGATACTTTTATTGGGAGAAAAAAAAATAGGCAAATTTATTCATTACAAAACAGCCTTAGTTACATATTCAAATAGATATCTTTGAAATATGTTTTCTAATGGTTCTATAAAAGAAATTGATGGGTTACAACACGGATATCTTATGTATGCCTTGAGGGCGTGGCAGTGTCTTCTCGATACGGTTAATATGACCGCATAGCTCTGACATTCGTTCAGTCGCTTTGAAGCGCCTAGAGAGTACGTTGGCGCATTAGTGATGGGTAACTGGAGTTTGCCGATGTGAAATTTCTTCGAAATTCTATTCGGTAATTTACATGGACAATATTAGTTTTTTTTTTCATTTTAATTACCTACCTATTTTTCCGTGTTTTTCACTTGTTTTATGATTATCATTAATAATATATACAAATAAATAAAATTGGAGCGTTTGTGTGTAATATCAATTTAACAACTGTTTACTAAGTTCAAATGAATGTATGTAATACGGTACCTATACCTAAAAAACTATTTTAAAGCTTTTTGTATATCTTGTTTGTTCCGCCAATCTACCAAACAGCTGGACCAATTATGACGGGACTTTTCCTACCAGACAGCTGATCGTCTAAGCCTTAGACTCTAAGGCATAACTTTTTACGTTTTTTTAACATGTACTTTTCTCTTGCTTGATGAAAATAATATGTCAATATTATTACTAGCTTAGATTGTCCCACTGCTGGGCAAAGGTATCTATCTCTTCCTTCCTTACCGATAGTCCAATTCACTGCATTGGGATTTACGGCGTTCGACAATCTGAGATATAATGTTTTACCTCCATGCCCTGTAATTTCTCTGGAAACATAGTCCTTCAAACCGGAATTAAGTGATGTGTATTTAAGCCCATAGCTAAGCCATCAGCTATCTTTCATTAAAAGTCCCTTAAAATTAGTCCAGCCGTATTGGAGATTACAGTACAAGTAGGAAAGCAAAAAAATAATAATGTTTTTTGTCATTCCTATTTGTTGTATCCTTGTTTTGTAAATCCTATTACCTAATGTTACAAATGCCAATGTTTGGACTTTTGAAAAATGCAACTGATTCCTACTCCAACTTTATACATTTCTTTATAGTATAATACACAGGGTATCAATTTTTATATATAAAAATATTTACGTATTTGTATAGCTTATAGTAAAGATTAATAAATGTAAATATAATAATACTGCCCAAAATAAAATGTTCTATGTAATAAATTTTGCAATCGCTCATTTCAATCCCTAGCTACTTGTGTGAGCGTTGAGTGACTCCTTCTACATAGACAAAAGTGTTTATACGGAAATTTTCCGCCCCTTTTATGTTGTTGTCATAAAGAGCGCAATCATAATTCTTAGTGTGCGTGCTATAAAATATGCGGTTGTGTGTCGTACTTATTATTTTTGTTTATGTAGTAATTATTTAGGTGGGAGGAGACCGGAGACACTAGGTTTCGAACTAAATTCGCAATCAAGGCATATCCCCCGAATATCCGTGGGTTACAAACTGATTAAAATTCGCAATCGGTCAAAATGTTTCCAATATTAATAAAGAAGTAATGATATGATTAAGTTTCCTAGAGAAAAGACGGAGCAACTAGATAAATAACCTTATATCTCCAGTTGACGATAGTGCAGTGCTAGATCTATACTATAATAATATTATAAAGAGGAAAGATTTGTTTGTTTGTTTGTTTATTTGTAATGAATAGGCTCCGAAACTACTGGACCGATTTCAAAAATTCTTTCACCTTTGGAAAGCTACATTATCCCCGAGTAACATAGGCTATATTATATTTAAAAAAAAATTAGGAATTCTTACTAAAACTCCAATAATGTAACATAAGATGTAAAAAAAGACCTGAAAAATTCCTTACGTCGCGTGCGCTGCGAAAACTATTGATGATAGAACAAAATCATTTACTACGACTTTGCAGAACTCATCATTATCTACAAAAAGTGTCGCGAGTCAATGCAATAAAATAAAGTGCCGCGCGGCTCACGGCTCCCTACGCAGCGGTCGTGTGCGTGATCGTATGATTTTAGCTTGAAAAATTTTTGAATTCGCTTTAAATTCGTTTCGTGGGTAAATAAGTATATGATAATAAATATTATATTTTAATGTAACTTTTCAAACTGCTCATAGTAGTATTTTATGGGTATTCATTCCTGTTCAAAATTTAAGCAAAAATTTAGTAAAAGGTAGTTTTCTACGCCCATATTTTTAATTTTCTTTCAATAAGTACCTACTACTTCCCTGATAATAAATATTATATTTTAATTATTCAAACAGCTTAGTACTTCATATAGTTCAATAAGCAAAAATTTAGTAAAAGCCTGTTTAATTATTTATTTCCTTCTATTTTTCATTTTATAA
The DNA here is from genome assembly GCA_017562165.1 of Ectropis grisescens. Taxonomy (NCBI): domain Eukaryota; kingdom Metazoa; phylum Arthropoda; class Insecta; order Lepidoptera; family Geometridae; genus Ectropis; species Ectropis grisescens. The sequence continues at coordinate 14,102,342 of CM029773.1, forward strand.
TGCCCTAAAATGCCAAAAGATCAAGATATCAACTTTCTAAACATAGTTCCCAGGCGAGGGCAATAAAAATACGGCTTAATGAGGAATCTTCATCAGAAACTGAAAATCGCCTTGCAAGTCGGAGAGAATACGCGTCGCAATCGCGTGCTAGAGAGTCAAGTATCGAGTGTTCGCAGCGGCTTGCTGAACAAAATTTTATCACTGGCCCAGCAGCTGGTCAACTAGCTCATATACCGAGGATACCGATGATTCCAACTGATCTGCCAATCCCGTTTAAACGACTTCAGTTTCCGGTGAAATCATCTTTCGCGTTAACTATTAACAAGTCCCAGGGCCAAACCTTCGAATTATTAGGGATCGACCTACGAAAAGAATGTTTCACTCATGGCCAACTGTATGTTGGCCCACGTGTCGGAGCTCCTGAAAATCAATTTATTTTGCTGCCACAAAATAAAACTACTCCAAATATCGTTTACAGGGAAGCTCTGACTCACTAAAACTAATGGCTTTTTTTTTGTAAATAATATTTTATATGTATAAAATTTTTAAAATAAAAAATACAAAAAAAACATTAATAAAAAAAAATCATTAAAAAAATTCAAACTCCCTTTATAATTTTACTTTTTTTAAACCCGTTACAAAAAAAGGGTGTGTGTGTGTGTATGTACCCGTGCGAAGCCGGGGCGGGCCGCTAGTAGTTAATAATCTCATGGTATCTGACGGTTTTTACGATTTCACGGTGAGAGTGAGTGAGATATCCATAAACTAAATTACATACTTATTAGGTTCTGTGACTAAAATACATACTTACTCCCAATCGGACTAAAGTTTGCCAATTACAATAAAAAAGTAATGATATGATAACGTTTTGCATTTAAATTCAAGTATAAATTTTGCGGTTTATGATATTACGAGCAGAATTAAATGTTTGTACATAAATTGTCTCAAGTTAGTTTATTATGTTTTGCATAAAATATCAGTTATTTGCAACCCGTCCCGACTTCGTTCGGATTGGAAAGCTAAAATATTATTTGTTTTGTAGTTTATAAGTTTAGTATATATTACAAAGAACAATATTTTTCTAGTTGAGTGTAAATGAACAGTGTACGACTGTACGAAAATCAACGCATGGTATGGTTTTTGAAAGTTATTGTTCTCCAGATGGTTTGTAAATGCTAAATTTTATTTGTATATACAAATTGGACTATGTTATGGTAAATACTTTTATCAAAAAAAGCCGGACGTGTCGTTAATATATACCAATAAATAAAATTGGGATGTATGTGTGTAGTATACAAACATAGCTGTATACAGCTTCTTACTAAGTCCAAATGATTTTTTTTTTTCAATGAAGAGTGACAAGACATGTGTCTGATGGTAAGCAACATGCCTGCCACATAATAGTACAGTGACATGCAGCTATTGGAACATGAAGAGTCAAAATCATTACCTAGCACTGCACTGCGTTTGTCACCCAGAGATCTAAGATATGATATCTCTTATCCCTGTAATTTCTCTGGAAACATTGCCCTTCAAACCGGAAAACAGGTAAATACGGTAACAATAACTGAACAACATTTTTAATTATTTTTGTCTGTCTGTCCGTCTGTTTATTCCGGAAAATCTCCAAAATAGCTGGACCAATTATGACGGGACTTTCACTACCAGATAGCTGATCTTCTAAGGTCAGCTGCGCTGGAAAATATTGGTTGAATATTAGAATCTTCCTGATATTTAATCTTTAACTATTATTTTAATATTCTTTGTATTAATGAAAACCACTTGCCCGGGAATATGTGGAGTATTATTATTATTATGTCTCCTAATAAAGATCCCCAAAAGTTGAAACTTAATAATATAGAAAGGTAAAAAAATGAGTAAAAAGACGTTTATAAATTTTTCAATTTGCCTTTTTAATTAGTCAAAAGCTTCTCGTCCATACCTACTTTAATCTTCTTATAAAGTGGTCCGAAATTTAAATTCAGTAAAGCTTTTCTTAGTTTTATCATCTCATCAAAACAATTTTGTTTCTCATTCAAATGAGCCTAAGCCATTCTGTGAATAATAATTATGTCGTTGTTTTGGAGACGTTTTTGTTAGTTAAGTGTGTTGACGTGACAATTATTGTTGAAATCATAGTGGTTTCAAATAATGTAAGATTAAATAAATCACGCTAATATTATAACAGCGAAAGTTAAAAAATATTAAATCTGTCGGTTTGGAAGGGGGCGGAACAGGACCGAAGGAAGAGGATTGACTCAACGTTTGTTATAAGAACGTCTAGGCAGTGGAATGCGCTGCCTAGGTGGGAATTTTCCGATAGATACATATCATAGTAATATGTTCAATTCAAGAATAAATCGAGTTTTTTCTAGGTTCTGACAACTGGTTCGAATAGGGTCTATCACTGAGATGTGACTCCAAGAGAGCTCCCGCCAGAAGCTCTGCGGTCAGCCCTGAGTGTCGCTTCCCTATACTCAGCCTGCGCTTCACAAAGGACCGTACACCGTAGACAGCAACATCGCCTAACATCAAGCGAGGTGGCGGTTAAATGTAAACCTTAAGAAAACGGTTCAACTCAATTGTATGTGTATTGTTCACTCTCGACTCGATGACTCCAAGATTGTAAACATTGAAAAAAACCCATGAGAATGGATCGTAAATTATTGTTAACTAGCATGAAATCTCGCGGTTTCACCTGCGTTGTTTCACAAACAAGAAATGACGAAGATATAATATATTCGTTAATATCGAGATCGGAAACTACGCCAGTGAGCCCACGGGGCGCTCCGAATTAAAAACCCTTACTTTAACGTTAAAACATCCAGATTCATGCTTCTTTGTACCATGGACATCTCCAAGGCTTTCACATACACCTACGCCCTCTTGCCACCTATTGTGTTGTATAAAACTCTGTTCTCTTTATAATCTCGCAAACGTTTCCGTATACATATTCACTGAAAACATAAATCTAGTGAATAATGATACCTATAGAATCAGAATTTCAATCAACACTTCTGAAAAAGTAAACCTCGAACATATTGAAATCGAAAAAATCGTGTGTACTCAAGACCGTACCGCAGAAGTGAAATGTATAATAAGAAATAACTAACTATCGAACAATTTATAAAATAATAATTTTAACAAAAAAAGCCGACTTTCAACTTAAAACATATAAAGTAAAAAAGTTTTCCTCAAGTTCTCTAAGATGTCATCATCATACCATAGAAGAGTCCTTCGCGAAAACTATTCAGTTTTAAAATAAATATGTTAGATACCTCAATATAATTTTTGATGACCTATCCATAGATACCACACACGTAAGATTATGATCAAAAAAAATATTTTTGAGTTTCAGTTCTAAGTATGGGACCACCTCTACATTTTTTGTTTTTTTCTATATTTTGTATCAAAATCTTAATGCGATTTACAGATTACATCTAGTCAACGGCCAAGTCACACAAAATTAACTACAATAATAAAGAAATCGCAGTTAGGAACCTTAGACTTGGCACGGCTTTGTCTAGATTTCATTACTTTTTAGAGATAAATATGCAGCTCCATCGAGATATGGCTAGTTTTTTACAGAATGTTTTTGGTGGGATTTATCTTTCTCGTTGTGGTACATTCGGCGGTCCCGCGTTCACACGTAGATTATTTTCATTTCGAGCGTGACTCTGAGCTTCATTTACAGCCCACGAAAAACTGTGTGTGGTGCGTTATGAAAAGTGTTCACTTCATAAAGTATATAGAAATCATGATGAAGGCCCTAATCAATAGCAATGTTTTTAATCATGTCTGGACGCTGCAGTTGCGTCACATCGTCCCTTGTCACAAAAGCTTGTGTATTTGCGTAATTGTTCTGAGTAAATGGTTTAAAATGTGACAGTACTTATAAAAAGTTTCAGATAATATGAAACCGAACCTGGCTTAAAAGTTACCATCGGACAACGAAACTTGACATTTCCTTTAACAATCGTGAATCGTTGTGAAATACGATATCGTATTGATCTTATTAACAAAATGATATATTTCTGGATCGCGTAAGCTTAACACAATTCTGCAGTATCTTTGTTCGCAGATCTACGTAGATACTGAGCCGTCAAAGGCATTCGCTTGAAGTACTAATACCGATATATCAATGGGAATTACAAAATGTGAAAGATACGTCACGTTGTGATTGATACTACGGGTTGAAATATGATAATCATAATCTTAAATACTCAAACAATAAATTCTACAATCAATCAATATGGTATTGTAATCAAGACTGCTTCTTCTCGACACGACAACACATCATGCGTATCTTCTCAACCAAAACATCGGAAAGTAATTCGTATATAAATAATGTAGATAGAGATGAAATTATGTGTTATGTTTCCATTACCAGTTAAAACCGCAGAATTTTAATTTTTTTTTTCGAAAAAACAAAAACCGTTAAAAAAATTAAGATAAAATTCAGACACTTGACCCTTCAAATGAAGTGTAAAATACTAACAAGCCGTCGAGGTATATGCAAGTGAGTTTTAGTTTTTTTTATTAATATTTCAAAACCTACCTCACCCATTTCGATAAAATTTATATGGGACCACTTCTGAACTATGATCTACCAAACAAAAAAAAAAACATCAATATTGATTCACAATTGGCGAAGGTAACGCGTCACATACCGAGTCGATTACCTCCTCCTTTTTTGAAGTCTGTTAAAAATAAGATGATAACAATATAAGTAATTAAATTGCTAGTGTGTTGTTAATTAATTAACTTTACTTAGTATCGTTTATCTGGAGCTTAAAAAATCGTGGGTGGAATCATTGCAGCAGAGTTTTTACTAAAAGTGGCTATTTATTGAATATGTGTTGTTCCACCTCTAAATTCTAAATGCATAAAACATATTTTTTGTATTGTCATTTTGTGCATATCATTGTGAAATTAATACTAAACCTCACTTAAAGCTCAATTTTGTTTATTTGACGTACCAAATGTCGAAAAATTCACTACCGTTTTAATTTTACTAAAAGTTTTGACAGGCTTTTGGATCGCGTAAGCCTTGAGTATGGAAAGTATAGAGCAGTTAAACTTTGGAGTATAACTAATTCTATATATGTTGTACTGAACTCACTCATGTTGTATGCAAGTAAAAATTTTTTTGTCTTTAATTGGCACGAACGCAGTTTTTGTGTTATTATATATAACAATTTCGGAAATTACCGATAAAATTACATAATTGAATAAAGTTTGAATATCAAAAACAAGTGTTCCAATTTTCGTTTTAATTTTAACTGACTCAATTTATTATTTTTATTTTAGAGACTATTTCCAAAATACCACAAAAACACGCTCTATAACCTTTTTAATCCTTATAGTTAGATCTTACTAAGAAAGCCAGTAAACATTTCGTTAACATATCTTTAGTATCACTTATCCACCTCAATATGAATAAATCATTGAATAATACAGGTATAGACGCGCCTACATCCTAATACGTCCTATGAGGATTACTCTATGACGATCGAGTTTCTATAGTAGGTACCTACCCGATGAGAATACCTGCGAGGGTAGAGATTATAGCTTTAGGGACGCCGTAAAGTAAATAAATACTACTATGCATACATAGTGAAAATAAGTAACGCTTTTTGTTTGATTTCGTAAAACTAGCTGCCGGCTTTCGAAAACCTAATGAAGGCTTATGAATATACTTTTATATTATACATTATTATTGGTGTAAATTATCCCACAGCTGGGTAAAAATCTTTTTTCTCTCCTTTTATATATCTGGATATACGGCTTCGATGCTACTCTTTGTCGTACGATTCCATTTAGTTTAGATTGTTTAGCTGTGGGATCCCAATTTGATATGGTTAAGATAATCAAGGATTAGGCGAGCCAAAAATATGCAATATTTATGAAGAAAAATCATTAGGTAAATTTATAGTATTATACGTTTCTGACAACACAAAAATCTGATGACACAAAATAGATCTCAGATTTTATGTTAGTAGGTATCTATTTTCCACTAATTCTAAGCTGTGTAACTTGGTGAGTAAGATGTTCTATGAAGAAAGCACGAAGCTAAGGTGCGTAACTCGATCGAGCTATACAATGCATTGATCGACAGTCGAGAACACATGGGGAGCGGGTACTGCTTTCGAGCATCAATAGTTCATATCCATAGCTCTCATATATAGTACACACACAAAACTTCCACCCGTACCACGCATTCTTCCATAAAAACATCATAGTTAGATTCGTTTCCACGAGTGACGTGCTACTTGGGCCAATAGATACGGTTGGTAGATATCAGACGCTTCCATAGCAACATAGTATGACACATCTCAGGTAGAAAACAGCCTTGAACTCACCTAGAGAACTAGCAATAAGTAATTTTGGAATTGGATTTAGTTTCTTTGTAGTTTGTTCGGGCTACTTTCTTTGTAAAATAATAAGCAACAGATATAATCAAGAATTTATATTATATTAAAGAGGAAATTAAAGAGAAGTTATACGATTTTCTTATAAAAAAAAACTCGATCAACTGTATAATAATGCAGAATATCACTGCATCCCACATACCGTTTAGCATCACGGATCATGGAAGCGTTAAGTCATTTATTAAAAGAGGATTGAGATTTCCTAAGCAAGACATACAAAATTGAAAATCAAATAAATATTTTAAATACAAATTGAATCTGCATAATTAAACCAAAACTTCTTCAATTGATGGATAACATCGTAAGGTAACAAGCAAGTCGCCTTACGATGTTACCCATCAGTCATCACTCTGAGCGTTGACAATGAAGACATCTTGCACAGTTAGGACCTGGAAAATAATCGGGAGTGCAGTTTTAAATTGAACCTATGTCCTATGCCCAGTTTACCCCTATTTTCTAATTTACGTCCAAATACACCTTTGCCGGTACATGCGCTACTCGAAGAGCGAGAAGTAAGCATCAAAATTCCCAACAACCCCGGGTGACGACCAGTCAACAAAAACCCACAAAGTGAAGTTGTCGATCCCAGGATATAAGTTTTCAAAGTCACGCACCGCAACCTTGACCTATATTTAGAGTAATTAACATAAATTACTTGCGACGAATGAGAAAAAAAGCCATGATTTTTAACCTACCTAAATCGTTCGGAACAGTTACTACTAAATTATTTTTGCTGAACACTTTTTTAGGCAAACTTAGTTTTAATTTAAAATCAACTAGCGTTAAACAAGTTTATCAGTGTAGTTCTTGTTATTATTTATTTTCGGGATAAAATTCCAGATTATAATCTGTGTTCCAAATTTTAACCAGATCCGTTTAGACGTTACTACGTCATTGAGCAACAAACGTCAAAATATCCAAATATTTACATTTATGATTAGTAGGATTTCGGGAATTGGTTAAAACTATTTTCCGTTAAGAAAAACGCGTTTACAAAGGTCGTAGATTGCGAAAATAAAAACCTAAATCCTAACCTTAAATCTTGCAGTATCAACAGTAAAAATATTTCAATTCGAATTTCAACCAAAGAGTGGCAAATTTTGTCGACGAATTTTGAGCCAAAATATTGTTCTGACACGTGTGTGTTCTACTTCATAATAAACCCTAGACTGGCTGAAAAGCTTTCATCTGTTTCTCTGCGGGTCACTGTAAACTCGTACGGTACAAGTTACAAGCGAAAAAAGCGTAGATAGCCTAATTATAATCTAGAGTGGGGGTGATAAACCTGCACTGACGTCCCGCTAGAGGTGTATTGCGTACTTCCCCCCGGCATGCAGAAAAAAACTGAAATGATCAGAATCAATTCAGTTGTTTTTGCATAGAAGAGTAACAAACATTCATCCAAACATACTTTCGCAATAATAAGATTATTATGATTTAAATGTAATTTAAACGATGAATTAGAATTACTTGAAATATAATATATCTATACTAATATTATAAAGAGGAAAGATTTGTTTGTTTGTTTATTTGTAATGAATAGGCTCCGAAACTACTGGACCGATTTCAAAAATTCTTTCACCTTTGAAAGCTACATTATCCCCGAGTAACATAGGCTATATTATATTAAAAAAAATTAGGAATCCTTACTAAAACTCCAATAATGTAACATAAGGTGTAAAAAAAGACCTGAAAAATTCCTTACGTCGCGTGCGCTGCGAAAACTATTGATGATAGAACAAAATCATTTACTACGACTTTGCAGAACTCATCATTATCTACAAAAAGTGTCGCGACAGCATATGTCTAAATATTATAGTTATTATGTCACAGTAAGCAGTTTTTTATTCTAAAATATTAATTTATGTATGCCGCCTCTTGAAAAGGCTCTTCATTTGTACCTTGGTATTAATCCTTATCAAAATAAATTACTTTATATTCAAGACGGCTTTAATACCTTTTTATAATTTTTTACATTTCATTCGGAAGATATCACGAGTTTAAAAAGGCAAGTATTAGAAAAAAGTCGCGTGGTTGTCGCTCACCGCGCTCAGCTAGCCAGCATGCGATGTAGGCTCCATGTAAGCGTCACTGGGGTACGGGGGGAGTCAATGTAATAAAATAAAGTGCCGCGCGGCTCACTCGCGCGATCGGCTCCCTACGCAGCGGTCGTGTGCGTGATCGTATGATTTTAGCTTGAAAAAAATTTTGAATTCGTTTCGTAGGTAAATAAGTGTAATAACTGCTTATAGGTTTATGGGTATTTCTGTTCAGCAAAAATTTAGTAAAAGGTAGTTTTCTAAGCCCATATTTTTAATTTTCTTTCAATAAGTACCTACTACTTACCTGATAATAAATATTATATTTTAATTATTCAAACCGCTTAGTACTTCATATAGTTCAATAAGCAAAAATTTAGTAAAAGCCTGTTTAATTATTTATTTCCTTCTATTTTTCATTTTATAATGCCCAAAAATTCCAAAAAGATCAAGATCTCAACTTTCTAAACATAGTTCCCAGGCGAGGGCAATAAAAATACGGTGTAATGAGGAATCTTCATCAGAAACTGAAAATGGCCTTGCAAGTCGGAGAGAATACGCGTCGCAATCGCGTGTCAAGTATCGAGCGTTCGCAGCGGCTTGCTGAACAAAATTTTATCACTGGCCCAGCAGCTGGTCAACTAGCTCAAATACCGAGCATACCGATGATTCCAACTGATCTGCCAATCCCTTTTAAACGACTTCAGTTTCCGGTGAAATCATCTTTCACGTTAACTATTAACAAGTCCCAGGGCCAAACCTTCGAATTATTAGGGATCGACCTACGAAAAGAATGTTTCACTCATGGCAACTGTATCACGTGTTGGCCTACCACGTGTTGGAGCTCCTGAAAATCAATTTATTTTGCTGCCACAAAATAAAACTACTTCAAATATCGTTTACAGGGAAGCTCTGACTCACTAAAACTAATGGCTTTTGTTTTGTAAATAATATTATATATGTATAAAATTTTAAAATAAAAAAATAAAAAAAAAACATTAATAAAAAAAATCATAAAAAAAATCAAATTTCCTTTATAATTTTAATTTTTTTTTGAAACCCGATACAAAAAAAAGGGTGTATGTGTGTGTGTATGTACCCGTGCGAAGCCGGGGCGGGCCGCTAGTAAAATATAAATATAAATAAACGTTATTTTTTGACAATATGGAATCCTATTATTTTCAGTAATATTTGGCATCTTCTACTTCCCCGAAACGAGTCTACGCGTCTAACGCCAGCTTTTTGGCCTTGACAAAACACTCGGAAAGCACTTCGAAAATGATATGAGTTAGCGGGTGCCATAGACCCAATGTCTTGAGACATTCACCAAACGGTTCAAGTATGTGACTGACACATATGCAGTTAAAATAATCTTCTAAAAATTAAAAAAAACGAGTTTACCTATAGCCGCGTTCGCTTATAACTTAGTCCGACGTCTCACAGGCAACAAACGCCTGTATACGGCAGTTTTTATTGTACCGTGTGTCCACGCAGTGCGGGGTGTATGTATGTGTGTGTGCTGTCACAAAAAGATAATCACATTGAGTGCGGGTGGCGCTTGCGACTGTGTGGACTTCCTTGGGACAGCTGTATGGTACTGGTTTTGTGACAAGCGGTAGCGTCTTTACAAAAACTCATGAAAATACGAACAGGCAGATGAGTTTGGCTTCTACTATTCCACTAATCCTACTAATATTAAAAAATGTGGAAGTTCAGATGTTTCGAAGATTGTTATGTGAAGAAGAAGAAGTCAGAGTACCTTAAGGAATAGCCATTTTCTAAATTCTACAAGGATAAAGCAGTCAGATACTAGAAATCATACCAACACGTATGGATGTTTGTGAAGATGACTTTTACCTTTTACCAGCTTGATGGATTGCCTCTATTCTTTCGTTGCTGCAGAAATATATACTGGACTGTTGATGCTTATGTTACGGAATCATTGTTGATTTAAAGGGGTTTGGCTAAAGGTGGGTTGATTTTCAAAGTTTGCGGCCACAAATCAAACTAGTATCAATAGATAATGCTCTAAAAAATTTGCAAATTTTGCAAGTACAACCACCCCTAAAGTAAATCGTTTTTTTACAGACTAAAAAAATTTACCAAAACTGAAATCGTAATTTCGTGATCTGGAACTTTGACCTCTAATAGCTCGGCTCCGATAGGTATTACCCAGGAGTGATTCTTTATGGCAGTCTTTTAGGTATAAGGCTATCGAATGACAATAGCTGGATTGGTGGCCGCTCGAAAAAAAAATCAATCCCACCTCCGAACAAATTTACCCAAATCCCTTTGTGTATCCACGGAAATTTTATACCTACTCAACCATACATAAATACTGATTATAGTCTACCTAAGGAAATACTACGCCTTTATTAGTTATGCTACCGCCAAGCAGTAATGTGAAAACATCACTTTGTTCCAGTTTGAAGGGCGATGTTTCCTGAGAAATTACAGGGCATAGAGACCAAACATCTTATATTTCTGGGTGACGAGCGCAGTGTAAAGCTAGGTAAATTATTTGTACTCTTCATGTTCCAATGGCTGCGAGGCACTGTGCTGTTATGTTATGGGAAAGCATATTGCTTACCATCAGGCACAAATCCTGCTCGTCGTGTCACTCTAGTACTTTAGGATACTAGTACACTAGTATTCTAAATTACTTTTACTGTAATTTATTAACGCTAAATCACACCGTAGTAATTTCCAATTTTAAAATGATTCTCGCTGACAGCAGGACCCCACCCAAAACTAATTTACCAAAGAAACTGAGCAGAATGTCACCGCCAAATGGCTAGGTGTTTTTGTATTTATTAAGAGCGTGTCGTAAAGTGATGGTAAGTCTGTGCGATGTTTTTATAGGACAATATAATGCGAGACTCGACGGACAGGCTTTTGTGACTTTATTTTTCACTAATAGTGTCTGACTTTTTCACATATTATCTGTCTATTTGTATTCAGGTGTATCTCCAGTTCGTCTCGTCTTTCGTTTCGACATTGATATACTTGTAAATACATTAAAATATGATACATATATTAAATTAAAAGAATAAAGTGCACTCACAGGTACAATTAACAGCCTACCCTGTATTTCACTAGTTTGCAGAAACCGTTAATTCTAAAGCAAATTTTATAGTGGTATCTACTTTGAAAGTTATCAATAACAAATGAAGATATTGAAAACTTGAACGGGTTTTAAGAATAATTCCCCAAAATTGATATTTTCGAAAATATCGAAGTGGCGAAAAATATAGGAATAATTGTGACTGTGTACTATATGGCACTGTTTCTATGTAAAAGTTTGTGATTTCTTCTTAAAACCCACGCTGCGATTATCCGCAATAATCTCATTCCCAATTGCTTCGGCTAACCGAAGTAAGGCTGTACTTACTTTTAGGCTGTAGTTACTTAAAGAAAATTGCTTTCTACTGAAACAGAACAGTCTCAGAAATGTGACTCATAAACTACCAGTGTTAAGTAATGTGGCTAATATTTTCTACATTTGTACAAAATGCAGGGCACTTGCATTACGCGAGGTAAGATGCTAAAAGCACGGCATCTCCTGGGATATATCCTGAATGCAACTGTGCTTGGACTTGCTTGTTTCATGCAAACATTTTGTATCAACACTGGAAGCTTAACCTCGTACGTGAAATGTAGATTAAAAATACTTAGTTTAATTTTCAACAAAAAGAACAATACCGACTTCAATTAAAAAGTAAACTCAGACGCTTGAATTCCATTTTTTTTAAAACTAGGAATACCTATTCCAGGCAAAGGTACGCCAATTTTAGTTTTTTGTTGATATTTAAAAAGCAGCCACACGGAATTCGATAAAATTACTATTATGGAGCCACCTCTGATTATATTGTTCACCAAACAAAATCGATTCACAATAATTGGCAGAGCTATTACGTAACATTAATACCAATAAAGCTTACAACCGTATTGAAACCTCCTCTTTTTTTTAAAGTTGGTGGTGGTGGTTGGTGGTTATGTTTTTAATAACCGAATTGCGAACCTCCCCCTTTCTTGAAGTTGGTTAAAATTAAGTATTTATTGTTTTTAAACTTTCGCGAATTGAACACACAATGTTTATAATGTACAGTGCGTGTAATTAAACAATGAATTAAATCATGATTAAGTCCTGTACATTATAAACGTTACAAGTATTTAATTAGATAATTTTAAATCCATACTTACGAGTATGAAACATGAACACACGGTGTTTCTTAAACTCTTAATTAACAGATGAAACACATTAATAAGCATCGAAATTTAAAATATCTAATATCATACCAAATATGTTTTATATTTAATCAAAATGTACTTTATAGTTTATAAGGTTATTTCGTTCACTGTAAAGCCGGGTCGCACAGAGGCGGGAGCCGCGAGACTCGGCTTTTAAGGTAGCGGTTCGCCCGGAGACCGCGACGCGAGACGTGGCGAGACACTATGGAATTGTATGGGCGCCAGTTCGCGCCGAGACCGCGTCAGGAGACCGAGACACATATCGCGCGACATGTGTCGCGGTCTCGGCGCAAACTGGCGCCCACACAATTCTATAGGGTCATGTACTTGTCGCGGTCTTCGGTCGCGGTCTCGTGTCGCGGTCTCAGCGCGAACTTGTACCTTAACGTGTGCGATAGTTTGAAACTGGAAACACAAAGTACCGCGGTAGTCTCTGAGGATACATACTGATCTTGTGAACTCAAAGCTTTAAAAAGCGCTTATTGGCACCTTATTCTGATTTGAAGAGTCCCGAGCTAAACCCTTTGAGACTAATGTTTACTTGGTTATGGATATAGGATTTACTACAAATGTGAAAATAACATGTTGTGATTACTACGGTGAATAACTTATCGTTGTGTTAGAAACAATTACTCTAAGCTTACATTAGGCAAAAACCTTAAAAAGTTGAAGAACAGAAATTCTCGTCATTTGTAATATCTTAAGCTCCAAACTCAAAAGGTCAACATTGGAAGATCTAATCTGCCAAGTCTAACAAGTAACTGGAAATAAAAGATTAGTAATTAGTAAAATAAATACTTGAAAATTTTTAGTTTGTTGTGTCTGTAAAATTGTAAATAAAGTTTAAAATAAAAAGTGTGAAATTATTAACCTACGTTATGTTAATTTATGCCTATGATGCGAGTCTCGCGAACTTCCACGTACACTGGGAATCTTTGAAAAAGCTGGATGGTGAAGTATGTTTGAACGTATGGAACTTTGTCTTCTTCGTCGTTTTTGTGATGGAAACCAAATAAATAAATCCTCCACTGGACCTCACACAACAACTTGCCTCGGTGACATCTTGTTGTGTGATGGCTAATCCCGGCAGGTGAAAGAACTTCTATTCCCGACCCTCGCTCTTCGAACAGCTCGTCTAAAAGTTCGTGGAAATAGTCTGGAGGACTTAGGTGGTTACTCGAGTGATACTCTTATTGACCAAGCAATATTCCTAACTCCTCCAAATGAGGCCCCTTCGCAAACACTATGACTAGCAGAGTGCTTAGTGGAAGGACAAGAGCTGCGATGTTACTCGAAAAGCATAGTGGGCACACACGCCGAACTACGCGTAAAATACCGAGGCGGAAATAGCCGTGGTCGTTAAGGCACACCTCTCGCTGCCGACCACCTTAACCAAGATGCTTGACGGCGGAGACGGAGGAGCTATGAGAGACAGTTAGGTACCTCCCGCTTAACTGACGTGGTGGAAACGGGCACAGAAGCAAATCTAGAGGGGACTCTGGCTCATATCCCATCTCCACTAGGAGCCTGGGTTGTTGGACGGTTAGGGCCATCCAGTACCTCACAAATTCCTTCCCGCGGAGGTGGCACGCCACCTCATATAAGTGGAATACATTAAATGTCTCCTTTTATAGGTTAGTTGAGACCAACAGCCATGGGTCCCTTAAAAATCACTACTATTTAAATTATTATTTCTCGGTGACTCCCGCTCCAGCTTGTACTTGGCACAAAGATCGCTATTCAGCGGGGTAATGCTGCCAGTGTAATGGGCACCTTTGTGCCAGGTACCGTTAGGGGTGGGCTATGTGACTGATGAATTTATTGTTGAATTTATGATATTATTTTTAATTGTGTGATTTAGTAGCTTATTTCTACTCAATTCAATATAATAATTCCTTATGATATGTATACCACATACATCGTGATATCCGTTTAAATCTAGTCTTTACAAACCCCAAGGTCGTGGTTTAATTTGGAAACTAGTTACAGAAACAGCAGGCATCAAATATATTTAGGAGGCAATAAAAGAAATGAAAGCTTCACGGTACGTAGATAGCAAAAGATTTGTATTCACTCTGTAGTGTACACACGAAAACGACAACAATGTTATCTTCAGATGATGTTGTTGTAGTATTAGTTTGAATGATCTAATGTATTATTCATTGTATGGACTAGCCCTCGAATTAAATATATTTGTTCAAGGTCTACGCGAGCTAAAACTCGTATTTTTTTTAGTAAAAACTTTTGACTTTCATACTGAAGATTTTTATTTTTTTATTTCATACGCAGTGATATTTCCACATTACTGGATGGCTAAAGTGAAGTATTTCATCAGACGAACAATGCAAAGAGACCTAATACTACGTTCGTTACTCTAAAAGACACCATATATATTTTATTGTTTTCAAACATACGACCTACTTTGTCACGGCAAGTAATTGGCTTGCACGAATGCAGTGGAATCGATCAAAATGTTCAATACGCCTGAGAGCCTTTTTCGATTTGGTGATAAATTGTTGAACACGCGAAGTTTGAATAAACGCGAGCCTATTTGAGGGTGCTTTGAAAGTTTAGGTGGCACATTGAATGCATTTTCTTTAAAACAATTTTGATACAAAGTTTTTGTTTGAGCTTTTTGACATTATAATATCACTCTGCTATCAGCCTTACTCTTAATCTCTTCATAAGATTGTATCTTATAACAGCACGCAGCTATTGGAATATGAAGAGTCTAAATCATTACCTAGCACTGCACTGCGCTCGTCACCCAGAGATATAAGCGGTAAAACCACTGGCAATAGTTTGTAACTTTCCTAGGCCTAGGATTACCTACCACTATAATTACGTTTATTAAGCTAATATAGTTACTAATATTTGTGGGTATAGAGTCAATGATGTCTTGTCATTACGTGCACAAGGTCCTGAGATCCGTCGCGATCCGTGGTCATTCAGCGGCGGGCTGGATTTGAGGCCGGCCATAAGCCGTCACCTGATGGGTGATAAAATCTCGACAGGCTGATTCACTCGCGTACTTGTTGCTTTATTTGATACTAGCAGGATAAGCAGCCCCCTAATTTTACTGTTGCTCTGCCGCTACTTCTGGGTTTTGGAACCTTCTCTCGCAAGGAGAAAGTCATACCCATAATCCAGAACGCTGGCCCAGAGCAGGTTAGTGGATGACGCATGACCACGAAAAATTGTTGGAATACGCCACTCACTCAGATCCTCGGCTTTACCAAGTTGTTCTTCGTAAACCATTTTATTACTAGATGTAACAATCAAAGCTGATATGAATGTGTGAAATGCTTATTCTGCAATAAACCAACTAGGAATTAAATTTCATACCCAGAGAATGGGGTTTCGGCACGTTTTCTTGCGTCGCTCGCTTGACTTCTTATCCGCATGGAGATAGTTGAGGTCATTTAGAAATTAATGATCTAGCTTCTAAATAAGCAAAGTTTGTGCTATGGAAGTCTGAGAGCTTGTACTGGCATATACGTGTGTTGGAGAATCATTATTCCCATCGACATTGTCATCGTTTTCAGATTTAATTGGCTCCATCAAGGTAAGCTGTGAGTAGCTATATAAAACAATGAATACGGCAATTTTACATTTTTTTATGGAGGTCAAACAGGACGAGGTCGGATCAATTCGATATTTTTCAGATTTTTTTTTAATGTACATTATATACCATAAATAATGTTTCAGGGAAAACAGTTGGTTTTAACAGTTAAGACCGAGCAGATATTTCAGGGCACCGATTTGAAGCAACGAATTCAAATGAATTACACTCTCAACTATCTAACTGTATCAGTCACCCTCACTCAAATCTCAATAGCTGCGTGTCACTGTGCTGTTATGTGGCAGGCATGTTGCTTACCATCAGGCACATGTCATGCTCGTCTCGTCACCCTTTATTTAAAAAACAATTTGACGGAATATTTGACAAGTTTTGGTTCGCGTAAGTTTTGAATAAAAGTTTGGAACACAGAGATAAATTTTCTACATTTGTGACGCCAAACGAACTCAAAATAAATACCCTTTTAACCGACTTCAAAAAAGGAGGTTTCTCAATTCGACCGTATAAATCTTTTATAATCTAAACAGTACATGAGTTTCCCAACACACAATCTGAGTGTGAAAATAAGTTCGATTACCTACATTATATAGTTAGAGCAATATAGTACTTATTGCTACTTTACGTACGGGTCAATCATCAAACATTAACGTACCGTAATAATCACGTCGAACCTTGCTTGCGACATTCAAGGATCCAAGAACATACTGTTTTTCCCTGAACAAAGTTTTAGCGATTCGCAAATCGGTGCCTCATTTTCGTTGGAGTTAGCTAACAACCTTTTTGCTTTTCCGTAACATTAGGTAAGTCCGTTTACTTCATTTAAGTAGGCGCCCATCTCATTTATTCTCGTAAATAGGACAAGCACTTTGTACTAGATGTTTTTTGTACTTTGTGTTTTTGTTTTGTGTCTTTACCTAAGTGGCTTGTTTTGTAACTGAACTAATTTGGTTGTGATTCTGTGTCCGATTTATTTTTATTTGTCTAGTTTTTTCGTTCCAAGATAAGCGGTTTCTTTTGTAGCAATAAGTGAAATTGAGCTTCACTATTATGCCAATCATACTAGTATTAATAGTGAACGTTTGCTGTTCAAATCAAGTTAGAACGGCTGTACGGACCAGGGTTAAATTTGGAATAGCGCATATTAGTTTTTTGGGAAAATTACAGAAACGAGCACTGGTTGTTAACGTATGTTTTGTTCGTCCTATCACATTTAATTATATAAAAGAAGATTACATATATGACAAGTGTTTAGTTATAATATATCAAAATTTTTTGAAGCTTGGCCGAGCAAGGTAAAATTGGTAAAATCTTAAGTTAGACAAATCAATCGAATTAGGGGAAAATATCTCGATATATCGTGTCATGATTGACATGCCAAAATCGTAAACATTTTAGTTTCAGTCACTTTCGTAATAAGAATATCTAGAGTGTGTAATTCGTTACCTGAGTGGGTTTTTCCAGATATATACAATCTTGGTGTTTTCAAGACGAGTATCTTTTATAAACTTTCGCTATTTGTATACATTATGATTATATTGTACGTGGCTTAATGACGAAATAATTGTTTAAGTATAATTTAAAGCCCGCAATATATAAAATAAAGTCAAGAATGAATCAGTTTCTTAGGTTAGGTAAGCATGCTTTTTCATACGACATTGCTTAACATCTGGAGAGATGGCGGTCGAGTATAAACCTTAGTAGTGATAGGACTCTTAGAAGAGTCCGTCTGGGAAAGTACCACACCCTTTCCAGTTATTCTACCGCCAAGCAGTAATGTGCAAACATTACTGTGTTCCGGTTTGAAGGGCAATGTTACCAGAGAAATTACAGGGCTTCGAGATATAATATCTTTGATCTCTGGGTGACGAGCGCAGAGGTAATGATCTGGACTTTTTCATGTTCCACTAGCTGTCACTGTGTCACTGTGTTGTTATGTGCCTGGCATGTTGCTTATCATCAGGCACATGTGCAGCTCGTCTCATCACTCTAAATTATAAAAAAAAGGCTACGAGTATTATAGTAAAAAATGCGACAAGAAAAGGAATTTTATTTTTACTAATATTAAATGTTTGTATCAACTGAAATGTCACCAACAGGAGTGCCCCCGACACCGTGGTACTTCAGTTCGGGATTAGCCTATGACTGTTCGCTCCAAATCCGCTGGTCCGTCCGAACCACACGTACAAAGCTCGCGAAACGGTACGAAAGTGCTTGCACTTTTGACTGCTATCTTTAACCTCAATAGTAATAAAGTTTTAACAAACTACGTTTTAAAAATAAACTTTTTTCGGTCGCTCCTTAGGATAATAGCTAAACATATCTACATCATCCTACTAACGACTATATTATCCTAATAAAATGATATGATTGGTGTCCAATCATGTCGTCGTTGTTTATACATTATACAGCCTGGAATAACACTTAACATCTCATCTCGTACAAATTACATGAATGGGAAGTAAAACTGCAGAGCTAACTGCTGCTTTTTATAAAAAATTATTCACACTTGATTTGAAGACATCAAGATTGTAAGCATCGAAAAACACCAAAAACCCCACTTAGGCTACGTATACCACAGTCTAGACATAATTATCACAAAAATGGAGCAATATAATAGGTAAATATGGTCGGTTAGTTTGTCCGACCATATTTAACTATTATTACACGTGAGTTATCCGTTTACCCAATTAAATATGTGTAACAACTATATTAATTTTAATACTAAAAGAGTTGTGAGATTTTTCCAAATACCTTTCCAATTTAAAAATAGACCAATCGCTAATTGCAGTAGCCTTTTTAAACGCTATCCTAAACGAATGGGAAATTTTGGGACCAATTTTGGATAGGATTTGATTTGAATATAAATGCTGATTTAAACTCAAAGTTGATATTTTTGTAAACGGATACGTCACTATCGACTACGACGTAGCCGTAGCCACGTAGCACTTTTTACCTTAGCTGCTACAACCACCGCTACCTTCCGTGCCCCGTTTTACCCCTACTAATCTCATCATGAGACCATGTGACTGTCAGACTGGAATGAAACCATCAATTTATTTATTTGTTAATTAGTACTTACGTACCAATAAATAAGTTAAATAAGTTAGCTGGTCTAGTCGACCGAACGGCGATTGCCGATCCGCAGGCCCCGGGTTCAAAACCACGCGCGTACCACTGTCTTTTCGAAGACAAGTGCATAATGTCGCTAACTTAAAACGGTGAAGGAAAACATCATGAGGAAACCGATATGTACCTAGAATCTTTCAAAGTCATGTGTCATCCACCATTTTGGGCCATTTTTATTTGGGCCCGCATTGGGCCAGCGAGCAGCAGCGTGGTGGATTATGGCCTTGATTCTCTCCTTGCGAGAGAAAGCCCCGAGTCCCAGCAGTGGGAACATTTAGTGGGCTGTTTATGTGTTACCAATAAATCACACTAATGAGAATGTTCAAATATTCAAACTAAAATTAAAATAAATGTATATATTATTCTAATACAGCGCTACGAAGTTAAAATTAAAAATTTGTTACATTAAACTAATAATTAAAACTACTACTACATTACAATTACAATAACTAAAATATTAAAAATTTGTTTAAAAATATTAATAAAATCATAGATTTCGAATTTTGTAGTATTAGACGTCTTTGACTAAAAAAATGTAAGAGTAAAAATCAAAGAGGATATATATACTTTATCTAAGGTAAAAATAATGTCAGTAATAGTAAAAATAAAAATAAAAAAGTAGGAGAGCCCAAGAGGGGATTTCGGGATTTACTCCAGCGCGGCAGATTAATATACAGTTGGAAACCTTGTACTCGATAAAGTACCTCAAGTGAATATAAGCCTCATATTGGACGATTAGGAATAAAAAATTTTGATCATCAGTTATTCTCGAGCACGTCAGATTAAGGTAGGGTGAGTGTATGTTCCACTAATCTGACAATTCGAGAGTGACATACAGGAAGGGGAGGTCCACAAAGTTATTAAAAAAACATCTCTACATGCGTGGAAGCATCTCGAGCGTGGTTTTTTAATTTTAAGGATATAATTCAAGGATAACGAAAAATATAATTTCCACGGATTCCACAAGCCGAAGTAACAAAAATTCTTCGCTAATTAGGTAATAAAGCTGATTTTTCATATTTGAAATTCTATAGCCGCGCTCCCCACTAATGAAAAGGTAACATTATTTAGCATTTTTTTCTTCTTATTATTTAAGCTTTTCAATCCAATAGGTCTCTATGACGCTCAAGTAACTCCCCTTTTAGCATAGTGGGCTCCCCTACCATAGTAGAAATATCACAATAGAAAGAAAACCAACAAATACCATATAATACGAGTATGTACCTATGTAAACAACTTTCATATTGACCAAAATCGCATAGCATTAAAAAAGAACTTGAAAAATTAATTTCGGTTTGGTTAAAAATAAGTCAATTCCAAAACCGTTGTCTTAAATGAATTTCCATCCGTCTGTGGACTTCGTTATAATGAAATTCCATAAAAAGATCTAGCACAGAACGATTCGATTCCATGAAGTGTTAAGTTTAAAAGGCGTATTTAAGTTTAGTCACGTATTGGGAAAGTAACCATGAGTTATGATTAGTGAGAGTTTTATATTTTTATTTCAATCTACTGTCGAGCAGGAGAATTTTAGAAGTTGTACCAAAATGTCACTTACGGAATCATCATATATAACTCAGATTATACAATGATGTGGACTTCATCTCCGAAGGTCTCTTTCCCCTCAGTACTTTAGATCGCGAGATAATACGAGTCAAAGTTTGATGTAAAATTGACCAGCTTCAACCCTAACGCGCGGCGACGCGGCGTGCGACGACGGAGCAGAGCGCGGCGGCCGGCGGTCAGTGACCGCGCCGCGCCGCCGGTGATTAGGGTTGTCAAATAAAATAATAAACAACAAATTTTTAACTTTGTATGGATAAAAATTGTTGTGCTTTCGTGTCTAATATTCACATATGTGATTCTATAGCTAGTATAGATGAACTACAATAAATATTGTTGGACCTTTCCGCCACACGTTGTATATACATCATTTTTTGTTTTAGTGGATTACGAGTACGTAATAACGTACTACAAAACAACGGGTATATTACGGGTAATACAAAAAATGAAAAGGCCATTTTGAAATTTGAGAAATACTGGTAATTTATTTTAGCATATTATTTGATGCGTCATAACAATGGACTATGAGTATTTATAAAAAAAAAACATTTTAAGGTATTCGTTCATACATTTAGTATGTTTTTCCAATGACAAAAGGGCATTTTTTGATAACTTTACTTTCTATTTTAAATGATTTCTAGAGTATAGTGATTGTCATTTTATCTTGTAATGTTCAAGCGAGTCATCGATACAGATGTTGCATGATTCTAATGCTGTTTCTTGATATTCCTATCAGCAGCATTGAAGTGCCCCTGCGCTAGGCGTCGTACAAGATGTTGTACTCATTCAGAATGCTAAGTGAGTGTGCAAGTAAATGGGACAAATACTTTCAGGTAATTTATTGAACAGAAAAAACAAATGCAATGGATTATGTGACTCTGCCTTTTGCTTTAGTATAAATACTGTGGTGCAAAAGGCAGCGTCTTCCATTTGATCATATAATTATGATGTTCAACAACATAAAATTTGGGAGCAAAAACAAACTCATAACTCATTTGCAGTAAAGTAATACTGTTAGAAAAGAAAAAAGAGAAACAATAAAGAACTGGATGATAAAAAGATTTCGATAAAAAATCGAATAAATTAATACTTAATTAAATATCTATGTATTATATATCTCTGCGTAAGTAAAGCTAAAAGTTCGGTAAGGTAGTTAAAGCACTGTCAAAAAGTTGTCTCAATCTGGTTTGATGGATGTAAAATATTTAACCTCGAAATACATTATTTTACAAATACTCTACTTGGAAAATATTACACACCAAATTAAGTCTTATAATTATGAAAATAGACAAATATTGTACTCTATTAGAATACAACTTATTCAATTTAATATTTTATACTCAACTAGGAACGTTCCGCGGTTTTATTAGTGTAGTTCCGACGTGTTTGAGCTAGTTCCACCAATATTATTTCAGTTATTTATTATTTTTTCTTAATTTTTAAGTTTTTACAATAGATGCGCGTAGTGTCAAGTATGACCGCCTTCTGCATCTGACCCTTGATCCAACCGTCTAGCAAAATTCTCTTAAGATATTGGTCGAGATTTTTCGCTGCAAGGCCGTTTGCCGACACGACTATTGGAACTCGTGATCGGGATCGTGAAATCAACATTCCACAAGGCGGTAACCTCGTGAGCCGAGTCAAAGTACTTGGTAAGCCTGTCCTTAGGTAGATATATGGAAACACTTTATTGTTCACAACACAAAAACAAATATAAATAAATAAAAAGATTATTTCTTAAAATCTAGTATAACAAATGGCGGCCTTGTCGCTAAGAGCGATCTCTTCCAGGCAACCGAAACAGGCTTTCACGAGGTTCTCGTCATGTGGTATGGTGATATCGACGATCATAGTCCGGCGCTAAGACCGATCTACCAGCACGATATCAGACTTATTGGCGACAATAGTCCTGTCCGTGATAATAGAGCGGTCCCAGTAGAGCAACGCACGATCATTCTCGAGAATTGGCAGAGGTGCGTACTTATAGTACGGCACCTCGGACTCGACAAGGCCGTGTCGAAGAGCAAGTTGCTAGTGGATGATCCAGTACTAATTATTATTTCAGTTATTTTTCCCTAACATTTTTACCACGATGGTCACCCTGACCGAGAAAACCGTATTTGTCCCGCAAACACGTTGCCAATAATGTGCTAACTCCGATACGGGACGGGTTGTACACTCGCCTTATTTTGTTTTATTTTTATAAACTTAGGAACTTGTCGTATGGAAACTCATGAAATCCCATTCTGAAATCGTTAGCTGTCTTCTGTGTCTTTGCAGTTTTTAGTTGTTCTTGCCAAAAACATCGAAATAGCTGAAATGGAAAAACCGAAATAACAAAATAATAACTAGTTAAAATTCGACGTACTAACCTTCCATGACGTTATGTGGTTTGTTAGTTTATTTAAGTTACATTATTATAATTTTTATTACATGGTCGGAAATCGACTATAATTTAAATATGTTTACAAAAGTGTACTTACTATATGCGCGTGTAAAAACTCGCATTATTTAATTATTTATGATTATTTAAATTCGATAAAACATTTTGTTAATCAGTTTCATTATGTGATGAAATATGTTTTATTTCTTGCAGTCTCGTTCCAAGTCATCAGTACGGTTCACTAATGTTTCACAAACATTTTTTGACAAAACATCACTTTAAAACCAACTAATCGTATAATATTCATTACGAAAACTTTACACCACAAAAATGTTTCATTTTAAAAACAACGTTTTGCATAATATTTATTTCAAAAATGTCTTACATCAACAAATGTTTTATTTTACAAACCATCATTTTATAACCATTTATACGGCAAACGTTACATTTAGACAATGCATCGAATTATATTTTGTTATTTGTACATTTTTTGTTTCATATACTATTCATTTTACAAATTTAACATTTACCAAAAAAATCTTCCGTTGTGAAATTAGGTACAAAATCATAAAAGTACCCATTAAATTGTCCATAGGAGTTAATCGTTCTGATTAGGTCCTGTCACAGAGTTTTGACCTAACCTGTCCGATTAGGATCTATTACTAAGATTTGACTCCGGGTGGGCTTCCCGCCAGAAGCTCAAGGGAGGTCCTGAGTGGAGCGAGCCATGCGAGCGTAGTGGAGCGCAGGCCGAGTATGGAGAAGCGACACTACGACTGCGACTCCCGCACTTTTTATATACACTCTAGGGGTAGTAGCGACAAGACTAGGTGAAGTCGGGGTGCTCTGAGTCGGATCTGGGTCCTAAGTTACCTAACCGGTCCGATGAATTTAACAACTTTTTTATGTATTTTATTTTCAGAAAAATCCAGAGCAGTGGCTTGGCCAAAAAATTTGCCAATTATGTAGAATTTAATTTTAATTTTTGTTAAATGAAATGTTTTTATGTTTAAGTTGTTAAGTAATTAAAATATAATTTGAAATGTTTGTCAAACAACACTCTGTAAAATAAAAATGTGTCAAGTGTTGGTTTTGTCTTTAAACATTTATTAGTTAACTAAAATATTAAACGAATCAATTGTCAAATAATACGTTATGTAATGAAAGTTTGTCAAATAAATATTTTGAGATGTAACCAATTTGTGAAATGTTTTTTTGTGTAATAATCATTTGACGATCCGTGAGTTTGTCAAACGTTAGTTATCAGGTGTAGATTTGTGAAAAAAAGTTTTTCAAAAGAACGGATACCCATCAGTACAGATGTACCAACAGTACTTAAAAAAACTAACTTGAAAAAAGAAAGGCGGCCGGTTAGATTCGAACCCGGACCTACCATATTATGACCACCCATCTTCCCGACTGAGCTAATATACAGTCGCGCGACGTCGCGAAATTTACCGTCGCATTCTAATCGATATGTAACATTGTCTAAAAATGCGCATAAAACGGCGTTTTTTTTAATAAAACCTGGCTAGATCGATTTTTCGTCCCCGAAACCCCCTATATACATAATTTCATGAAAATCGTTCTAGCCGTTTCCGAGATTCAGATATTATAAATATACATACCTACATGAATTGCTCGTTTAAAGGTATAAGATTCTAGAAATCAAATAACAAAACCGACTTTTTATTTTAAGGCAACGTTATTAAGTATAAAGCTTCTGTCAAAAAACGCCAAGTGCTATTAAACTAGCAAAAGATTTGTATACATAATTTCTGTATTTGTATACAAACCTCTGTGTACATAATTTCATGAAAATCGTTCTAGCCGTTTCCGAGATTCAGATATTATATAAATACATACCTACAAGAATTGCTCGTTTAAAGGTATAAGATTCTAGAAATCAAATAACACAACAGACTTTTTAATTTAAGGCAACGTAATATTTTTTTTAAATAAAGAGTGACGAGACGATCAGGACATGTGCCTGATGGTAAGCAACATGCCTGCCACATAACAGCACAGTGACACGCAGCTATTGGAACATGAAGAGTCCAAATCATTACCTAGCACTGCACTGCGCTCGTCACCCAGAGATCTAAGATCTTATATCTCTAAGCCCTTATATTTAGTATAAAGCTTCTGTCAAAAAACGCCGAGTGCTATTAAACTAGCAAAAGGTTTTTTATTTCTCACTGCATCAGCTTTAAACATTGTCGCGAAGTTTACTGCTCAGACCAATAAAGTTTTACGGGTCTCGATGATCCTAATAGCATGAAAATGAAAAATCATACTGCAAGTTATGAGTCACCAAGCGTCTTAATAACAGTAAAAACAGTGAGGGTCTGAACGCACTGGGCTGAAAAAATACACACAGTAACTTAATTAGTTGAAACTTTAATGCTTTAATAACTGGACTTGTCATAAACAAAGACATTTAGAAAGCTATGGTCGTTTGGGGTAAACTTCCGAAAAGCGCATACCGCCGATCGATCTAAAATTTGGTACAATAACGTATTTTGACCTCCTAATTACGAATATCATAACGAAAATTGGCGCAAACGCCATTTTGAATAGGAAAAACGGAGAAAAAGCTGTTTATGTACAGCGGAGATTAGGATCTGTGGGCCGCCGATCGATCTGAAATTTGGTACAATAACGTATTTTGACCTCCTAATTACGAATATCATAACGAGAATTGGCGCAAACGCCATTTTGAATAAGAAAAACGGAGAAAAAGCTGTATACGTACAGCGGAGATTAGGATCTGTGGGGCTTCACTCCCACATTTGCTACCCTGGAAAAGGTACATAAACACACACATCGGAGAGGGTTTTGAGTCCTTAAAAATGTAGGAGTGACGCCCTATAGGTCCTAATCACCGCTGTACACACACATACACCCTTTCTGGGGGGAAAGCTAGAATGGTCTTCAACGGTTAGGAAAGCACGATTATGCACACCGAACGAAAACAGCTTCTTCTCCGTTTTTAATATTCAAAATGGCGTTTGCGTCAATTTTCGTTATTATATTCGCAATTAGGAGGTCAAAATACGTTATTATACCAAATTTCAGATCGATCGGTGGTATGCGCTTTTCGGAAGTACACCCGTCGTTTGTATGACGCCAATTACACCCATACTAGTTCCTATATTAATGTTACTAAAATTATAAATTATAAGTCTAAATGTTTGTTGCTCAAACACGTCTGAACTTGTGAACGCCGATGCGTTTAAACTCGATAGTTGAAATTGGAATCATAGTTATATTCAAATCATAGACTGAAGTAACACATTGACACATTGATTGCTGCGTGTCACTGTGCTGTTATGTGGCAAGCATGTTGCTTTCCATCAGGCAAATGTCCTGCTCACTGCGATCTTCAGTCTTATGTTTCCAACCGCCAGTTGTAGATGCTGTGTAAAGAATCTTTGCCGATGGGATACCGGGGCAGCCGTATCACTGCCCTGACTCGTTATTACTTTTATATTGGACGAGAAGGGTGCAGCTACTCTTATGCCAGTAGTCCGACCATAGGCTACATATGTATCAAGGCTTATTGTTAAAGCAATACAGTTTAAAGCAATAAAGTTCCAGCTTGCAACTTTTTCTAGGTATGTTATTCGTTAAGAACTGATGCGATTGCGTACTTTGTCATACAACAACTTTAAAAATTATGTATTTATATAAATATTATATTTTAAAGATTTATCATTGTAATCTATACTTTAATATTATAAAGAGGAAAGATTTGTTTGTTTGTTTATTTGTAATGAATAGGCTCCGAAACTACTGGACCGATTTCAAAAATTCTTTCACCTTTGGAAAGCTACATTATCCCCGAGTAACATAGGCTATATTATATTTAAAAAAAAATTAGGAATCCTTACTAAAACTCCAATAATGTAACATAAGGTGTAAAAAGACCTGAAAATTCCTTACGTCGCGTGCGCTGCGAAAACTATTGATGATAGAACAAAATCATTTACTACGACTTTGCAGAACTCATCATTATCTACAAAAAGTGTCGCGACAGCATATGTCTAAATATTATAGTTATTATGTCACAGTAAGCAGTTTTTTATTCTAAAATATTAATTTATGTATGCCGCCTCTTGAAAAGGCTCTTCATTTGTACCTTGGTATTAATCCTTATCAAAATAAATTACTTTATATTCAAGACGGCTTTAATACCTTTTTATAATTTTTACATTTCATTCGGAAGATATCACGAGTTTAAAAGGCAAGTATTAGAAAAAAGTCGCGTGGTTGTCGCTCACCGCGCTCAGCTAGCCAGCATGCGATGTAGGCTCCATGTAAGCGTCACTGGGGTACGGGGAGTCAATGTAATAAAATAAAGTGCCGCGCGGCTCACTCGCGCGATCGGCTCCCCTACGCAGCGGTCGTGTGCGTGATCGTATGATTTTAATTGAAAAATTTTGAATTCGTTTCGTAGGTAAATAAGTGTAATAACTGCTTATAGGTTTATGGGTATTTCTGTTCAGCAAAAATTTAGTAAAGGTAGTTTTCTAAGCCCATATTTTTAATTTTCTTTCAATAAGTACCTACTACTTACCTGATAATAAATATTATATTTTAATTATTCAAACCGCTTAGTACTTCATATAGTTCAATAAGCAAAATTTAGTAAAAGCCTGTTTAATTATTTATTTCCTTCTATTTTCATTTTATAATGCCCAAAAATTCCAAAAGATCAAGATCTCAACTTTCTAAACATAGTTCCCAGGCGAGGGCAATAAAATACGGTGTAATGAGGAATCTTCATCAGAAACTGAAAATGGCCTTGCAAGTCGGAGAGAATACGCGTCGCAATCGCGTGTCAAGTATCGAGCGTTCGCAGCGGCTTGCTGAACAAAATTTTATCACTGGCCCAGCAGCTGGTCAACTAGCTCAAATACCGAGCATACCGATGATTCCAACTGATCTGCCAATCCCTTTTAAACGACTTCAGTTTCCGGTGAAATCATCTTTCACGTTAACTATTAACAAGTCCCAGGGCCAAACCTTCGAATTATTAGGGATCGACCTACGAAAAGAATGTTTCACTCATGGCAACTGTATCACGTGTTGGCCTACCACGTGTTGGAGCTCCTGAAAATCAATTTATTTTGCTGCCACAAAATAAAACTACTTCAAATATCGTTTACAGGGAAGCTCTGACTCACTAAAACTAATGGCTTTTGTTTTGTAAATAATATTATATATGTATAAAATTTTAAAATAAAAAAATACAAAAAAAACATTAATAAAAAAAAATCATAAAAAAAAATCAAATTTCCTTTATAATTTTACTTTTTTTTTGAAACCCGATACAAAAAAAAGGGTGTATGTGTGTGTGTATGTACCCGTGCGAAGCCGGGGCGGGCCGCTAGTAAACAATAAAACTGTTGAAATCCAATTCAATCGTTCTTTTAGGGTAATTTTACTAGGTGACCTCAACCTCTCAACGCGTATGCTTCAAAAATAACACAGAGAAAGTATACTTTGGATAATAAATACACATCGTTTGCGCGATTGAGACACAGCCAACACTATGTAGTGATCATTAAGGGAACCGAAAAATTAACAACTAATAACTACTTTATCAGTCATTAAAATGCATAAATTACATAGTAAGTACAAAATTAATCTTGGTGAGCTACCACCCTAAGAATTTAACTCAAAGACGGTCAAGAAACGCGTAAAAGCAACTTCCCCTGACTCGCTCTTTGTTAAATTTTCTCTCCGTTTGTTTGAAAGGAATTATTGTTGATACGGTTTTAATATTCCGCAACATTTCAGACCTTATTTTTCTATTTTTGTATGTGCTGTGGAACTTCGGTCGTCCTTTCAGAACTAGTATTTATAAACCGCTTTTAATAAAATTTCTAAACTAGTATAATTTAGAATAGTTATAATTTAGAAATAGGAGTTTTTGCCAATTCCACCTACCACCTTTGTTAGTTCTTCCTTCAGTGTTTAGATTTGAGGAGCATTGTTTACCGCGAAATTACATAGTAACGTATCTCGTTACCAACCTCTTATTCTTCTTCAAGGTGACGAGCAGAGTGCTCTGCTCGTCAGTGAGTGTTTATGTTGAAATAGTCGCATGGTGCAGTGCTGACATCAACGGCATTAGGCACATATCATGCCTGTTCTACCATAATCCTACTAATTTCATATTATAAAGAAATACCTATGAATAAATATGATTTTCCCATTCCGATTACATCCAAATACTTTTATTTTTACTGTACCATCTTTGATAATGCCCTTTTTACAGCTGCAAAATCTGGACAAAGCCTCTTTACAGCCGCTTACTTTAAATGTTGATATTATTGATTAGTTTTGTATTCAAACTGTTTTCTTATGTATTTTTTTTTTCATTGACGTTACCAAGTTTTTATTGTAAAATAATGGTTCGAAGAAATAAATTGAAATTTAAATTTAATAGACTGTTCGATATTGTGATTGTTGGTTAATCACGATCACTGAACAGATCGGGTTGAAATTTGAAACACAGATTATAATTTGGAACAGCACCTGGGTTACATTTTACCAAGGAGTGGAACATTTAATCACCTATGTGCTACCCAAACGCATACAAAAATGATTCAAATCGGTCCAGGAGTTTAGGAGGAGTCGAGGAGTTCAGTGACATGCACACTTACAGTAGTATTATATATAGAGGTATATCAAGATAACGATAACACTTGTTTTCCCTGTCCTCATAAAATGTTGTCTACAAAACATTATCTTTTACCAGAGTGTTCAGAAATCACAGCATTTTACTATAAACTGAAGATGCTTTTACGTTGATCAAAAGTTAGTGCATTGAATTCGGAGAAAAATTCCAGAAGACAGTTGCGCTGGGACGCAAACAAAGGATTGAACGATTTATCACAGTTACTCACTGTTTACGACTTTTAAGGAGCAATACTTGATTTCTTTTGTATAACTAATAGGCATAGTTAGGCATCTTGGCTGGTGTCTATGATAAAGCGCACATACTAAAGGCTTTATTATACTTGGCTAAATTTAGTTACTGAATTCAAAACCAAGCAATTCGCGGTTCTTAATTTAGTATGCTTAGCTTACTGATAGATAATACAATTCACTGGATTCCGTAGCGACTAAATTTTAGTCGACTAAATTTAGCCTAGAGTAATAAGCACTTTAGACTGTATCTATTTTAGTGGTAGATTCCACATGTTAGCTGTGACTGTGTAGTTTAACCTTTTAGTTTCAAATCCATTAATTAATAATCTAACGGTTATTGTTTAAGCTAAATGTTGCTCAATGAACACCAGGCTCTATTTTTCCTTTACCAAGACTTTCGACTTTCTTTAGGTTATGTGTTTGTAGCCCTGATCAAGCGATCGTGCCAAATCAGCGATAGATTGACGATATTCAGCATTTCCACATCAACACTGATTAGATTTGCACAAGAAAGGAAATTGCGCGTAAAGAAATATGAGGGTAAATACTATGATGATAAAAACAGATGAATAAATAAAGGATTTACAAAAACGTTTTACCCACTACGCGACAAACAACAACACATAATAACTAATCTTTATACATAAGGAATGTTTGTCTATATGTCCTTTATAGAATTGTAAATTATGCATTTGATCATGTGATAATCGTCGGAGAAGTTGTTGAGCATGAACCAAAGAAGGTTTCAGAGTTGATACGACCAATTTTTGACAGATGGCGTAGCGCTCGCAGGGTACAACTAGTTATCAATAAAAAAGAAAATAATAACTAAACGTAAATATTTTGGGCACAAAACTCGATCTTATGATAGATTTTGTTGTTTAATGTTTCCAAAGAAATTACAGGGCTTAGAGATATAACATCTTAGATCTCTGGGTGACGAGCGCAGTGCAGTGCTAGGTAATGATTTGGACTCTTCATATTCCAATAGTTGCGTGACACTGTGCTGTTATGTGGCCGGTATGTTGCTTAAAAAATAATAATATACGGGCTTAGAGATATAACATCTTAGATCTCTGGGTGACGAGCGCAGTGCAGTGCAAGGTAATGATTTGGACTCTTCATATTCCAATAGTTGCGTGACATTGTGCTGTTATATGGCAGGTATCTTGCTTAAAAAATAATAATATACGGGTTCAAAATAATTATATTCCATTAGGCTTCACCATTGTTGGACAAAAAAGAAAAGCTCAGATAAATCGGAAACTGTGAGTAGAGTCTTTATTCCTCGAGTTGGTTTGTTAGACAAAGGTCCAACTTTTAATTGGAGCCTAAACCTGAGATATTCGAAAATGAGACGCCCTTTGTTTGCGCCTTCGTTAATTTCACCTCACCTGATTCCGGTTTTCTTGGGAACTCTTTGATGTTTTATGGATTATTTTAAACTATCGGTTTTTCCTATATTTTACTGGGCCTTTATACCAGTAGCTATATATTGGAGAGTGTATACTTTAGAGGTTTAATTCCACGTTTTGTTTTACTTTTAGAATGTAAAACTATAAAAGTAAAAAAAAGTGGAATTAGACTGCCATATCACCTGATGTTAAGCAACGATGCGGTCTACGATGGAGCGTGTTTACCTAGAAGAAACTGATTCACTGTCGATTTGAAGACACCAAGACTATATTCGTCAAGGAAAACAGTCAGGCAACT
This sequence comes from Ectropis grisescens, assembly GCA_017562165.1. Lineage (NCBI taxonomy): Eukaryota > Metazoa > Arthropoda > Insecta > Lepidoptera > Geometridae > Ectropis > Ectropis grisescens. The sequence continues at coordinate 14,134,370 of CM029773.1, forward strand.
CATTCCACAGCCTAGATGTTCTTATCACAAAAGTAGAGTCAAACTTTCATAATAAGCTCCAAAACGATGTTGTGAAATGTGTTGCCTGAGTGGGTTTCCCGTAAAATACAATCTTGATGTCTTGAAGTCGAGATTGAATCGGTTTCCTCTAGATACGAGTGAGTACGCTTCACCGTAGGCCACATCGTGGCTTAACATTAACTGAGATTGTGGTCAAGTGCAAAATTATTGTAGTTAAAAAGATTAACGCCGCGAATAATGAGAATATCAACTGGTATTACGAGAGCGACTATTACTATGAGACTTAATACTACTATTAGCGAAAAAAGGCGAATCCACAATCTCGTATTTTCTTCTCCAGCCACTAACTACAAGCTGCCTTAGGTATTTCGTCACAGCATCGAGAAATATGACAAAACGACTGATTTGATTTTCAAGGCTTCAGCATTGATTTGAGGGCAATACGCTTCTGTAAGGTTAATACAGACAGTCTGAATCACTTCAGTTTTACTTTTATTTAAGGTGCTAATCTCTACGGTAATACTTGAAAAAATATATTAGTATGTGATAGCTGAAATCAGAAATGTAGAGTCCTTCACTGCACTGCAATGCCCTCGTTACCCAGTGTTATCTCTGTACCCTGTAATTTACCTTCAAACCGAAACACAGTGATGTTTTCACATTACTGCTTGGCGGTAGAATAACTGGCAAAGGTTTGGTAAATATTGTTCTTTCACTTTCGCGATTTGAACACATATAGTACGGAGCTTAATCACGAATAATTAAATGTCGAGGTATTTAAAGAATAATTTTTTCGTACTTCCCCCAGGCAGACTCTGCAAAGAGTCCTACCAACGTGTTCTTGCTATGTGGTTAAGACGATGGTTTCTTTCCCGAGCAAAACGGTCAATTCTTATTTTGAAAAATCTAGGATAAGCGATAATCTGATAACATTAGTAGTATCGTAACACAGGCCGTCGGTTTCGGCCGCAGTGTTGCGGTCGAATTACTGCGCACTGGACATACGATATTCATGAATACAAAACTCTGGAGCGTGGGCGTGGTCCAATCACACAAGAGATGCGGAAACGATATTTGCATAAGAACACAGCTAAGGAATTTGATTAATTCATAGGAACTGCCTATAATTTAATTCATAGGAACTGCCTATAAAAGTGAAAACTTATAAATTAGAATTATAGTTTTAAATAACACTAAAATTTATTGCAAACGTAAACATGATTCGAGTTCGAATCCAGACGGTTCCTCTTTTTTTTCAAGTTTTTCTTTTTTTTTTTTGAGAACCTTGAGGTGCTAGGTTCGAAAATCACCTGCGCCTGTGAGCATGTTTCCAATTACTGATGTCCATGTCCATACTGATGTGTAAATCAGTCCAGTAGTTCCTGAGATTACCGTGTTCAATCATTTTATTAGTAGGTACTTATTTTTAGTATCAGCATTGCACCCGTGCGAAGCCTGGGTGGGTCGCTAGTAGACAAAATTTGCATGAAAACCAGTGTAAATACAATCGTAGTGGTACTAGATAGAGGAAGATTAAACATTGTTTTTGTTTTCGCTTCAGCTTTTGCATACTAGTTATTGATTATTTTTATGTAATGTGTCAGAAATAAAACCTATTAAAATTATTACGTTAGCTTTAGTCTGAGATAAACGTATACTCGTTTCAAACTGAATTTCGGTTACAAGATTAGAATATTAATAATTACCAATTGAATATTTTGTAGACCATGCATTATTGTATAATGTTAACACACTCCTAAATCTCAATCCTTATGTGAGACAGTATAAATTTTTTTATTTTAATTACTAGGTATAAATGTTCGATTTTTTGTATTGACTTACCGAACACGACAATTTATTAAATACCATATACATTTATTTGAAAAATCTTAGAAAATGCATTAAATTCATTTTGTATAAACGTTATTTCTAGACGCTATCATGAAGCGAACTCTTATTCTGCATTGTTCTTTATAAGTTACTAGCAGCCCGCCCCGGCTTCGCACGGGTATTATGGAAAATAAGTATAAATCAAAATTATTAGACTTACAAATTTTAACACACTCTTGGCAGAATTGCCATGCTTAGGACATAAGACAAAACAAACAATCCCAATCATCTGTTTATCATTTAAAACGCATGTTTTTTTGCCTATTTTACTTTATAAAAAAAATGCGGGAGAAGCTCAAGGGAGGTCCTGAGAGGAGCGAGCTAAGCGAGGTCGTCGCCGTAGCGAGAGGTTACACTCAAGGACATAGAGCTTCTGGCTCCAGGAGCTCACCCGGAGTCGTACCTCAGTGATAAACCATAATAGGACCAATTGTTATGTTTAGGTATTGTTATGCTTCTCTCAATATGTGCCTTTAAACATTATGCTAAGTTATGTTTATGCTATATACGGTAGCAAAAATTATGCGAAAACTGTTATGCGTTAGTTGTTATGGTATATTATCATTAGTCCTAAAAACTTTAGGCGTGTCTGGCGTCTTTGTTATTCCCCTTTTACTTTAACGCATCAAATCAAAAATTAAATCAGTAAATATTTAATTGTTGTAATTTAGTGTTAAAAATCTGCTAATGCCACCTACGACGTAGTTTATGCTTGTGCAATGTTTTATGTAGGTACTAAAGTCTATTAGTTCTAAATACGTACTAAATAGTTACGGGTGGTCTAGTCGGGAGAACGGCGGCGGCCGATCTGGAGCCCCGGTTTTAAATCCCACGTGCACCAGGCACCACTGTCTTTTCGGAGTAATATGCGTAATACCGCTAACTTAAAACGGTGAAGAAAACATCGTGAAGAAATCGCCATGTACTTAGAATCTTTTGAGGTCATGTGTCATCCACCAACCCGCACTGGGCCAGCGTGGTGGATTATGGACTTGACTCTCTCCTTGCGAGAGAGGGCCCCGAGTCCCAGTAGTAGGAATATTTAGTGGGTTGCTTGTTGAATCTATTGACACAGCTAGATTTCTGATCGTCTCATCATCGTAGTCCTTAATGCTCCGTTTTATTCTACTTTAGTAGGTAGAATAAAGGGACCTTTGGGGATGACCTATATCGTATCCTATCCCCAGCTCAAATTACACGCGCATCACTATTTTTCGAAGGCATGTCCGTAATGCCTCCAATTTAAAACGGTAAAAGAAAACATCGTGAGGAAACCGAAATGGAATAAATTTAATGTAATACTGTGTAGAAAGTGCGAGAAAACTTGAACAATAACAGTAAAGGTAGAATAAACTTATACAAAAGTAGTTCTGAAATGAACATTTTGATAGGAACATAAAAAGTGTTACGAAAAAATGTTTAATATTTAATATAATTTGCGTCCACTACCTACGTAGCGAGGCGACCACGCGAATTAGTAGGCGCGCTCGCGGCTACTCGTACTTACCTATTTCATAGCTGCGAACACCTCTCCCCCGTGCCTCGGTGTCCCCTCTATCGGTGCGGTGTTGCGCCGCGCGGCGCCGCATTTTGATAGGATTGATATTTTTAATTTCGTTAAATATTTTGAATGGAATGTCCGACTTCAATAATTCAAAAAGTAATCAATAGGTATTAAAAGAGTCTTGAATAAGAAATAATTTATTTGGATAAGAATTAACACAAATGTGTTGATAACATGGTCTGAATTTGATAGGCATTTTTACTTACTTTTAAAATGTAAAAAAGTAGTTGTTGCGAGGTAATTACTGAAGTTAGACATATGGTCTTGCAAAGTTTCTTGTAGATTTTAATACGCTCTATAATATTGTAGAACATTGTTTTGGTCTATCATTAGTACTTTCCGCAGCGTATGCGATGAAAGCCATTTTATGACTGTTTTTTATACCTTGCGTTGGTTTTAGTAAAATTTACGTAGATATCTCATTTTTTCGTGATAAACATAGCCTATGTTACTCAGTGATAATGTAGCTTTCTATTGGCAAAAGAATTTTTGAAATCGGTCTATTAGTTTTTGAGTTTATTCGTACCATACAAAAATACAAATCTTTCCTCTTTATAATATTAGTATAGATTCGTATTCCCTTCTATCACATTTTTTTTGCCAGCACAGCTTTTTAAACTTGCCTACTTCATTAGAATACTCGTAAAATTTATCTAATACGTTCAAATATGCGACTATTACTATAAAAACTCACTTTATTATCGCTACATCTAGTATCTTCGAGACGGCATCAAATGACAGTGATTCGAGTGTCATTCGAGATAACGCGTGCACACATCAGTTTGATTGCCGGTCGTCAAACCGGGCGCACAAACTTAAATGTTTGATATCTGTAGGCTCACTGCATTGTGGCTTGAGCATTGTAACTTTTATAGTTATAGTTCATTATAGATTTATCGTATCTTTCAAACACGTATTATACAAACACATCCATAAACTACGGCAGACGATTCAAGCCGTATCTTTGGAAACTTTTGGTATCCCTCCTTTGGAGGCTGCTATATATATCACATCTGATATTAAGAACAAGTAAGCTTAAGTAATGTGGTCATTATTTACTTATATCAATGAATGGGATGCATTTCATTATCTCTAGCTTAAGCCTGCCTGTGTGGTTATAGTGCTTGGTTTTGTGTCCCATCCAGGACAAATATTTGTCTGGGCGTTTCTATGTAGTTATTTACCGCAAAAAACCCCGCTAGCATGCTGAGCACACTTTCTACTCTTAGCTCCTTGTTTTAGCGGGCCCGCCGGTGGGTCCGTCTCTTCCAGTTGATTTTAAACCAAAATTCTAATAGATTGAGTCCAAATTTCCAATATTGTTTAAATATTTGCAAGTTTAATTATTTTAAGTTAATTAACTAGTTAAAAGGGGTGCTCAAGTGGCCCACCGAAGTTTGGGCTAGAACAGAAAGCACAAGGACCTACTAACCTACCCTTGATATTTGCGTTTATATGAAAAACCTAAATTAAACCATTCTATATATTTGCCATAGTCACTGTACGACTCAGCGAGTACTACGCAATAGCTCCAAACTAAGCCAATAAACTTATACAATATTTATTTATCAAACAAAATATTTTTGCGCAGGCTTGGCATCGAATCTATGGCTCATATAGATGCTTAACTTATGCAAGCAAATTGACTACATACTAAAGTAAACCAAACAAACAATTTAAGTCAAATAGGTTAAAAGGATGTATTTATTGCATTGAAATAAATACACCAGATGAATATTTGTTATTGAAGAAAGGTATTTCTATTTCAGACCATTTTGAAATTGTTATTTTTTAAGGCTGAAATTTTCATTGATTTATTTAATTTCCGTACTTATAATAATGTTATATAATACCTAAAGTTAGATTTTAATAGGTTATACGTAGGTAAGCTTAAGGTACACATTATCTTATTCTTATTCGTATTCATTTTTTTAACCCCCGACCAAAAAAAGGGGTGTTATAAGTTTGACGTCGACGTCTGTCAGTCTGTCTCTGTGTGTGTCTGTCTGTGGCACCGTAGAGCTCAAACGGATTGGCCGATTTCGATGCGGTTTTTATATTTGAAAGTTAATATCAGTGCGGATGTTTATTAGTTATGTTTGGTTAATATCGATTCAAGATGGCCGCCTCCAAAAAATGGCGGACAAAATATTTCTTCACAACCTACCTCAATATGGGTATCAAACGAAAGGGTTTGACTAGTAGAATACTTTGCACTATGACAATTTTGAAATCCAAGGTAGCCGCTACCACAAAATGGCGAATTTCATTTCTTTTTTCATAACTCCCTCAATATGGGTGTCAAATGAAAGGGCTTGACTAGTATAATGTTGTACAGATAACAAATCCAAGGTAGTCGGGGGTTAATCAAAATCTTTAATTTTGTTCTTGTTTTTAAATAAATATTTATGAGACGAGCAGGACGCGTGCCTGATGGTAAGCAACATGCCTACCACACAACAGCACAGTGACATGCAGCTATTGGATCATGAAGAGTCAAAATCATTGCCTTGCATTATTATATTATAAGCCTTGTAATTTCTCTGGAAACATTGCCCTTCAAACCGGAACACAGTAATGTTTGCACATTACTGCTTGCCACAATAACTGGCAAAGGTATGGTACTTCTCCAGGCGGACTTTGCTAAGAGTCCTACAACTACTAAATAGACTACATAACTTATTACGTAAATTACTACTTCATAAATTGTTACGTTAAGTACTATGCCCTATTTGACACATACTGCACGTCCGTAATTGGGCACACGGTTTGCACATTTAAGCTACATTAAGATCATTGTAAACACAGTGTGACAACAAATAAATTCTTATAAGTAATTCACGAAAACAAAATAAAAGGCTTCCAACTCGAAGCTTAGAAAATATCATCACCACAGCACCCACGATGGGTAGCTTTAAACCGCGGCTCAATCGTCGGTTTGTTGAACAGACCTCCTATAGCTAAGATGAATTAATTCAAATAGTACTTAAATTTAGTCACTGTTTTTCTTTTAAACATAAACATTTGAATGCTATTTTAAATCGTATGTTGAGAGCTTTGATATTGATACCTGAATCAATTATCATTATTTATAGATTATCACTCATAACATTTGGCAGTAGGCACACAAAATTGTATATTATTAACTGAAACGTAACTAATTGTGGCTTTGGTTGTAACGAAGCCAAGGATTCGATTCCCACCCAGTGCAAATATTTGTGTAATGAATTCAAATATTTGTACTGTATCTGGATGTGTTCTATGTATAATAAGTACGTTTTAAAACTTTATAATTACGAGTATTATACCAGCTATATTTCTGGCCGCCATAGCACAAGCTTTGCTTAGTTTGGGGTCAAATGGGTTTTTGTGTGAATTGTCCACCAATATTTATTTTATATTTTTTTAGTGTGTCATGTAACAGATGTTAGTAATACATGATTGTGTTTTAATGTATTATCGTTTTTTTAGCTATAAGGCTGAGGTATTGTAAATATTTGTAGATGTAATAATGCATTATATTATCTAAACCTTAACCCTTATAAGTATTCCCAACAAGGTACCGTCATTTAATACCAGTTACGTGTTTTTGTGATATTTTTCATATCGTGTACAGGTTATGACGAATGGTTTCCATAATGTGGCAAACTATTTGTCACGAGGCGTAACGAATGACATGGCATAAATTATAAACGATTTTACTTTGGAAGGTGCAGCGCAACATGACATGCTGTTAAAGGCGTAATGACCTATTTCGCAGATATATATTGAAATTAGAAGTATATCAGACCAGTTGCGCGCTACGAAAGAACTCCGGTTGCCTGGAAGAGATTTCTTTTAGCAATAAGGTCGCCATTTGTTCCACTAATTTTAAGAATTATTTAATTATTAAGTATTTTCTTTTATCTATTTTTATGTTTTGGACAAGTTCAAAATGCCATGTTGTAATCAAAGTTAAATAATGGACTCTAATAAAAAATCTTTATTTTCTTGATCCAATTAAATATTAGAATTTCAATAAGATTCAATATAAAATACCTAATAATATGAGTTGACAAATAGAAACAGGTAAAAATATATTTTATTCTCTGAATAATTAAACAACTTATTTTCAAAATTAAACTCGCGGAGTTCACTAATATTAATAGGATGTTTAATAAAATAATCATTGATGTACTTATGGGTATTTTTCATTTTTAACCCCCGACCAAAAAAGGGGTGTTATAAGTTTGACGTCGATGTCTGTCTGTCTGTCTGTCTGTCTGTCTGTCTGTGTGTTTGTCTGTCTGTGGCACCGTAGAGCTCAAACGGATGGGCCGATTTCGATGCGGTTTTTTTATTTGAAAGTTAATATCCGTGCGGATGTTCTTAGCTATGTTTGGTTAATATCGATTCAAGATGGCCGCCTCCACAAAATGGCCGACAAAATATTTCTTCACAACCTACCTCAATATGGGTGTATCAAATGAAAGGGCTTGACTAGTAGAATAGTATACATTATAAAAAAATCAAATCCAAGATGGCCGACACCACAAAATGGCGAATTATATATTTTTTTCACTACTACCTCAATATGGGATCAAACGAAAGGGATTGACTAGTAGAATACATTCCACTATGACAAATTTCAAATCCAAGATGACCGCTTCCACTAAATGGCGAAATACATTTATTTTTTTAAAACTCCCTTAATATGGGTATCAAATGAAAGGGCTTGATTAGTAGAGTGTTGTACAGAAAACAAATCCGAGGTAATCGGGGGTTAATCAAAATTTTTGATTTTGTTCTTGTTGTTGAAATTGTTCGCACTTTTGGGATGGATCGGCTAAGTATCAGCTGGAGGCCCTGGAATCGATCGAGAGGCGTGCCAAAAGGCTCATAGGCAATGACTCTCTTCTGCGAAAAAGACTGCAAAGTCTTGATCATCGCCGAAAAATTGCCAGCCTATCGGTTTTTTATCGGATACACTTTGGAGAGTGTGCGACTGATTTGCATGATCTGATACCACCTTGCCCTTTTGGAACGAAGTTCCTTATCGCGCGTTATGAAAGGGAGCTAGACGGAAAAAATTCTCACGAAAAAGTGTAACGTTTCGTGCCTATGACGTCATAGAATTAGAAGAATTAGAATACGATAACAAATTTCACCTACGTTAGCACTGACCGGTTGGCGCAATTGGTAAGTATGGGGTCACCTATGATGATAGGTGCCCCCGGTTCGAGTCTCGGTAGTTACCGCAATACTCTTTTTGTTCTTTTTCTCTCAACATTCTTTTTGTAATTTTTTTCCTGAGAATAATAGTTTTATAAGGGATCCTCTTATCAACGCATTTAATTTAAATCTAAGTATTTTCTATTGGCGTTTCTATTTTATCGTTTTTTCTATTTTATATTTGGCGATTTATAACTGACTCTTGCGCTTAAAAATAGATGGCGTTGCACAATCCCTATGAGTATTTGGTTAGAGGCTAGACCACTAATTTACGACTACTGCCCGAATTGACTTGCACATCAAAGTTCCTATAATTACCAATAGGTGGCGCAGAACTCAAAATTTAATCAGCTGTGGATTGTATCCTACTCTAGTGTCATAGAAAATCTGGAGAGGTCACTACCGGTACGATAATTTTGTTCTTTTTTCCTGAGAATTTATGTAAAGTAATCATTCAGAACCGCAAAATAAACCCGAAATACAGTTATTTGACGATTTTCTTTCACTTTTGTCATATTCTCTTCCATTTACAATGGGTTTCATCCTACTATATTCAGCTGCAGGCATCAGTCACGAAACTGGGCGTCTACTCTCTTTCTCCGCATCCGCACTTCGCAAACGGCCGTAAACGAAAACGAAATATTGCCTGTAACCTTACTCTATTTCTCTTGCGGATCGGGCTACGGACTTTCAAATCCATAGAGTCTCATCGTGAACGATGTAATTGAATGAAAACAAAAGGTTCCACAGACTAAGTAGAGAGGTTATTTTCATTGCCATTGCGGTAATTTACGGTTTTTCTTTAACATCATATTTATGATCCGTTATGCCGTATTTTTTAAATTTAACTATAAAATACGATATCTGATCTATTTGTTTTAAAATTATAGCAATTGGTTCAATGAAACGAGTGCAAATCATATTATTTACGCAATTAGAATCGAGGCACTAGAATAGACCTTATTATGCGGCTAAATATAGGAGTTATACAGCAAGCACTCGTTTGGACTACAACTTGTGACAGTCAAACATATCCGCTTAATACTTAAAACTCATATTGGCATTGACGTTTTGTCGAGGGACAGTAAATCTAGTGTTGCCCTTCGTACAATTTATGTCGTACTTATACGGCTTTTTTTACCTCATGTACGATCGAGAAGTCGAAATCGTACGCATATGACCGTTTGAAAGGAATCTTGCGAATTACTTAAATAAATAACAGTATGATTATATTTTTAAATTATTTTTGGTGTAAAAACAAGCAGAAAAGTTGAACGAACTTGAAATTCTTCAATGTATTTTCTTTATATCTAGTTTATCCTGTGGTATTAGCCTCTCAATGTGGCCCACTTCAAATTGGAAATCCTCTCACAATCAATATTTTTATGTCATTTTAAACCAATCGATTACACTACGTACGTAAGGCGCTGAGAACTTTGTTATATTTTAATTTCTTTCATGTAGCTTGATAAATAATTGTATTATCACTAGCATTATTATTAGTCTTACTAGCATCATTATTACTAGCAGCACCCCGTGGTTTTCCCATGTAGATCTCTTCTCCTTCATATTCCCGTTATAAAAAACTATTTTTAATCTTCCTTAATCATATCGTAACATCTGAACGGTCGAGCTGAAATTTGAAACACATTATTTTAGATTACAATCTGGACTATTACACAGGCTACTCTTCATTCTGAGAAAATAATGGAAACGGCAATTACGCAGGTAAAACCTCAGGGCGCTGCTAGTTTATTATAATAATATACGTATTGGTGTGCTTAATTCCTAGGTTTTATTATAAAGTTTGCCATATTTTTGTGTTTAAACGGTTTAAAAGAGCCGCCGTAAAATAATGACAGTTTCTCTTGTATGACGAGGTAAAATAAAACTTTTTACAGTGAAAACTTCATTTGGGGCGCCTAGATAGATTTTTCGTGGGCTGTGAATTGAATTATAGCGTCACGCTCGGGTAAGATAAGAAATTTTCGGGTGAACTCAGATGCTCCAGCGAGAATCAAAATATAGTGAACAAGTGCGTCAGACGGAGAAAAGGATATGGTCAACTGCTCGTCGCTGTTATGTCCTTGTGTTTATTACATTATTCATGTTATTTTGTCGCAACATTAACTTCTAGGTACTAATTACTACCACATTAATTGAACCAGTCACGAAATATTTAATTTGCATTTCACAACCATTGCAAAAAAGTTTTGGTTGTAATATTAATTTCTGTTTTATCACAACACGTAAGCACACAATATGACACCTAGGTATTTTCATCGCAGTACTTACACGTACACTATAACACAACATAATTATCGAGCCTATTGCGGAAGACCATCGTCAGCGACAAAATGTAGGGTATTTCACTTTTTTATCGTAACGTTCAGCTAAAACCAACAAACTGAAACCCACAGAATTAACAAAAACTGTAAATAATGTGAAAACCATTGAATCATTTTCAATCTGAGGTGGGATGAAAGTTACATAATTATTATTACAAATATATTTTATGCCCGAGCGCAAAGATAAGATACGATAAGAGAGATAAGAAAACTCTTTATTAAAAGCCATAATACAAAAAAAAATTAACTAAATATAAAAAAAATACATTTCGATTGGCGGCCTTATCGCTTAGAGCGATCTCTTCCAGGCAACCGTGCACGCAAAAGATAGTAACATGGCCCGTTTGATTAATACATTTCATTTATCAACACCATTATGAGTACTCACAACAGAAAATAAATAATAACATACTACATATTTACAACATAAATAAACTTACACATACTAATTGAAACATAATAAAAATACACATTAACCTAATATGTTATGTAATAATATACCACATATACATACGTGAAATAAAAATCATAAATGTACCAATGAATCAATCGATGTACTTAACTGGACCACCAAAATTGGTAATCATTTACCTAATTAACACATTTTATCCATGATATTGGAAGCCCTAGTCTTGAATTCACACTATTGTTCAAGTTTATGGTACGGATTTTGAAAAATAAAGGTGGCAACACTACGATACGAGAAACTATCGAAATCGAAAGTTCTAATTCAAAACATTACATACAAAGATACAAACAAAATAAAACAAAAAAGGCCTTGCAAGTATTCCGTGCAGTTTTCGTTATTTTTCTTAATATAAACATGTGTTTATGCATAAAATTGCTGTATAAAAGTGATGGGAGATGGATTTGGTGAATGGCAAACCGGACCCAGATTTCAGACTTTCCGAGTTATAAATAGGTGGTTCGAGTGCAAGCTTTGTGTGAATGATACATGCATATTTTCATTACAACATGGATGAAGCCATTGGGCTGAGCCACTATTATAATTATGCATTATTTCTAACGTACAAATATTCTATTACATTCAGCACCGGCAGCTTGAGCTGTTACCTACTGATCAACAAACACGGACCACTCTTGCAGTCCGACTGCAAGATGAAATTTCACAGTGCTGTTAACTATCCGAAGCAGATGCAACTGCTTGAGTGGTTTGTGTGTGTACATACATAGTACCTAGTATGTAGTGCACTATGAAGTTATAGCATGAAGCAGTCGATGCTGACTGCTTCAAGATGCCGTGTACGACCAGCCTAAGAGATATATTATGTACCTACAAAATTGAATTAGAGTGTTAAACCTACTTGGTCAAAACCAATACTCAGATACAAAGTTTGTTAGTAACTTGTCATAATGATGATTTAAATTAGAATATTCATTGTTCTTTTACAGACCCACAATCCATTGCAGAAGGCTGTGTGCAAAGGCGGGCTGTCCGACTAGAAGTAGTTGAGAGAGAGAGAGGATCACTGAATTTCCTGGCGGCACTACTCTATATGTGTGGGGTTTCAAAGAATATTCTAGAAGATGTACTTAATAAATTTTAATATACTTTCTAGATAAAATGGTATTTTATTTAATTTCCTAGATAAAATGTTATTTTAAAGTAAACAAAACCCCAAACACTAATTTCCAAATGGCTGGATGGATTTTATGATATTTGGATAAGATAACTACAAGTTACATATTTGTATACTATTATAGGTTTACAGTTGCAGTAAGTTTTTCAGAGAAGATTGAAAGCAGCTGGAATTGGCCTGTGTTTTTAAATCTAAGTGTGAAATTTAAATTATTGTAAAATTAATTCCAGTTATAAAGGCTTAATAATAATAGGTTTACAGTTGACCACCATTTGAGCATTTGACTGATGTTAAGCGACGATAGTCTATGGTGGAGCGTGCTAACCCAGAAGAAAACACTTCACTTTTGATTAGTAGATATCTACAATAGCTTATTTTGAAATAGCTGGAATGATTTTAGTAAAATGGTCATGAAAACTACAATGAAAATTGAAATAAATCATTATATTGCATTATCATATGGAGGAGGCCTATACCGAAAGGGGTCCTTAGCGTAATCAAACCTTATATGCATATACTATGTTAAATGTAAAAAAGGAAACAATAAAGGCTTATTATTATTATTATTGCATTATCATTGCACACAATGAGGTACATCAAAATTGGCTTACTTTGATAGTTATGACACTAAAGAGAGCTTGGCACATACATTTATAAAATCCTCTTTTTCCGGTGGGTTTATCATACTTAAAGTTAGAAGCAGACTCGATTCTGTGATGCAGGCATTTTCCCAGGCATAAACAACCCACTAAATGTTTCCACAGCTAGGACTCGAGGCCTTCCACTTCAAGGGTAGAGCCCCGTGCGAGAAGGCCATAATCCACCACGCTAGCCCAGTTCGGATTGGTGGATGACACATGACTTCAAATGATTTTAGGCAAATGTCGGTTTCTTCACATTGACCTTCACCATTTTAAGTTAGGGGTATTCAAGGGTGTCGCCAGCTAGCTAAAAGGAAGGCAATGGGTCAATATTATGGAGTTGACGGCATGAAGTGTTACATTTTGGAAGTCTTTGCCTCGATGACAATTGCAACAAGTATTAGTTCTAGTATCAATGTATAAAACTTCACAAGCCCTCGACAGCATAACAACTAAATCAAACTTTTAAACAAAGCAATAATTATTTATTCAAAATAATATTCAATTAACACATAACTTTCAGGGATTTTAAAAAACTTTCAACCACTTTAAAATTAAAATTATTTAGGTTTTTATTTATTATAGCTCTGTGTACACTTATCATGGCTTCTTAGCCATGTTTTTAGTCTTCTAAGGCTGCTAAAGGATTGCTGTACTGTACAGATGGTATCAATCAAAAATGGCGATCAAAATTTTCAATGTTTTTCCGTTTCGGGAAAGAAGGAATTTGTTTCTCTTAGGACATCAACCGGCATTACGCAGATGAGACTTCGAGAAGACTATGGTGCGCGTGGTTTTGAACCCATGGTCTCCGGACTCCGGATTAACAGTCGCAGTCTCCCATCTAGACCAGCCGTAACTTTCTAGGTTTCTAGGCACAACAAAGTCGTCAAACAATTCCCGGCTAAACATATAATTTCCTACAAATTCTAAGTCGGAAATTTGAATTATGTTAAGATCACTGCGCAGGCGACACCGGCTCTTTCTACGCTCCAAACGGTCTTCACGTACAGCAGCATCAATTAACATAACTTTACAACCATATTATGTTATATTTTCCCAAAAATCTAAATCCGCAAATCAAAAAGTAACACTTTTCATTTCGTTGATTTTGAGGTTAAAACTAAGAAAATTGATCTGTCAAATTAGAATCTTCGTTTCGACTTTCGTGAATTAGAGTAGGCTTAGAACATGTAACGGTCAAAAAATGTTCGGTCGGGCTAAACGACGGAACGAAAAAGAACGGGAGTAAGAATGTCGCGAAACTTAGGTCGAAATTTCGTTTTCGATAGAAAGAGAGTAGACCTCCTGTTCCATTCATCCCGGATTACACTTTACGTCGTAGTTCAGACGTAGTACGTCACGTTGCGTGTAATGAACTGATAGTGTGATTGGTTCGAAAGACCTAGCTACCTAGAGTACTAAATTCAGACTGACTAGGTATAGCTTCTCTGATTCTTACTAATGCTAATACACTACACTAAAATCAGTAGCGACTAAATTCAGTCGACCTTTAGATTAGACAAGTGTTGTATGCTATCAATATTGTACTTTGTCTATGAAAGGAAAACATTAAAAAATAAACGTTATGATTTATTGTCTATTAAATATTAATTGATACGAGGATTTTAAGGTTATTGTTGTTGTTTTCCTCGAATCACAATATTTTAAATAGTATACTTTGTTATTTTTTATTACAATTCCTTCACTAATGTCGTAACGCCGACGGATATCGTGTCTGCCTCCACTTATAACGTTGGCCTCAGATCAGGGAGGATTACCCACCCGCCTTAATCGACAAGAACTTCGTTCCATCCGGGTGTCCCTTGACACCTCTCAACTTTTTTTTTTCTATCGGAATGCTCGTAGCTCGAAAAAGCGACATCGTTTCATGGCTGATGTTCCAAAGACACGAACGAAAAGATTTGACTCTACTTTTGTGATAAGAACGTCTAGGCTGTGGAATACGTTGCCTGAGTGGGTTTTCCCCGATGGTTACAATCTTTGTGTCTTCAAATCGAGAGTGAATCGGTTTCTTCTAGGTAAACACGCTCCATCGTAGACCGCATCGTCGCTTAACATCTGGCGAGATGGCGGTCAAGTGTAAACCTGTAAAAGTTTAAAAAAAAATTTATAAGAATATCCACCAATTTCGAATATTTTTATAGAAACATTGACATTTTTAGTATTACTTGGGTAAGTAGGCACTAATGATGCCGAACGCTTTGCATTTTCGAGTTGAGTGGTGACGCTGATTGAAGCATAGTAAGTTTGTATTCTACGAAATCAAAGGCTCAAACAATTGTTACCAAATTTAAACGGTAGTGTTGATTTTCATGAAAACAATATTAGGTTATTTTGAGATTTGGTTTTGCAGAGGTGAAATATCCACGCCACAAAATTATCCGTTCATTATTATTTCTCAGTGAACATTTCCCTTCACACCGGAACAGAATAATGTTGAAACATTTCGCTTGGCAGTAGAATAACTGGAAAATATACATTTCCAATCGGATTCTGCAAGTCTAGACGATTCCTTTTCTGATATAGATAATATATTGTTTATTGAAACGTATTGTGTGTGTCATCGGCATTTTATGCTTCCTTTGTTTTGTGGTCGTCTTCACGAGCGAATGTTACGCGACGGAACCGTCAATTTACCACAAACCGTTGTAGCCTAGTGAGAATGTGCAATTAACAATATCCCGTTTGTAGTTCTAAGTATCTTCTCAAAAATTTGGTACCACTACTTTAACTGAAGGAGTACATCATTAAAAACCGGCTTGTTTCTAGAACCTTTCGAGGTCATTCGGCGTCCACCAACTCACACTGAGATGTATGGTCGATTATGGCTTTGACCCTCTCCTTGTAGATCGAAAGCCCTGATTGTCAGCAGTAAAACGTATACTCGCATTATACTGCTATGTTGCCATAAGATTTGATAAGGATGATTTAAAATTAATGATTGATATTTTGAATAGCTATAAGTGCATAAGAATGCTATTGTCACTGTTTGCGTCACACGTAAGGATAAATATATCTGAATTCTGAACCGAACAAATAAATCATAATTAAACTTTGTATCATTATCTGGATTCGATCGAGAGACGTGGCAAAGAACTCAGTCTCAAACATTGTCGCCACATTGCAAGCTTATTGGTTTTTCGTCTGATATAATTATTTTGAAGAGTGTGTAGCTGTTCTGCAAAACTGTTTTTACGATAATACTCATACCCACCTATTGATATTTTATAGCCTATACTACTTTTTATTAAAAAGTCCGTGAAGACGATAACTTACTTAAAAATAGCAATTCGAAAACTAGATGCTGAAATAAATTGATGTCTTCCTAGTGAATACGTGGAAATGCTGTTGTATACATTTTATTCCTTGGAAAAAGTACAAAATTTTCTACGTGTCAAATTATACGGTAAAATTAGCGATGGTCTAAGTGCGAGTACATCATCATCATCTTCTCAGCCCGTCTTAGTCCACAGCTGGACATAGGCCTCTCCCATGACTCGATACTCAGACCTGTCCTAAGCTTTACGTCCCCATCCACTTCACTTTAAAATTGCCACTTCAGTTTGCACATACGTTATGTCGGTAACCAAGCACAGCTCTTTCCATTGCTCGCTGTGCGGTTTTGAAATTATTGACCATCTGAACTATCAGTGTTCACGTTTCGGAACCGTAGATCATTCGGCACTGCTAGGACACACTGATCGAAGATTATACATAGATATCCTTAAACATTGTGGGACGAGTATGACAGTTTTCAACACATTGCAAACGTACCTTAGTAAGTGTCTATTTCTCCAGTTAGAGTCACAGGTGTACTAAAAAAAATTGGCAGTTATAGGAACTGCCGATAGGAGTGAAAATTTATCACTCAGAATTTGATAGCTGACTTTGTAAACTACGCGAATATCATTCCGGAGTGTGATGCTAGAATTAAATTCACAGCTCACGAAAAATTTGCCTATGACGCGCCAAAAGAAGTTTTCGCTTCAAAAAGGAAGTCAAAAAGTCCAGGTAAAAAAAATCAAAATTTCATTCATTCCATTAAATTATAGCTGACTTTGTAAACTACGCGAATATCATTCCGGAGTGTGATGCTAGAATTAAATTCACAGCTCACGAAAAATTTGCCTATGACGCGCCAAAAGAAGTTTTCGCTTCAAAAAGGAAGTCAAAAAGTCCAGGTAAAAAAAATCAAAATTTCATTCATTCCATTAATTTCATTCATTCCATACATTCCATTCAAAATCACGTGTCAGTGTACCACAAATTCGTGTTACGTTAAGTTACGTTGCATTGCGTTAAGTTGCTTTACGTTATGTTATGTTATGTTACGTTACGTTGCGTTAAGTCGTGTTATGTTACGTTTCGATGCGTTACGTCGCGTTTCGTTGCGTTTCGTGATGTTATTGACGTTACGTAATGTTCCTTTGCGTTGCGTTACATTGCGTTACGTTGCGTTTCGTAATGTCATGTGACGTCATGTTGCGTTGTTTTGCTTTACGTTTTCCATAAAATTTATAAACATTTTAGATCTGAAACATGTACTTATATAGGTCTACGCTAGCCAGCTTACAAGCTGTTTTCCAATTCAGTAGCAAAAATTACTTAAAGCCCTTGGTGCGAAGCTGAGAGGAATGTTATTTTATTTAAATCCCCTGAAGTATCAGCGTGATCCAGCAATTACTCTTCATTGAAACCGCGTCGCGTTTTGCATTGTTAATTGCGGCCGGCCAGTTTTATTTAAAATTGTAACTAATTGCCGTATTGTTTTAAATTTCGAGGGTTTGAGATTTAATCTGTCAAACTGACTGGAATTTTAATATGACTTTTTTAGTACCTATAATGAAGTTTCTAAAAATAACGACGTATAACTTACCAACGTTTTATAAAACTTGATGTACCTTTGTTTCTTTAAGTTTGCTTGGCGAAACGTCACACGTAGGAAACTTCTAATCCGATTATGATAAATGGCTTGATTGTTAATTCATTAACAAAAGAAGTGAAATGGTTGCCAAGTTCAACGATCAGTCCTGCAATTGATTAAAATAACATAGAATATTTTGTAAGAACTTAAAATTTATTGTTTTCATATAACTCAACATAACATATTACTGTACGATTAACATTGAAATAATAAAAAAATCGCATTTAAGAATTTCACAATTAAAAATACTAAAACTCATAATAATACATGTTGAGGTTAAAAATGATTAAAAAGGAAAAATATTAATAAATAATAAATAAATATTGGTGGACATTTCACACACAGCAACAACATGTTTTTGATTTTGTTGTACAGCAATAAAGAGTTTTATATTTGTCTATTGTTTATTTAAATAAATAATGACGAGACTGGCAGGACATGTGCCTGATGGTAAGCAACATGCCTGCCACATAACAGCAGCAACAGCAACTTACATGCAGCTATTGGAAAATTAAGAACTTATCTATATAGATAGAGATTTACACGAGGACATATTTTACTGAAGACTGAAGAGCCTATTGAACTATCGATAACTTCTGTCTGGTTAAGTTAGCGACAGTTAACGATTAGAGATTAACCGAGCGCGGTTCAGCGTACCGCAGATACGGTCGCGTCATTAAACGTATTAACATCTATTACCTATTTTCAGGGTTGCCAGTTGATTATGACTCAAGTAACATTTTTAGAAGTTATTCTTTTGGCGTGTTAAGGAAAAGTTAGAACAAAACATTAAAAATGAGAGTAAATTTTAACGCAAAACGTTACGAAAAATCTACACCCTAAAGTACTTACCTAGTCAACGTTTTAGTAAACATTGTAACTAGCTTCAGATGAATACTTCTTACTTTATATTATATTTTATTAAGATTTCATAATGTAGGTACCTACAATAAAATTTCATTTCATTTCATTGTCTTCTAGCAGTGCCCCGTAGTTTCCGCCCCCTTAATTTGTCGGGGATAAAATATAGCCTATATATTTTTCCAGGTTATAATCTAACTATGTTCCAAATTTCAGCCCGATCCATTCATACGTTATGATGTGATTGAGCAACAAACATCCAGGTAAAACTGCAGGGTGCTGTATGCTGTAGGGTGGTGCATTATTTAAAAAAATAAGAGATGTCATCAATACGTGTGTATTATCGCATGTCTCTGTCTCTGTCATTAAAAATACTGTACCTATGACATAAAATCGACGAAGAACCTTGAAATAACAAGCATAACTTACATTTAAACTTCTTGTTCAAATAGACACTTTTTTAATAGAATAAACTATTATCCTCAATCGAGAAGAAGTCACACAAACAATCAAGATAAGATAAGATAAGATAAGATAAGATAAGATAAGATAAGATAAGATAAGATAAGATAAGATAAGATAAGATAAGATAAGATAAGATAAGATAAGATAAGATAAGATAAGATAAGATAAGATAAGATAAGATAAGATAAGATAAGATAAGATAAGATAAGATAAGATAAGATAAGATAAGAAGATAAGATAAGATAAGATAAGATAAGATAAGATAAGATAAGATAAGATAAGATAAGATAAGATAAGATAAGATAAGATAAGATAAGATAAGATAAGATAAGATAAGATAAGATAAGATAAGATAAGATAAGATAAGAAAGATAAGATAAGATAAGATAAGATAAGATAAGATAAGATAAGATAAGATAAGATAAGATAAGATAAGATAAGATAAGATAAGATAAGATAAGATAAGATATAGATAAGATAAGATAAGATAAGATAAGATAAGATAAGATAAGATAAGATAAGATAAGATAAGATAAGATAAGATAAGATAAGATAAGATAAGATAAGATAAGATAAGATAAGATAAGATAAGATAAGATAAGATAAGATAAGATAAGATAAGATAAGATAAGATAAGATAAGATAAGATAAGATAAGATAAGATAAGATAAGATAAGATAAGATAAGATAAGATAAGAAGATAAGATAAGATAAGATAAGATAAGATAAGATAAGATAAGATAAGATAAGATAAGATAAGATAAGATAAGATAAGATAAGATAAGATAAGATAAGATAAGATAAGATAAGATAAGATAAGATAAGATAAGATAAGATAAGATAAGATAAGATAAGATAAGATAAAGATAAGATAAGATAAGATAAGATAAGATAAGATAAGATAAGATAAGATAAGATAAGATAAGATAAGATAAGATAAGATAAGATAAGATAAGATAAGATAAGATAAGATAAGATAATATAGCATTTATTGACATATTAAAAACATACATTAGAATTAGTAACAAATTTCATTAGAAACTAATTGCTGAACATAGTATTAATATATCTCGTCATTTGCAAAAAAAGCAATTTGCAAGTTTTAAACAGAGTTCATTGTACACGGATTTTCGTAAAAGAATCGCTAAATTAGAACCTCTACTATAATGTTGTATCCAGAATCACTAAACTAGAAATTTGAAATAACTATTATCGCGTAATTTCATGGTTAAGATGCAAAAATTGTTTAGCCTGAAATTGAACCCACGACTTTTACTACAAAAAGAAATAACATGAAAACTGTCATCCCTAGTAGAGAATGATAACTTTCAACATAACTTGAAGTTTACGCTCCTTAACTTAATCCAACTTAGTTCTAGTTCACTAACAATGTATCGCTAGTCTTAAACGTTGAACGTAACGCGTAACATAGTAATATTACTAAATTGTAAATGGGGTTTTCAATACATTATGCTCATAACATCATTACACCGACATTTGCATGGTAAAAAACGGCTTTTGGAGATTTAAAGAGTTATAAAGAGATAAAATCCAAAAAAACATATTATTGGAACCTGCAAGGGGCAAAAATGGTGTGATTGCATCTGACAGAGTTGTTCTTGTAAATACTTCGGTTACAAAACCACCATTGTTTTTAAAGCGCTTCCTCTTTTCTTTTGTAAGTACGAGTATACACTATACATGTAGATATCCAATGGTCACAATCTTATTGTTCTTTACGAAATTTTCAGTTTTTATAGTATTTAGTATTTTTCGTCGATACACGGACGGTACATTGCAAATAGTGGACCTAATCACGTAAAAACACTTTCATATTTTCCTAAACGACTATGAAACAAAATCCCGTGGACGTGTATTACAGTGTGGACAGACTTAGAAATCATAGATAGAAGAAGTACTGACATAGGCTCTGCTGTCGATTACTGGATTGTTTCTCAAGCACAATCAACTCACGTCAGAAACGTTATTCACTTGCTTGAAATGTGACTGCAACTGTGGTTTCTGTATTGGCTTTGCCGTCATGAGCACGTTCGTTCATTGCTAGCTAAAGTAATGGCTTGTAGATGTTAATAAGGCGTTTCAGAATAATAATAAACAGTTATAATTATTATTGTTCGATTTTTATAAGTGGCATGAGGGTAGTTAGAAATTCCCTCCAATACTTGCGGCTGCGACCGTTGACCGGCAGTCACACGTCAACGACAGAAGCAGCTACACCTCTCAAGAAAACCTCGTGAAGCCCTGGGGCTTCATCATACAATTCGGCAAGGAGATCTCCTGAGGCATTATTGTGGTGCCCTAGGCGGGAGCGGTTAAAAGGTTGATGGAAAATCTTCTAGCTCTCATTGTTATCATCATCGAACAATTATTGTTGGTCATTCCTCACACAATGCTACATAACCACAAACTAAGCAAAGATTGTATTTGGTGAGCAAGCGAGCTGTTAAAATGATACTTGAACAATTGTAAATATATATATATTATGCATAGAAATACCCCGACACGGAATTAGGGAAGTTGTGAAGTTCCGTAACCGTAACCGTAACTTTTGGATATCCGAAATAAAAATATATTATGTTGCATTTTTTTATTTATTTTTTGTGTTTTTTGTTTTTTCTTGTATAAGTGTTTTTTGTTTTGTGTACAATAAAGAGTATCTATCTATCTATTTTCTATTGTTAAATCAGTAGTCAGAAGAGACAGCGATTGCATAGGTCTTAGTTTTGGACCGTGTTTTCGGAGTGGAGTCCATTAGTAATTTTATACTAGATTAAGTTTTTTGTCTCAATAAATCTTCTTCTTTGCCTGGCCCTTTCCCATTTTATTTGGGGTCGGCCCTCCGTATCATGCGTCTCCAGGTGGTTCGGTCCTGGGTCGTCTCTTTGTTGATTTGGGCTTCTTTAAGGTTCTTATTTACTACAGACATCCATGTGATTCGGGGTCTTCCTCGCTCTCGGGGTTTAGTTTCAATATCTAGCACTCTTGTGTGTTCTCACTGTCTGGCGTGCTATATAGTTCAATATATAGCACGCCAGACAGTTCTCTCCATTTCATCCACCCGGTATTTATGCGATGGGTGACATCAGTGTCTATTGAACCGTCTTTACTGATGACTGACCCTAGGTACTTGAAATGGTCCACTTCTTTTAGCTGGGTGCTCTGCAGATTGATGGTGTGTTTGTTGTTGATACCACTAAAATTACACTGCATATACTCGGTCTTCTCTCTACTTATTCGCAGACCTGATTTTTCCAGAGTTTCCTCCACTTTTCTAGAATCTGCTGTAGGTCGTTTCCATCTTCACTGATGATGACGACATCATCCGCATATAAGATGTCCCATGGGGCGCTCGTTGCAGATTTGATGTGAGATGGTTCATTACTATGTTAAAAGCAGAGGACTAAGTGCGGAACCTTGATGCACACCGACCTTTACGTCGAATTCATCGCTTATTCCGGCCGGGCTACGAACTTTGGTTGATACTTGGTGGTACATATCTTTGACAGCAATTATGTAATGCTCGGGCACATTCTGAGCCCCTTAGAGCGTGTTAAATCAATTCTCTCGGTACCCGATCGAAAGCTTTTTCCAGGTCGATAAATAACATGTGCAAGTCTGTTTTGTTGTCTCTGTACTTTTCTAACAGTATTCTGACCGAATGTATGGCATCGGTTGTGGATCTACCGGCGACGAACCCGCATTGGTTTTCAGTGACGCTAGTTATTTCAAGTATTCTTTTGTTGATGACTCTTTCCCATATTTTGAAGGTATGCGAGATCAGCTTTATAGCTCTGTAGTTGTTGCAGAGTCTTATATCGCCTTTATTTTTATAGAAAGGGATAAGATAGCTCTTTCGCCATTCGTCCGGGATTCCATCAGCCAGGATCTTGTTGAAAAGCTTCGTCAGGAACAGTACGCCGGTGTCTCCCATTCGCTTCCAGTATTCAGCAGGGATATTGTCAGGGCCACAGGCTTTGTTATTTGCCATTCGTTTGATTGCCAAAGCTATCTCTTCAGGTCTTATACATGGAATAGGGCCCTCTGTAGCAGGAATATCTTGTAGTACCTCACTAGGGAATACCTCATTTAGCAATTCTGTATAGTATTCCTTCCAGCGGTCTTTGATATCTTCGTTCGATGTTAGTAATTTTTCTTGTTCATTTTTGATAAATTTGTTTGTAGCAGTATCCCTATTACTTTGGTGTTTGCGTTTTGCCAACTTGAAGATTTCTTTATCGTTTGAGGCAGTTTCAAGTTTGGCATAGAAATCATCCCTAGCAGTTGCTTTGGCTTGTGCGACGGCTCGTTTTGCGGTTTTCTTAGCAATTTTATAAACCTGGTGGTCAGCGTCGTCTTTTGTCTGTTGCCATAGTTTAAATAATGATTTCTTTGTTTCCAATTTTTCTCTCACTTCTTCATTCCACCAACTAGTATCCTTGTTATTAAGGATGGCGCCCTTAGATACTCCCAAATACTGTTTTGCTCTTTCATTGCAGTATAGTTGAAAATCTCTCCACGTTGCATCGGCTGTATCATCCTGCTGCTTCTGAAGATATTGTGCGGTGTCTTCACATAGTCTAAGGCCTTCCTCACTCTCCAATTTGTGCCACCGTGTTCTTATAATTTTTCCTTCTTGACTACGTATGTTTTTGGTATTTTAAACTCTGCCACTAGTATTCTATGCTGTGAAGTAAGAGGTTCTCCGGGTATGACTTTGCAGTCTTTGCATGTTTTTAGTTGTTTTCTATCTGTTAGGACGTAGTCTATTTGAGTGCATGACCCGCCACTTTTATAAGTTATTAGATGTTCTGCAGGTTTTGGAAAGAAAGTATTAATAATTGCAAGATCGTGTGCCAGTGCCATTTGAAGGATGTTCTCTCCCTCCGGGTTGATTTTACCATATCCGTAGTTGCCATGTATTCTCTGATAAGTGGTAGAGATTTTCTACGATAACATGACCCGCCCCTCCAAATTACTGTTTTAATGTGTGTAGTTACATCCTTACGAAAGAGTTTGTATGTAGTTGTAATTATTCGTCTGCAGTAGCAGTACGCACACATGCGTGTTGGTGTGTTGTACATACTTTTACAAATACATTCAAACGTTTTGAATTCTGGAGGGGCGGGTCATGTTATCGTAGTAAATCTCTAGTTATCTCGCCAACGTGACCGTTCAAGTCGCCGCCGATGAACTTTGGCTCACAATTTGGTATTGACAGCAGCAGATCGCTAATCTCTTCCCAGAAAGATTCTTTTTCCGAGTTTGGTGTTCCGGACTGGGGGGCGTATGCGCTTATGATGTTTATGCACGGTTGATCATCCAGGGCGAACTTGACTAAAATTATCCTTTCGCTTACTCTGTTTACTTCAACAACGCGGTCTTGAAAATGTTTGTCTACTACAATGCCAACTCCATTCTGCGCCCTTGTTCCATGATAAATCAGTTTGTAGTTATACCCGATATTACGCGCTTAGTTATACCCGATATTTTTGTCTCAATAAATGTTTTGACATTTTTATCAAATATATCCGTAACTGAAACCGTATCCGTTTCACAAATTTCAGATAGTTCCGTATAAGGGCGGAGTCTAAATAAAACGATACGGTTAAGTTACGTCTGATCTAGTAAGTTACGGCTGGTCTAATCGGGAGAACGGTGACTGCGGATCCGAAGCCCCCTGGTTCAAATCTCGCACCCACCGCTATCTTTTCGAAGTCACAAATGTATATAATGCCTCTAACTTATAACAGTGAAAACAAATATCGAGAGGACATCGACATTTACCTAGAATATTTTTATGTGTGATCCACCAACCTGAACTGGGCCAGCGTGGTGGATTATGGCTTTGACTTTCTCCTTGAGAGAACAGAGCCCGAGCCAGAACATTTAGAAGGATGTTTATGCTATGCTTATGCTAAGTATATTTTTTTGTTTCGAATAGAAAATTAATGCAATTTATTTCTAACTTTTGTGTTATGCCATAATAACATTCCAATTGAACGTTGTACTATTTTCTTCGTATACCACAAACAACAACACAACAGAAGCTCGATTCACGTCTTAAAGAATAAAACCTATTACATTAGCTGGGAACGTGACCCGCTCAGAATGTAGACGCATGGCCCGGCCCGGGTTTGCATAACAAATACTATGGGGTTTTCTCTCATTAATTAAGACTAATTGCGGAATCCTTCTGGATAAAGAATACGATGCGTGTGTGCTCTGAATGCTAATGCGTGTGAGCAATTTCTTTTTACAATTTCTAAAAGATTTCGTTTTGTTTATATTTTAATGTTTATCACATCACAAAACTGTAAAAAAATTGGCGTAATCACTTTCCGCCCTTGATCGAAAATTCAGAGGTTAACCCAAAACTAAGTGGAGAGGCTGTAAATACTATAAAGGACGTCAAAAATCCTGATATAAGTAGTTAGTGAGAGATATGGGTGTGTGCTATCCAAGAACGATCAATCTTCCGGTAAATCAGAATCAATTTTGATGATTCTTTGTTTTGTTTGTAAAGTATAACACCTTAGATCACTGGGTGATGAGCGCAGTGCAGTGCTAGGTAATGATTTGGACTCTTCATGTTACAATAGCTGCGTGTTACTGTGCTGTTATGTGGCAGGCATGTAGCTTACCATCAGGCACATATCCTGCTCGTCTCGTCACTCATTACTTAAAAAAAAAAGTAGTAAAATACTTCAGAGGCTAAATATTTATAAGCACATTTAAGTTTTTGTTGATATTTACAAATACAACAACAAATACAAATTGTTTATTTCAATAAAATATATATTTCCAAAATCCTCACACATGAAACATAAACAAATAAAAAGAACAAAGCTAACAATATTTATCCTTCTTATGAAATTTGATCGACTGTCTGAGATTAATTTTACATTGAAGTTGGTTTAAGTTTCGTTGAAAAAATATATTAGGTTGAGAGACGTGCCAAAAGCCTCATAGGCAATGACACTCTTGTGCGTAAAAGACTTCAGAGTCTTGAACATCGCCGCAAAATTGCTAGCTTATCGGTTTTTTATCGGATACACTTCGTGTTATTACTTCAAGCTGCATGCTAGTTTCTTTATTGTATAAATTAGAATAAGGCCAAATTGTTTTAGTGAAATTAATCATAGTCACCACAATTGGAAATATATTGTTATGAAGACAAATAAAGTGGAAGTTATTCACTCCATAACTCTGATGTTTGTAAGACTTTGTGATGGCAATTTAATGTGCTCAAACGTTAATGTCTTTTATTGCCAGAATGTAATATCTATTAAGATTTGTTGAGGACGATCGCCGCTATGACTTAGGATATGTACATGAAACATTTTCGTGAGTTAGCAAATTTAATATTCATTGTAATGAAATGACAAAGAGCTCTTAGTAACAAGACCTAATTACATAGAAACTAATATCTTACGCTAAATCCCTAACTAATTACTCACACGCCTACACTCAAAAGATCTGGACTATCAATCGACAAATAAAGGTCCTGAGATAATATATTTCACGAGGCTAGAGGCCACCGGCAGGCCACCGGCATTTTGTTTTAAATCTAAATTCTAAAAAGATTGAGTCTATATTTGTTTAACTAGGCTTTCTTACCTATCTGATTGAGAAGTTGTGTTTATTTTACAAAAATGTAATTGATGTCTTAAATAGGTACATTTTTGCCCAAAGCATCGCGCTCTAATTGTAAATCCTAAAATTACGAAGAAATTTGCTATTCCATACATTTTGTTAGTGTGTTGGAAAATTTAAAAATAAATGTAGCTGTGTTTAGATAAATGAGTTATTAAACCTCTTTTAATATTGCTGGTTGTTTTTTCACATTCATTGTAATTTATGAACATATATAAAAAAAGTTGCTAGCCGTCGGCCCGCAAGTTATTAGTAAAGGGTACTTTTGTGTCGTCGTTTTTTTTTTTAGCGGCCAAAGATCTGTTGTCACTTTTTTGACACATTGCTTTACCTCAAGGGTATTGTGCAAGATTTGCGGTAAGTCATATCGGAACCAAGTTATGGCCTTTCAAAGGTTTTTTATGCATTTTACATGGACTAGTGGCGCCATTTTTTTCAACGGCCAAAGATCTGTTGTCACATTAAATTATAAAGTCTATTAACAAATTGTCATAGACAACGTACCTAATATGTATTTGCATGCCGTAAGGTTGGTTGAGGCATGAGGCACTTCGGCACATCTTTGAGTCCAAAATACCTATAGACGAAAGTTTTTAACCAGTGCGTGTTGCCAGTGATGTCTTATGGAACTGAGACGTGGTCCTTCACTGTGGGCCTCATAACGAAGCTCAAAGTCACACAGCGAGCTATGGAGAGAGCTATGCTCGGAGTCTCTTTGCGCGACAGAATCCGTAATGAGGATATTCGCAAAAGAACGAAAGTGGCTGACATAGCTCAAAGAGTAAGCAAGCTGAAGTGGCAATGGGCAGGCTACATCGCTCGCAGAACTGACAACCGATGGGGAAGAAAGGTTCTCGAGTGGCGACCACGAACCGGAAGACGCAGTGTTTGACGGCCTCCCACTAGATGGACAGATGACCTCACAAAGGTCGCTGGAAACCGCTGGTTACAGGTTGCGCAGGACCGTTCGTTGTGGAAATCTAGGGGGGGGAGGCCTATGAATGTTCAGCATTGGACGTCTTGCGGCTGATAATGATGATGATGATGAAGGTTGATTATGGAGTTCTCAATGTAAACATTTAAGATATTATTGTAATTATCCATTTTTGCAAATAAAGAAATTTTATTTTATTTTTTTATTTATTTTATTTACTTTTTTTGAAGCATTACCGTAACTTAAGGACACTTGTGCACTAAGATATACTGTACCTATGTCATTGCTGTTCGTGTGTGTGGTTGGGAAGAGAACGCTAGGATGTTGTTCGCAAGTGATGTCGATCAAATGGTTCCTGGGATGGAGGGATGGGGCAGATATCATGAACATCTTACTTCTTCAGCACAGTTTTATAAACAATTATACGCCAACACATTGAAAATGAAGTATATGACGAGCCAGAAGATGAGTGAAAGTGATTTACATGTATGTATCTGTGTATCATGTGTTTGTAAATACATTATTTAATGACCTAGTTGTGTTTGTAATATGATTTGGTGGTACAGACGCGTGATATGACTCATAGCAAATCTAATTGCACAAGTACCCTTTAGGTTACGTATTGTTTCAAAAAAGTGACAACAAATCTTTGGCCGCTAAAAAAATGCCGCCATTAGTCCATATAAGAAAACCCCAAAAACCCAAACTTTGAAGGACCAAAACTCAATTCCGATATGACTTAGAGCAAATCTGATTGCAAAAATAATATTAAGGTAATTTATTTTTACAAGCAAGTGATAACGAATCTTTGACCGCTAAAAAAAGAGAAACGACGTCAACTTTACCCTAACCCCTTTGATTATGGAATTCCGTAAAAGGACATTTACGTATTACACGTCAATTTAAAAAAAAGCGCATACAAAGAGAGTGAAATTATCGTACAGACAAGCGTCTAACATTATATAATTATGTACCTATTTATTACAATTAGTGTAATGAACAATGTCATTTTTCAACCCCGACCGAAAAAGGGGTGTTGTGGGTAAGTTTGACGTCAATATCTGTATGTCTGTCTGTGTATCTGTCTGTCTGTCACCGTAGAGCTCAAACGGATAAGTCGATTTCGATGATTTTTTTTTATTTGAAGGTTAATCAACATCCGTGCGGATGTTCTTAGCTATGTTTGGTTAATATCGATTCAAGATGGCCGCCTCCACAAAATGGCGGACAAAATATTTCTTTACAACCTACCTCAATATGGGTATCAAATGAAAGGGCATTACATTAGTGAAATACATAAAGGTCCTGAGATTCACTATAACAAATTTCAAATCAAAGATGGCCACCACCACAAAGTGACGAATTATATTTTTTTTCACTACTACCTCAATATGGGTATCAAACGAAAGGGTTTGACTAGTAGAATACTTTGACAATGACAAATTTAAAATCCAAGATGGCCGCTACCACAAAAATAGCGAAATACATTTCTTTTTTCACAACCCCCTTTATATGGGTATCAAATGAAAGGGCTTGACTACCTACTTTAATGTTGTACAGATAACAAATCCGAAGTAGTCGGGAGTTAATCAAAAATTTTAATTATGTTCTTGTTTTAGAATAAAAGCCGACGATAAGTCTCAACACAAGACAGCCACTTGCTGTCTGCGTTTACGAACAGTCAACACACTTCGAACCAGATCACGCGACAGTGATGTCATAGACCTCCCTACGCGGTAAGCGTATAGTTGGTTTTTTAAAGTTAAAGAGATCATTCTTTTCAGCACTTCTAATTCGATCGAACGATCAATTTTACAGAATATATAAAAAAAATACCTTCATTTTTTTAGTCTAGGTCTCAGCCATAGAATATATAATTGTCTTAACCAAGAATAAAGCTGAGCGGAATCTTATACCCAGTTCAAATAAAACTTTTGTATGGCAACGCAAAATTCAAATCGAAAGTGAAATCAGTTTCTTCTAGGTAAGTACGCTCTTTATTAAACCGCATCGTCTCAGTCAAGTGTAAACCTGTAAAGCTTAAAAAGGTATGTTAAAGGTATAGGACACTGTTGTCAGCTTAGTACAATTTTGCATAGGGCTATAGATAGGCTCGACGCACGGAGAATCTATCTGAATTATCAAATGTTGACTGATATCACTATCACCTGTCGCTCTGCAGGCACTGAAGCCAATACTTGTGTAATGGAATTGAGACGTGAGCAAAGTGTGACATAGATCCCAGATAGCAGAACGTTTGGATGAGGAATATAATCTTATTTGTTTTGTTTACTCTAGTTTGTATTTACGATTTTTTTTGGAAAAAACCTTGTTAAGATAAATAATTACACACTTGCATAGTGTACATTTAATAGTAGTAGGACTCCTTGAAAAATAGGACAACAACAAGTTTCCTCCTCAGAGGTAAACCTAATTAAAAATCCGTTAATATTTGTTTTTTACAGATTTGCAAATCAATCTAAAAATTCAAGAAAAACAATAAGTTTGAAACAATGGTAACTTTATAACTTTATTTTTAAAAATGTTACTATAAAACTATTGTGTATTGTAGTAACCTTCTTCTATGAATTTGAAAAAAAAATGTACTTTTTTTTTAAATAAACGGAACATTGATATTTTTAAATGTTCAGGTAATTTCAACAGATTGACGGGTCGAGACTTAAGACTTGCGCCGGAAATCAGCTCGGCTACCCTTAATAACGATGTGTCACGTATATTTGAACATGAAGAGGGAATGAATTGCTGCCAAGCTATACTGCGCACATCAACCGGAGATATAGTTGGTTGATCTCTACAAGATATTACAATGAAAAGAAGGCAATCGGCAAGATTTACGAAAGAGAACATGTACAAAAAGAATATTTTACGCATAGGGGCGTTACATTTTATCGGGGTAGGTATTACACGTAACAAACTGACGGTTGGCTTTTCGTTCCAACTGACATAATGTAAATTTTATATATGTAGAATCAGATAAATAAAAAGATAGTATACTTCATAATTATCACAACCATCCCCGATCACCCCCGTCGTCCTAGAAATTCTGAAGTGGTAAATTCTCTACTTCGAGCAAAAAGTGCCAACAAGTTTACCGACGACTGGGTAGCCTTACTGCGTTCAGTAAAGAGTTATATGAAGATTCCAACGTTATTGAAGGGCAATTTGATCAGTGTGGGATCGGATATGGCACTGAAGATGAACAAGCCGTTTCTGAACAGAGAAGACTTACAGTTGCAGCAAGACGTAGTCAAGTTATCAGAGACAACAACAAAATTAAAAAAAGTCTAGCCCTTTCATTCAATACCCATATTGACAGAGTAGTGAAAAAATATGTAATTCGCGTTTTTGTGTTGGCGGCCATCTTGGATTTCAAATTTGTTAGTGTTTAATTTTCCCTAGTCAAACCCTTTTGTCTGTTACCCATATTGAGGAAGGGAAAACATATTTTATCAGACATTTTATGGAGGCCGCCATATTGAATCAGTATTAACTAAACATAGCTAAAAACCACCGCACCAAAATCGATTCACAATTATCGGAGCTATCACATAACTACCATTGAAAGTTCAAAGTTATTTATTAGTAAATACAATATTTACATGTCAGAATTTCGATTTTGGTGCGAGCGGTGGTTTTTAGCTATGTTTAGTAAATAATATTGATTCAAGATGGCGGCCTCCACAAAATGGCTGATAAAATATTTTTTCCTTCTCTCGATATCAAAATTATATAAGTCATTTAAAAACACATCATATCAGGTATATCTCTTTACTGAGCTATAGTATTTTATTGTTTTAGTTTTTATTGTATTTTCATTTAGTCTACAAAGATAGACAAAGATTTTAGTATGAAAACTAACGTGGTTATTACACATTTTAAATAAATACACGGGTAACTCACGCTTAATATAGTCAGTCCAGTCCGACTCAAGTTTCGATCGCGTCCGGCGATCTTTTTCAAGGAGAGTGCGTGCGCGGGTTCGCAGCTTCACTGAATGAGAATTGAGTGCTAAACGAGCTGCGAACCTGCGCGCGCGTTCTCCTTGAAATATACAAAGATTAACTAAAAGGAAAACTTCACTATTTTATTATAATATATTAAAAAACCGTATCCAATCCCAACATTTCGAATATCAATGGAACGCATAGTTCTCAGAACCGATTTCCAAACAAACTATTCAATAATCGATCGCTTCAAAGTTATGTTAACATGATTATTTTATTACACCAATTCCTGGGATAAAGTTATTTGTATTCAGAGAATCGCTTAGAAATTGAATAGTCAGACTTCAAAGCGACACGTATGCTTATACATGACTATACGAGTAATATTATAGGTAAGAGTAGGTATATGTATATATCTTGAACGAATAGTTTTCGATCTTAGTGATTTAGTTTATTAAAGAGCTCTCTTGAGAGAATTATTCACAGAAATAACTAGAAATGGAAGATGTTTGCCAATCGTTTCATCAGTTAACTGTAATGGTAATATATTACCAGGTTACAACCTGGTTTGCAAAAAAATGTGTCTTGATTGAAAATACCCAATCTAAAAGTTTTTTCAAATGTGTTTATTATAAGACGATTAACTAAGATACATTTTAATGTCTTCTATTTTTGACTACGGCATTTAACGATATATTTCTTTGAACAGCTTCTGATTTGAACTTTGTCATTACCATTGGTTTAAACGGTGAAGGAAAACATCGCGAGAGGATCAAGAATGTTTCGAGGTAACGCGTCATCTACCAACCTGCACCAGATCAGCGTGGTGGATTATGGTCTTGATTATCTTCTTTTGAGAAGCCTTGAATCAGAACAGATAGAACTAGTATGCTGGGCATGCTTTGCTATGTTGTAATCGTGTAATACATAATATGACCGTCATCATTACGATCTGCCTGTCCGAGTTTACTGATCTAAGCAGACTGTTTCCATGAACGCAGAGCCGAGCATCAGTTGCTCTAACTTTTAGTTACGGCCTAGTCGGGCAAAAGGCAACTGCCGATGCGGAGCCCCTGGTTCCCACGGGCACCACCGTCGTCCGTTTCAAAGTCTTGTGCGACATTAACCGCTAACTTAAAAACGCCGAAGGAAAACATCGTGAAAAACCGGTGCTAGAATCT
This sequence comes from Ectropis grisescens, assembly GCA_017562165.1. Taxonomy (NCBI): domain Eukaryota; kingdom Metazoa; phylum Arthropoda; class Insecta; order Lepidoptera; family Geometridae; genus Ectropis; species Ectropis grisescens. Next base: position 14,167,674 of record CM029773.1, read on the forward strand.
TTCGAGGTCATATATCATCCGCGAACCCGAACTGGGTTACGGCTTTGACTCTACTTGCGAGCTTTGATTATATACCTGTCTAGATGGAGCGTTGCGCTGTAATTGCAACAAAAGTAACAGGCCAGGTTTCAAGCCCTTGTGCGTGTCACGCATACAAGTGTTGAAACACAGACACTTGTGTTCGTGACATGTTTTTAAACATGGCGTAAAATGACGCTCTCCTGAGACACAATAAAAAAAATTAAATCATTTGTTTCTGGAACTAAATGATAATGTAAAGGTTACTTATCGATGATAACTAACGGTTTTAGTTATTGTAAAATCGTCCTTTGTAATTTTTGCAGACTTTTATAGCGTAAATCGTCAGATTCAAGAGTGATATTTTGTTGAAAACACGTGTTTTTCACACAAAGTTAGTGTCTTTCACACAAAGTTAGTGTCGCAACTAAACTGTCAGATGGAGCTTATCAGCCAATAGTTGGCTGACATTTTTTTTTGGTGTTTCTATGCTGGAACAGTCTATCCAGACAAGTGTATAATTAAAATCTTGCGAGAAAAGACCTTCTCCCGCGTCCCAACAGTGGGGCATTTGATGTGCTAGTTATGTTTATGCTTATGCTGAGATCGTGCAGAACTATTTGTCGGGTTTAGCCGAAAGCAGATTTACCAAACCTTAGTAGTTCTTTATATTCCTTAACGTTTCATTGTCGTTGGTGTCGTTGAACGCACCTGTTAGAGGATTATCGCTAGTTAGGATTCAGCAGATTAAATAGGAAATCAACATAATATGTAACATTTTTGTTCTATTATTCCTCTAGTTAATATTATGTTTGTATAAAGTTTATCAATTATATAGGTATTTTGTTTAAATAATGCAAAAAAAAAAAACAATGTCTTAATCACTTAAAACTTCTAAATTAACGATATCCTACTATTATTAGAAATGACAATGTTTCGATGTTTAATTGTTTAGATGTTTGGATGTCTGTTGGTACGTAAGTTGGGAACTAATATCCTAACTTTCGTATTTATATAATATCAGTAGTGTTATATTTGTTATCTACTTAATAGCCTACGAAAGTCAGTGTCATCTTTAACTTTTAAATCGGCAAAATAGGTACCTACTTTGAGTTCAGAAAAATAATGATAATCGGTTTACAGTTATTGCATTCCAACTTATTATATTAACTTATCCTTATTCAAAGTCAGTCAAATAAATAAAACACAAACGGACCATTCTTTGTTACATGTAATGATAACGTTATGTACGAAAGAACGAAGGTAATTGTTTGAGAAAAACAAACATAATCCCGATTCAAGTGCTGCTGAACCAGTATGTTTCCAGTCGCAGGCATTATTTCACCAAGGCGAGGTAATTTGTTCCACTTGCCTGTAATCCTGATTAGTGTAGGGTTCTACACAAATTTTCTACTTCCTTTGTAAAATAACAATAGTATTATTTTTTGAAGCGAAAAGTTATTTACCGCGTTGAGTATTATTTGGTAGGGGAAAAATCTAATGAGTGTGCGACACCAACATGCTAATCTAGCGTCGGAGCGGCAGCGGAGCAGCGAAGCGGGAGATGCACCTAAGACGCATTTTGTTTTGCTGTAAAATTATATAATAAGCTACCAAATTACCTAAAGGACTTGGAACAAAATAACAATTTTACTGTGTAAAATGCGAGTTTCTAGCTAACAACATTTGGCAATAATCAATTAGAAGTTATATTGTTTTTATTTTTTTTGGGCTCAGCAGGCGAATCATTTTTTACAGACTGAAATTTGTCGAAATAGCGAGTAGGATAGTAGCGAATAGTAGATAAATAACAAAGTATCACACTAGGATAGATTCACTTACTAATAGTGAGGGAAATCTCGTTCATAACTGTGCTTCCGACATCAAAGGGGAGAGTTTGCTAATACGTTTTACTAGCTTATGGGGTGAGGGTAGGTAAGACGATGCAGTATTGGCTTCTCTAAGTCGTATGCTAAGCAAGTTACGTAAGGTAGCTGAAGTTTAAAGCAACTGTAAAGCAATCGGTTTAAAGTGATTAAGTAATAACAAAACCACCTCAAATTTTAGGTGTAGTGGAGAAATAACACTTCTGGAAAAGTACCGCACCTTCGCCAGTTATTCTATCAAATAAGAATGTGCAAACATTACTGTGTTCCAGTTTAACTACTCCGAAAACAATTATTTATAATTCGGAATATATTAATGTTTTTACACATAACTGCTTCGAGGTAGTGTAACTGGCAAAGGTGTAAGGACTCCCCAGACAGACTCCGCAAAGAGTTCTGACACTTGATCTTATTACTAAATAACTTTTCATATAGTATAGAGTAACGAGACGAGCAGGACACGTGCCTGGTGGTAAGCAACTGCCCAAGATGGCACAGTTACACGTAGCTATTGGAACATGAAGAATCAAAATCTTTACCTAGCACTGCACCGCGTTATGGCCTGTAATTTCTCTGGAAGTACTGTCCTATAATACTGAAAATATCTAAATTAAGAATAATGCTCACGGATTTTTTATCATAACCATTACCAGCAATATAGCAATAAGTTATTAAAGAACAAAGAAAAGGTATAAATCGTCATTTAAGTCTGGATGACGAGAACAGTGCATTGCTAAATGCATGTGTTATGGATTAGTCTATTGGTCATTGGTCATTTACCATCAGACAGAAAGAGAGAAATGATACGAGCAACACATGCGTGTTGCAGTCTATAGCACTCCAGGGATTCCGTACATATCTAACGGTGAAAGAATTTTTGAAATCGGTCCGTAGTCCTGATATTAGCACGTCCAACAATCCTCTTCAGCTTTAGAATATTATTAGTATTGCTTTGCAGAGAAAGAGATGGCAATAAATGTATTTTTGTAGTACGAAAATCTTTTCCGTTTCATTCCAAAATAAAATACTGTCCCTTTGAAAAAACAGGTGAAACTTCGAGTCCCGACCATTCATCTACAACACAAACAAAGAAAATCTTGCGGCCGAAGCACTGAAAGACGTTACTCCAGCCTTCATTATCTTTACCCTATAACAGTGGAGCTGGCAGTTTGCTAAAAGGTTTCAGAACACAATGGAACCCATTCCATAGGGTTTATGGATAGAGTAATAGTGGTATTATCCACTCGGGTAACTGCCCCGGTATAGCGGATTGAGAAACGCATTAGAAGTATTGTGGTTTTGGTGGAATTTATGCCTGGTAAGTAATAACTGAGGTAACATCAGGCCGGAATCACAGGTCCTTTGTTAGGATAAGGTCAGTGCGGGCTGAGCGATTCTGATACGTTGAGACGGAAATAATGTTTATGTATGTTCCGATTTGTTGAAATGAATTAGTTTTGTAAGTAATCATAGAGCATTCTACTAATATAAAAATGTGAAACAGAAGGTGGTAGATGGAAACAGCGTGTTCGATAATTAGTTCTTTTATTTATCTGTCTATATGTGGACAGAGTTCCGTCTTAAGCTACGGTACGTTACAGAATAATTCCCTCCCAAACTGCCCTGTCCGCACTATAATCCCTCCGTTCGCCCCACCGCGATTGGGGCGGTAACAAAATGGCGACGCTCGCCTACATGCATCATAACCGTCGGACGTGACGTCACAATCAACTGAATTTAATAATTAACTCGCTCGTTTGCCGGGCTCGGCTAGGCTTTGGCATGGCAGGGCTTGGCTTGGCTTGACATGGCTGGCTTGGCTTGGCTTGGCTTGGCTTGGCTGGCTCGGCATACAGCTTGGCAGACGGCAGACCGTTACAATCGGCCATCCTGCAACAATTGCCCCCGCAATGGGAACAGATAGAGGACATTAACTTTCCAACAAATCAATTAGGTCTTCAGTTTCTAACTGCTCGTCAGAGCTGCTGGCACTGTCAGACACCGGAGCTATACTTCTGTAAGGACGCAAGGAGTCTGCGGACACTAATCCGGTGAAGTTCTTGTAACCTCTTAACCCTTTGATACTCCTGATCCGGTATCTGTCATTGCCCACAACTTTTATCACAAGGTAGGGTCCTGAATAAAGATCATCCAATTTCGTGTTTACTTTCGCAGCGCTACTAGTAGGGGCCTGTCTCCAAAGGACCAAGTCGCCTTTTTTGTATACGTGACCGTTTTTGCGACGCTTGTCAAAATTACGTTGCATTTTCCTACTAGCCTGTTCGATACGCTGCCTAGCCTTTGTGCGTTTTGCCTGGGTGGATTCGACAACGCGCCCTGGAATCGAGACGTCGCATAGTGACCTACTACTCCGAGAGAACATCAGATCGTACGGTTTAAAACCAGTCGTATCGTTAAGAGTGTTATTTATCCCCCAGACTACGTCAGGCAAACTATTGGACCAGTTATTGGCGGCTTCACTGGGGTCGGTTGCACGCAACGCGCTAAGGATGGTTCGATTTGTGCGTTCAACCTGGCCGTTAGCGCGCGGACATGCAATAGCGGTTAATGTGTGCTTGAACTGTTTTTCGGTAGCAAACTTCTAAAAGTACCTACTCGTGTACGCCTTTCCGTGATCTGACACCACCCTATCTGGATACCCGAATAAGCTGAAGATTCGTTTTAGGAGTCTGACTGTTTCTACCGAATTCACTGTGCGGGTAGGCTCCACAATAACAAACTTCGAGAATGCGTCCGTTAAAACTAGCATGTACTCATGACCTTTCTTTGTCTTACAGAAGGGGCCTAAATGATCGACATGAACCGTCCTAAAGGGTTCTGTAGGTTTGGGAATAGGATGCAGCATGCCTTCCTTTCTCCCATATTCACCTTTGCCGTAAGCGCAATGTAAACAAGCTGTGACATACTTTCGAATAAACCGCGTCATTTTAGGAAACCAGTAATCATTTTTATCAAATCTAAACAACGTTTTAGCCCCACGTGACCTATTTCATCGTGATGCATTTGGACAATTTTCCACCTTGCTGGCCGGGCACTACAAGACGGTTTCCGCAAGCGTTTTACGATACAACCTATCATCTATCACTATGAAATCTTTTGTTAAGTCACGGTCCGCTGAGCTAGTTTTAATTGGTCGATGATGGTTTTAACTTTATCATCCTGACACTGAACGGTATAAAACCAATCCATAACTTCTAGGCGATTCACATTTAGCGCGTCGATGGGATTCCTACTAAGGGCATCGACGTGCCTCATGCGTTCACCTGGCCTATATTCGACAGTCATATCGTAATCCTGTATCAATAACCACCATCTCGCAATTCGCGGAATTATGTCACGTTTAGTCAAGGTCGAACGCACAGCTGTACAATCTGTAACAACTTTTATTGGTTTACCCACAACATAAACACGAAATTTACGCAAAGATTCTACTACGGCCAGCGTTTCGAGTTCATAGCTGTGATAAATGCTTTCATGTTTCGATGTTACTCGACTAAAAGTACATCACCGGTCTTAAAGTTCCATCATGTTGTTTTGTAATAATATACCCGCTATACCTACTTTGCAAGCATCTGTATGTATCTCTGTCTGCAACGTGGGATCGTATATTGCCAGCACGGGTTTTGAACAAAGACATTTCTTTAATTCCTCAAAACTTTCGGTTTGTTTACTACCCCAGTTCCATTGTATATCTTTCTTTGTTAATTCCGTTAATGGTCGAGCTATTTGTGCAAATTTGTAAATAAATTTTCGGAAATAACTACATAACCCGATAAACTGTCGAACTTCATGTACATTTTGGGCACAGGAAACTGAGACACCGCGCTCAATTTTGACTCTGCCGGTTGTACACCATTTTCAGATATTTCGTGTCCTAAGTACGTCACTTGAGCTTCAAAAATGTACACTTTTTCATATTTAGTTTGAGGTTTTCGTTTTCGAACTTATTAAGGACGGTTTCTAGAATTTCAAGCCCAGATTTAATATCTACGGAGGGTAGCAAAGATCATCTAAGAAAGCCAGAATTTCGCTTGAACTGTCATTTCTACAAGTACCCTCACTAGTAGAATTTTGGATTGAATTCACTATTTTGTTGATTAATCTCATGAAAACCGATGGAGAATTGGCTAAACCAAAAGGGACACGGAGATATTCATACTGACCAGCTTGACATATGAAAGCTGTTTTATGTGTGTCTTCCGGTTTTACCCCTAGTTGATGGTACCCTTGAGCCATATCTAAGCATATGAAATATTTTTTGCCGGCTAATTTGGATATATGATCCTCGATGTTAGGCAAAGGATATCGATCCTTAACTGTTATTGCGTTAAGTGCACGATAGTCAACGCACAACCGGCTGTCGCCGTTTTTTTTCTTAACTAATATTACTGGCGATGCATAGTTAGATTCGGATTCTTTAATAATACCTGCGTCTAATAACTCCGAGACTTTAGATTTAACTATATTCTGTTCCGAGTGAGATAACCTATAAGGTTGTCGATGAATAGGCTGATCCGTAGTGAGATTAATTGGCATTTGAACTAAACTAGTACAACCGAGATCTTTTGTGCTACTAGCAAAACTATTTTTATATTTAAGCAGCAAACTAATTAAATTATTGTGCTCATCTTTATTTAAATTCCCCATTTTAATATCAGCTAGTAAAACGCCGCCTATGTTAAGAGTTGCCGCATGGTTTAAGGCCAAGACGGTAGGCGCATTAGGTAGTTCAGGCAAGTTGGCTAAGTAATTGGCAAGTTGGCAAGTTGGCTTATTAGGTACAAATGGCATGGCTTGGCTAACCTGGCTTATTGCTCCTGACTCTTCACAGCTCTCGGCTCGCGTGAGGCCTGGCCGACCTCCACACGACGTCCTGGTCACCGGTGTTGACGACTTTGATGTGTCCGGTGCTGCCTCGAAGTAAGGTGGCGGGCAAGGAGTAAGAAATTCCTTTGAGCTCGAAGTGGCGTACTGTGGTGCAGACGTTGTTGTCCTTGCGGTTTCCCAGGACATGGACCTTAATAATGGATGCTCCAGGCGGTAAAACTTCTCGGTGTGCTGTGACCACCTTAAACTTTTGAGTTTCTTCAGCTGCGTCTATTCCTGGCATTACATCAGGTTCTTGTATCAGTATGGCTGTACCATTCTTCACAATAAGTGACATATTATTGGCATTTATTACGGGCTGTCCAATTAATAAATGGATGTCTCCCATCTCCGCATCTGTTAGGAATGCTTCACATTGAACTAGAATGTTATCTATCCGCAAGTCAAATTTTACCTCTCCGCGGGTTGTGATTAATCCACCAGAAAATCCTTTCAAAATTGTGCTTGCAGGTGTGTTTACAAGGGACAATAGTTTTGAAATTTGACTGCTCATGACATTCACCTGACTTCCGGTGTCAATGTAGGCCTTCACGTAAACTCCGTTAATCTCAGCTGTCTTCTTATATATATCATTATAGTTTTGAATTAACTTGATGTCCTTGACGCTGTTGTTTGTGGCGTTGTTGTTTGCTTCGACCGCAGACCGTTGAAATGTGGTAGATGATGAGTTGTTGCAGCGGGTAGCAATATGGCCTTGCTTGCCACATTTAAAACACACCCGTTGATCAGGGAGTGTACAATTTCGCAACATATGACCCGTTTTCTTACAGCGAGGGCACGGGTCATTTTCCGAGAAAATCTTCTTTTCTGAAGGTACTAGTCGCACATCCTTGTTCTGTACCCGAATTTCTGGTGCTGGACCTCGATAGTCGTCAAGGGCACAGAGGAAAGATTCGTACAGTTCGTCAGGTCGCTCACATTGGAAGGCACGTGCGTTTGCTTGTAAAGAAGCGGGTAGGCCTCTTATAATACACGAAACACTGGCGCCATCCGATAATTTGCAGCGGAAGCACATGGCGACCTTGTCTTGGTAATATTTCGTCATAGTTTCGTTGGGTACCTTTCGTCTTTGCATCATCTCGTCCAGCAATGCACTGTAGTCACGGTGTTTGGGAAAAGCACGTAGTAGCATTTGCCTCCACTCGTTCCAGGAATAATTGTACTCGTCCAATCTGTTGTACCATTTGCGAGCTTGGCCGCGTAGTTTATCTTGGAGATGAAATGCCTTGACCTTGTCGCTCCAATTATGTATGTCTCCGAGTTGGTCGATTTTCTTTAGCCACGCCGCTACTGTACAATCTTCGCCATCTGGATCGAACTCCGGGATGAGTGACGCAGCACGATGATTCTTGTTTCGCCCCATATACAGAGTGTCGTCTCGATCAAGGTCGTGAATCGCTCTGGTGACCTCATTCTCTAATAAGTTTTTTAGTAATTTTCTGGCAGGCTGTGGTGTAGAATCACTGTCTTCATCTTGTTCTCGGTAGCGACGTGAAGGATCCCATCCGGGTGGACGTACACCTTGACCATTTGAGTCCTGGTGATTTCGCTTCATTATCCCACTTCTGAGTGAAACAGAAGGTGGTAGATGGAAACAGCGTGTTCGATAATTAGTTCTTTTATTTATCTGTCTATATGTGGACAGAGTTCCGTCTTAAGCTACGGTACGTTACAGAATAATTCCCTCCCAAACTGCCCTGTCCGCACTATAATCCTCCGTTCGCCCCACCGCGATTGGGGCGGTAACAAAATGGCGACGCTCGCCTACATGCATCATAACCGTCGGACGTGACGTCACAATCAACTGAATTTAATAATTAACTCGCTCGTTTGCCGGGCTCGGCTAGGCTTTGGCATGGCAGGGCTTGGCTTGGCTTGACATGGCTGGCTTGGCTTGGCTTGGCTTGGCTTGGCTGGCTCGGCATACAGCTTGGCAGACGGCAGACCGTTACAAATGTGTAAGTTTGAACGTTATTTAATTATGTCGTAACGTCTGACCGGATCGGCTTGGAATTTCAGAGTATAAACGGAATTAACACATAAGCTACTTTCTATCGTGGGAAAAAATGGGAACAAAAATTACGCAGGAGAATCCGCGGGTGAATGAGTTACGGCTGGTCGAAAGAACGGCGCCTACCGATCCAGAGTCCCCGGGTTCAAACCCCACACGCACCACTGTCATTTCGAAGTCATGTACGTAATGCCGCTAACTTAAAACGGTGAAGGAAAACATCGTGAGGAAACCGGCATGTACCTAGAATCTTTCGAAGTCTTGTGTCATTCACCAACCCGCACCGGGCCAGCGTGCTGGATTATGGCATTAACTCTCTCCATGCAAGAGAAGGCCCGGGTCCCAGCAGTGGGGTTGTCGATGATGACGATTGAATCCGCGGGACGCAACTTGAATAATATAAAAACAATTGAAATGATAAAATTCCCGAGTTGAACGTCAACTAAAAAACGTTCATCTTGGATGTCATAGTGTATATCTTAAAGCACTCTAAGGCAGAGGTTCCCAAACTTACAAGTATCACGCCTTCCTAGTGTTTAAACGAATATGCCCACGCTTCCTTTCGGCCCAGGGCCTAGTACGTAACAGCAAGTGAGCTCGCCAACTAATAGTAATTGTAGTAGTAAGAATTATTGCAGAGTCCGCCTGGGGTAGAGTACTATCTTTTACACTACACTTTTCCCAGTTACTCTACCGCCATGCAGTAATGTGCAAACGTCACTGTATTCCGGTTTAAAGGGCAATGTTTACAATGAAATTACAGGGCTTGGAGATCTACCTTAGATTTCTGGGTGACGAGCGCAGTGCATGCTAGGGAATTATTCGAACTCTTCATCTTCATTCCGATTCCAATAGCTGCGTGTCACTGTCACGGGCAACCATGTTGCTGACTATCAGGCACATGACATGACATCTGCTCGTCTGAAACGATAAAAACATTGACATATATAACCGGTCACTACTGTAACACATAATAGCAGTTTATAATTGCAACAGAAGTAAACGTGTTCGAGAGGCGTGTGCGGTGGTACTACTGGTAGGTATGTGCACTGTACAGGCGACTGGAGTGGTAACTGCCGCCCGCCCAACCTGTAAATGTCTTCGCGCGTCCCTGATGAGACTCGCCCCCCACTTTAAAGATTATGTTAGTCAACCCTTTCATTTAATATCCATATTATGTTATGCTACAGACAAGTTGTACACACACATAAAAAAATTGCTAGCTTATCGGTTTTTTATCGGATACACTTCGGAGAGTGTGCAACTGATCTGGATGATCTTATACCACCTTGCCCTTTTTACTATCGTACTTCTCGTAACTCGAAGAAGCGGCACCGTTTCATGGTGGATATTCCAAAGACACGGACAAAGAGGTTTGACACTACGTTTGTGATAAGAACGTCTAGGCTGTGGAATAAGTTGGCTGAGTGGGTTTTTCCCGATAGTTATAATCTTGGTGTCTTCAAATCGAGAGTGAATCGGTTTCTTCTAGGTAAACACGCTCCATCGTAGACCGCATCGTCGCTTACCATCAGGCGAGATGGCGGTCAAGTGTAAACCTATCCCTTCTGTCCGAAATATCATTTCAAGAGAACACGAGAGACACGCTCTCAAAATGAACCCGAAAACTTTAAAATAACGACTATGACAATGTGTCTGCCCTCTTCCAAAATTCAACTATGTCGAACAGTCTAGCTCCTAACTTCTATTTTTTACTACGTAACTATTTAATCTGAAAGTTGTTTATATGCACGACACGCTTCAGTTCGTTGGCTGCATAATTTAACCGTATTTGGTAGAGTAAGACCTAACTCTAGGAGCTAAACGAATTTGCGCGCGCCAAATGTCTCACACATTCGGTTGTACGCCGCTAAAGTTTGTTAAAACGTACCCGGATGCAATGAACTGCAACCTCAAAGGTTTAAATTAAATCTTAATAAAATTTTGTTGGACGTACGTAATTCGAAATTCAAATTTGAATTCCCGCCCAAATGTTGCTTTTTTACACGACTAACCAAGTAGGATTGTTAGTGTAGTTTAGTAGTGTAGAACTTTTTGTAAGTAGTAAGTAATTTAAGTATAAACAGCCTACGAAATTAATGTTTCCACTGCTGGAATTCCTAATTTACTCTCGCAAGGAGAGACTCCAGGTCATAATCCACCACGCTGGCCTGTATGTGGGTTAGGGGATGACGTATAATCTCGAAAGGTTCTAGGAACATGTCGGTTTCCTCACGATATTTTCTTTCGTTGTTTTTAAGATAGCGGCATTACACAAATTATTTCGAAAAAACAGTGGTCCAAGTATGATACCCAGGGCTCCTGTAGTTGGCGTTCTGCCGACTAGACAAGTAGTAACTTAAGTACTAAAACAATAATCAGGTAAATTACTGAAACGAGAATATGATACATTTATCTATAAGTATGTTATGTACAAAAAAAATGTAGGTTGTAAAGTGAATTGGATCAGTTATGCCGTGAAATTTCAATGAAAGTGAATTGGATCAGTTATGCCGTGGTGGATCAGTGGATAGATTCCGAATCACAATCCTGAGACCGTTAGTTCGAATCCTGCCTGAACCTCTGAATATTCTGTCTAGTTTAGATTTCAACATCTTCATCACCACTGGTTTTAAAGGTGAATAAAAATATTACGAAGAAATCGGCATATTCCAAGCTCAGACAAATTATTCTTATACGGTTCCAAGAAATACATTTTACGATCGTCAAAGTAACAGAAAATAAATAAGTTTATGTTTTGTTGTTTAAGATAGGCAGGTTGAGAATTTTTAAAGGTTTTAAATAATGACTTCCGAGAGTTAAAAATAAATTTATTTTTCTGACAGTTTTTCTCTGTTTGCTATCCCTTTACAGAACAATTCGAAACGATCAAAATTTAAATGGAAACTGTTATTTTAACGTTCTCAAATCTCACTCTGCAGCCGATGGAAAAGTGACTAAACCAATCTGAATTCTTTTTACATAACCCCTGAATACCGTTCGTTTTCCGGGCGGGCATTCTCACAACCGCGCGCAGTGCCGGCGCAAGCTAAATTGCTTTATTGTCCGAAAGTCAGACACTGTGAAAATAACAGTCTGCGGTTACCGAGTGATACGAGATCTAAATTTGAGCGATTTTTTGCCCAGTTTTTTTGTAATGAAACCTTGAGAAATATATGTATATATTTATAATTATAATAAAAAAAAACTGATTCAAAATTAGACAAGCGATCAAATTTCATAAGAAGATACGTCTACTAGTAGTACCAGTACTAGTCACTACGTCATTCAGATTAATTAAAGCAAATTTTAGTTTTTCCACCGTCACACCGATTTCGATAAATACTGTGTGTGCACTTCTCCTGCACTATGATCTACCGAAGAAACAAAAACCATCAAATTCGATTTACCCACAATTGATGTAGCTCCTGCATAACATATTACACTTATAAAAAAAAAAAAACGACATTGGTACAACCAAATTGAGAAACTATTCCGTTTTTAAAATCGGTTAAAATTTGTCACACTCTTTTCATATGAAAGTAACAATAAATAAAAAGCCTCTCTTAGTTTTTCTGCATAGTCTGGAGCCGGAAGTCTTGGGTTCGATACTTACTCAGCGCTTTTGTGTGATGAATACAAATAATCATGTGTTTTGCGTCAAAGTATAAAACATATATAATTATGTACTTGCCACTATTTAAGTACCTTGTCGTCTCGATCACCCAAAGTAGATGGTTTTCTTAGTCTATGATTTGTTAGTGCTATCAATAATATTTATCTTTATACATTAAAGATAATCTATTATTAACATAAACAATAGATCCGAATAACAAAAAGATTACAAAATGTACGGTTACAAAGGTTGAGTGGCCTCGTGGTTTAGTGGGTAGTAACCCTGCCTGCGAAGCCAAGGGTCGTGGGTTCGATTCCCACCCAGTGCAAAAATTTGTGTGATGAATTCAAATATTTACACTGTGTCTGGGTGTGCTCTATGTATAATAAGTAAGTATTTAAAATTAGTAAGATAGTTAGTTTATTTAGTAAGTATTTTATCAGCTATCTGGCTTCCATACTACAAGCTTTGCTTAGTTTGGGGTCAGATGGTTTTGTGTGTGAATTGTCCACCAATGTTTTATTTATTTAAAGCTGTATCGTCTCATTTACCGGTAGCCAGCTTTACATATATAAACATTAAAAACCTTAAATAGTACCAATGTCATATGGACTATTTTTGGGTCTGAAAAAGCACCACTGAAATCTTTAACTCTATTGTTGTTTGCTTGCTGTTCTGTTTTAAAATAAGCAACTCTTTTAAAACATTGCCCAATCTTACCAACGGTGTGTCCCATTATTTATAAAGTAGAGTTCGCCATACAGTTATCAAACCGAAAGCGATCGTTTGCTTTCTGTTAGCCTGAAAGTATTGGATTCAGTAGTAAAAGGAACTTTCACTTTGGTATTTTTATCGAGTTTCATATTTTCCTTATAATATATTTAATGTAGATACTGTTTTTTTTAAACTTGTAGTAAGCAAGACTCATTGGGAAACAACTTGCCTACCTATAACAACATAGCGCCACTTAGCTATTTGAATGTAAGGAGCTCAAATTTTTGTCTACCACTGATTCGTATAGTTCGTCACTGAGCTATAGGATATTTTACCTCTTAGCTCTCTAATTTCTCTGGAAACATTAGGTAGACAGAAATATTGATAGATAGATGGATATACTGTTTATTGACACACCAAAGCAAATAAAACACAGAAAAAAAGAACAATTCATTTTAAAGTAATGCCACAATGGGCGACATTACTATTTAGAGTGGTGTAACATTACGATTCATGTTTCGATTTATTTATATATTATTTATTACATATTTCGATTACTTAGCCTTTAACCCTATTTAGGGCTTACTGCCAATCTTTTTACACCTGCAGTTTGTGGATTAGATATACTCAAAGGGCTGTGAATTCCCTACGGGTTCAGTATAATAATGCATTCAGGATGTTGTTGGGGTTGCCACGATTCTGCAGCGCATCCGGCATGTTTGCAGACGAACGCGTGGCTTTCAGGCCATTCTGCGTAAGCGCGTGGGGTCTCTAATGCGGTGGGTGCGGGGCTGCGGCAACACCTACCTGAGGGCAGTGGCGGAGAGCTATGACAACCCGTTCCTTAGGCATTTTATAAATTTACACGTGATGCCATGGAGACACTGTCTTAAATAAATATTTCATTGATCGATGTGTGACTCGTTATGTTCTGTTTAATTTGTGATTTGTTTTAATTTATTTTGATCTAGTTCTAATTTGATGTATTCCAATTGATTTATTTTGACTTAATTTGATTTAATTTAATTGATACAATGTACTCCTAACTTCAATACGAGAACCAAGAGCCCCGGACTATGACTAGGCTCGTCTTCCGCATGGAAAAGCGTTTGGTGAGAAGCGCGGCTCCATTATGTTGTTTTGATATTGAATTGATTTTTATCGTAGGGTTACTTATTTTGTTAATGATGTAACTAGGTCTAACATATAATTAACTAGCAGTCCGTCCCGGCTTCGCCCGTGGTACGTGATATATGTCCTATTTATCACTCAGGAATCACAACGGTAAAATATTTTTTAAATCGGTCCAGTTCCTACGATTAGCGTTACGTTCAAACGAGAAACTTCTTAGCTTTATAATATTAGTTTAGATATTGTACTTGTATTTGAATGAATAAATGTATTTTTTTATTGGTAGTTTTAGTTGAAGTGTAAAATAATACTTTATTGGCAAAGAGTCTACTTACTCTAAAATATTGTTTTTTGAAACGATAGACTATAACTATGCACATACGTAGAGCATACTTGAAAGCGTGTATGCATGAAGCTGTAATATTCCTCTATAAGTTGAATAATATACTAATTTGATTCAACACTGATCTATACTAATATTATAAAGCCGAGGAGCGCATTTGTTTGAATGCGCTCGTCCGCTTGAACCACTGGACCGTTTTCAAATTTTTTTTCACCATTAGATATTTGTACGTGATCCCTTGAGTCACAGTTCAATATGTAACACGGGCGAAGCCGGGCAGACCACTAGTCATACATATTTACCAAGAAAGCAGTCTCTTATTCGCGAAAAATACATGCAAATAACAAAGATCAACGATTATTTAACTTAACTTTTTCACTACAGAACAACTACTTGTTTCACTATTTCAGGTCAAAAAATAAATACCTACCTATGTTAATAATATTAGTGGTAGTAGTTAGTTATTATGAGTAAAATATGGTTAGTGTAATACAAATCTTTAGCCGTAGAAGCTACTTATGTGCTTGATATTTTTGTATTTATTTATTTTGTATCGAATCGACACTTCAATACACTTATGTTGAGATATTTACTGTTGGTGAATAAAAACAGAACGTGACTGAGCTATGCTTAGAGCCATAAATGTTGGCCTGTTGGTAGAGGATTTTCACTTCATTAAGACCAATATGTGCCAATGTTGTCCAAAGGCTCCTCTACCCTCTTTTCACTTGTCTTTATCTAAAGCTGCCAGTTGTGCTGATACTGGCCTAGATAGTTCCGTCATCGTTTTTTAGGCCTGCCTCATCGTGTTTGATCTAGATACTACAGAGTAGTAGTTTTTTTATATCTACAATTGCCTTTTCGCACATCCTCTAAAAGAGTGTCATATTACAAAAAATCTAGTTTTGAGAAAAACGCGTTTTAATATTTTTTCGAAACTATTTGTGTTATTACTAAATTATTACTGTTGATTTACAAATTTTTAAAACGGAATCTGATGAAGAATTTACTAAGCTTAATTCCAGAATGTAAAAAAAAAATGCTCTCATTTAAGAAAATATGTATTTATTAAGAAAATTTGTCCCATAATGTGACTCTTTTTCACATTACTTATCAAAACATTTTAAAAAAAACTAATTTAGTTATACAATAATGTGAGGTTAATGTTCACAAAACCTATAAATAATCAACAAAATCGGAGTATATTTTAAAGGAATTCTTAAAATCACAAAAATATTAGGTAGGTATAGCTTAATTAGTTTCCCTGAAGTTGGGAATAAAAGCTAGAATAGAAATTCCGAATGTGATTATTCTCTAATAAACTTAAGAGATCTTTCCTTTTATTATCTTTTATTTTAAAACATATAAATAATCAACAAAATCGGAGTATCTTTTAAAGGAATTCTTAAAATCACAACGACTCAAATAGTCGATGACGAAACACATAATATGTGTTTCGTCATCGACTATTTGAGTCGTTGAACGCAATTCGGTGATTCTTACTCAATTAAATAATAATGAGTAGTGAGTTTTACGCCTAGACTATACGTTGCATAGTCCGTTAGAAAAACCTTTTCCATTGATAGCGAGTTTAATCATTTTTGATGTTGCCATTTTTCACCTCCGTGTTCCACGCTGATGAACACACGGGGTTAATATAAACTAGGAGGTACATAATAAATGATATTACTTCGCCGGACGCCCATATAAAAGAAAAATACGTTATATTAATATGAAACTGGCTTAATAACATACCAGACGCAGATTTTACGACCAGCATCTAAACTCATCATCCCTCTTCTAATATTGCCAACAAAGCCGTAAAAAAATCTATGAAGCAGTGAAATATGCTGTTATACTTCAGTTGTTATAATTTACGAGTGGCCGTAACAACTTGTCCGCTGCAGTTTTCAATTATGCGCGCGTTGGTGTCGTTCTACTAGGTTTATGACGTCATAATACTTGTATTACGCAGCATTTTTGCTGAAAAATATTGGTTCCAAGGTTCATTAACATTAGATTAGTATTTATATTAGTGTTTCATGGTTGATGTTCCAAAAACGCGAACGAAGAGATTTGACTCCACGTTTGTGATAAGAACGTCTAGGTTGTGGAATGCGTTGCCTGAGTGGGTTTTCCCTGATGGTTACAATCTTGGTGTCTTCAAATCGAGAGTGAATCGATTTTTTTCTAGGTAAGTACGCTCCATCGTAGATCTCATCATCGCTTAACATCGGGCGAGATGGTGGTCAAGTGCGAACCTATTATAGTTAAAAAAATATATATATAGCACGGGAAGGATGGACTGAAATGAAAATGATGTGACAATTGAGGATTGAGATTTAAAATAATTGATTTGTGATTTACTAGCAGCTCTACGCGGTTTTACTCGCGTCTTACTCGTTTCCATTATTTTCCTACAATAAAAATAAGATTTATGATTGCAGATTAAAGCTGTGTTCTAAATTTCCACCCGATCCGTTGCGCCATTGTGACTGAATACACATCTACAAACTTACAATATACATAAGTACGATTCAGATAGTTTAAAGTGGAAACTAGCAGACCCGACAGAAGTTCTATTTAATTATGAACACTGCATTTGATTTGGCATAATAGAGGTAGAAAAAAACATTCAAAAATTATAGTGTTTTCTATGTGTACTATAACACAACTTTCTTAGTTTTATTTTCTGACGTTTAAATTAGTAGTTTCGTTGGTTTATTAACCAGGGAATAGGCAACATTCATGTGGTCACATTAAAATATGGATTCAAAGGTTTGATGATTTTGAGAGCGATGCCAACAACAACATAAATAAATAGTCTCAGTAGAGGACTTGACAATTTAAATTAGTTCCATACCTTCATCAATCTATGGATAATTAATACAAATAAATTGTAATAAAGGCTTTGCCTGTTGAAAAAATAGTACAGTCGCAGGAAGTGCCAGCAGAAGTAAAAACACAACATATTTATTATGTACATATTTTATAAGCAGAAATGTCATGAAAGGTAATAATAATTCAACAGTAACAGTGTTGCAACTTCAGTTAAAGATATAATATCTTAGATCTCTGGGTGACGAGCGCAGTGCAGTGCTAGGTAATGATTTGGACTCTTCATGTTCCAATAGCTGCATGTCACTGTGATGTTATGTGGGAAGCATGTTGCTTACCATCAGGCACATGTCCTCCTCGTCTCATCACACCTTATTTAAAAAAATGTATTTTCCCATCTCAGAAAATGCCCACTTGCATAATATGTATCTGAGCATGTACCTACTCATATACTTCGGTGTTGGTAACGGAAAAGGTAACAGTATTGCGAAATATTAATTATTTTTTCATCCCACCAGCTCGGAAAGAGTACTTTTGCTCCTCGATATCAGGGCGCAAAAGTCGTTTTTACCCTCTAGAGGTTAAAGTAAATTTGAATTTAGAACATCGTGTGTACTGAGGTTTTGAATTCAAAACATAATTCAACCATTTATTTCTACCTCCTTGGTGCCGAAAGCATCATACATTTTTTTTATATGTTAAAAATTCAGACTCGGAACCTCCTTGGTGTACTTACTTTTTTTTAATTTGCTTAGCGCGAAAACATTTAAAAATTTGCATTTAGTCATTTCCTCGCTGAGGTGGAATGAAAAGTTACGTACGTCGAGTGCAAAGATTTTTCACCTTGTGCTCTTTTGATTCCCTTGCTACGCTCAGGATTCTAATTTTGAATTCAATTTTCAATTTTAGAATCCTTCGCTTGCTCGGTCATCAAAATTGAGCACGCGGTTAAAAATCAACTTTGCACTCTTGTATAACAAATAACTATTCCCTTCTCAATAAATGGCTAATTCACCTGAAAAAGTTTCACTTCAAAAATATTTCACAACATCAAAGATTTTACAAAAATTTGATTGTGCTGATATCCTCTGAAATGCTTTACGTTATTTTCTTTTTAAAATCATAGTTTACAACGTAATAACGTTATAACCAGCGCTATTTTTAATCACAGCAGAAATATTTAAAGCTTTATACCGGTAACAATATACAATGGAGCGATTCTAACGAAGTTACCAACTTTGTTGCAAACACACGAATGGTTGTGAGTGCATACAATTTTGATGCTATTTGTAACTCGACTTATTTGTGTGGGAAATCATAAATTATTTTGAAAAATAACGTGTTTGACTCGCATTTTACATTTTAACCATTTGCACCTTTAGCATTGCGCCCTAGTGGCGTAACCATTTAAGCCCTAAAAAAATTGTTGGATAAATACCTCAAAATAAATTACAAGGGACCGTCGTAGTAAAATTCATTACGACCCTGGATGACCTGACCCGTAATTAATGAAAATAGTGTCCAGCTGTGGCAACATTAAAACAAGTGTAAGCCTCTTTTTTCACCGGCTATCGGGAATATTAACGTGTTCTTTGTTTTAGTGGCAGATCGTAGTGAAGAAATTAGATCTTATCTTTGTTGAGTTGATTTGGAAGAAGCCTTTGATAGAGTCTAGAGGTAGCGTCTTAGGGCTCTATGCATAGTTTTACGGAAATTAGGATGTCATTCTCGTTACACAAAAAAGTTATTTTCCTCTCGTCAAAAGCATCATAGCTGCGTGTCATCGTGCTGTTATGTGGCAGGCATGTTGCTTACCATCAGGCACGTGGACTGCTCGTCGTCACTCTTTATTTTTTTTAAATCATCTATACATTGTACTATTCCAGAATATAATCTGTGTTTTAAATTCAAACTCCATCTGTTCAGCCGTTTCGACGTTATTGGGCAACAAACATTAAAATTTTGACATTTACTCGCACCTATTTGTTATATTAGAAGGAACTAGGATTTTTGGTTGTGCACCTATGCACGTATTAAGTTACCCCCTCCGGAAACGGATATTATCTCATAAATAGCTTAATTTCAAGTTAAACGAGCTAAATAACTTAATTCGTAGCTTCACGTGGCTCACATTGTAGGTTTATGAGACAACATTACCATATTATGGGGACCATTAAGTACTTTATATCATGTCGGTCGTCACGCTTTATAAAGTTTAAGGGGGACTTTAAAACCTAAGTTGTCATACTTTGAAGAGTTTATACGTAGAAAGTTTAATGGCTGAACATATGAAAAAACAGTTAAAATATTTTTTTTATATAACAAGACAAGCTAGACCTTACACTTACCTACCACAATGCGGTTTTTCAATAAATAGAGTGATTCAAGAGGACGGCTTACAAATATATGTACAATACGTGTTTTAATACGTGCGTAAAATTGTAGCGAAACACTGATAATTAATTTGAAGGTTTCTAATATAATGTCATAAATATACACATTTTTTTTTCGCGCTTACATTGCAAACACTGGCTGAACCCTATGAGATAGAACAAAGTAATGTACTGCAGTATTGTACCCCTTAAAAAGGTCTACAAAAAAGTCTACGATGGTATATCTCTATCTCTTAGGGATAACCCACAATAATCATTTTATTCATGTCTTCAGTCCATTTCCCTAAATTCTAGAGGGGTGAAGCGTAAAAAAATGGACCAATACACCTCATGGCCACAAACATAATCATTAATTTGCATACTTTTTGTGCTCAAATTCGTCTACCGCGTGCGGTCCTCATATTTTACACACTGAAATCCATCCAGCGCCCAGTCTAGAAAGAAAAAAGTCGTTGCATTGAGTATTGCATTAATTCGAAATCGTTTCCTGAACTAAAATATTACCGAGCGGTCGCACACGACAATATTATTGACAATACCCCTGCTTCCCTCCCATATTGACGATATCAATATTATTGAGCAGTTCCGTAATGCGGACCGTACACACACAATATTATTGACAATACGTTCTTTATTGTCAATAATATTGTTTTATTGACAATACGTTCTTTATTGTCAATAATATTGTGCGTGTGCGGCTAGCCAAAAAAAAGATGTTCCAACGTGATAGAGTTAACAAACGCATTTTTATAATACTCATGCTCTTTTATTGCGAGAAGTTACAAATCATAATAAAGATCTTCAAATTAATAACAAATACAAGTCAACATTCAAACAAGTTAGATGTCAATTTTATACTAAAATTCAAACTAGATTACATACAATATATTTGTATTCTTTTTCCAAACATTTGTCCTGGGTGGGAATAAAAGCCCACGATCTACGACACTGCAGCAGACTTACTTGGAACTAAGCCACAGATACCCTAGTAATCAAGTTAAAACCCAAGTATCGAAGATAAAGAGTCGGTGATCCCCCCAATTTGCCGTTGGATTTAAATATGCAAGAGTGTGGAAGGAAGTCGAGAGGAACTTGCACGGAGTGCTAACTACTACGTTAACTGCACTGGGCTTGTTAGAAGCAGACTTAATGTTGAAGAAAGCAACTTATGAAACCTTTTACAATTCCTTTCTTTATTCGTTATTGGTTTTTTATACTTCAACTAGATGTCCGAACCGGCTTCGCCCGTAGTACATATATAGCACTCATCGGGATCCCGTACATATCCAACGGTGAAAGAATGACTGAAATCGGCTCAGTCATTCCTGAGAATGTCGCTTTCAAACAAAAAACTTCTTCAGCTACCTACTACGCCACCTGTCGGAAATTTGTTGTACCAACTCAGATTTAGAAAAAGGTTTATATTCAAGAGGTATGTAATCTGTGATATTCAATGACGCAATCTTAGACACATGCTGTCATGTGTCATGTCAAAGCTCGAAACGTACGAAATCTCTCAAAAAGGAATATTTTTTTCCCGATTTTGTTACATTCTTGATTCATGCTCCGCTTTTATTAATAGTAGCGTTATGTTCTATAGCCTATAGCCTTCCTCGATAAATGGACTATCCACCAGAAAAATAATCTTTCAATTCGGACCAGTAGTTCCCGAGATCCTAGCGTTCAAACAAACAAACAAACTCTTCAGCTTTATAATATTAGTATAGATTTATCAAGTGCATTTCTCACCAATCAAATATTATTTTTTAACCAACGTCAAAAAAGGAGGAGATCCTTAATTCGGCTACGTATATTTTTTGTATCTACAAATGCTACGCTATAATAGCTTTAATTGCGAATATATTTTTTGTTTTGGTAGATAATACTTCAGAGGTGGTCATATACATTTATATACACTTTATCGAAATTGGTGTGGTGGTTTTTGAAATGTCCACAAAATACTAATACTTATTTACCTTTACCTGAACGACGTGCTCGTATTCGTAGATTTCACACTGTGTCAAGAGTGTATGGTGTAAATTGATGGACTTTTTTGGAGGGTGTTTTTCGGAGAAAGTTCAAATATTGTGTATCTGATATACTGCCATAACTGTCATATTTCCGATATTTAGTTAAAATTTAATCACACATTCTAGACACTAATACCACAACGTAAAGTAAGTGATAGGGGAAACAACCTTGAACACAGATCAAATTAACTTTATTGCTGGAATACAGGTATTGGTTACCAGATCCAAATTAATAATTAATTTGCACAATAGTCTCAGTTATAAAACTCCAATTATACTCAATTTTACAATAACAACTTCATTAATATCTATATAATGTCAATATTCATAATGTCAAATAAATATAACATGCTTTGTCCATAAAAAATTATTTAGTTTCAATTTAAAAATATTATTGTCAGCCTCCTTAATATATTGATGTATTTTGTTATAAATATCAACACCGATTACATATACGCTTTTACAAAACGACGCTGCTGATGTTGAACGATGCCGTTTACCTTTCAGTGTATTCTACAATTGTACAAAATTATGCCATTGTGGCGTAGTAGCCAGAATTTGAGATTTACAATTGTGAGGTCGTATATTCGAATCCGTCTGCACATTTGAATGTTACTCCAAGCCCAGATCTACAAGTTTGTCATTCGTTCGTTCATTCGTCGAACATCGAGCTGTAAATGCTCATACCTATATGAGATAAAATCATTACTTATATAAACTAAGTAGAGCATACACATAATATTTCGAATTACGCTGTTTTTTAATTCCCGCTAAATCTATAGTAATCAAACCGCATCCTAATATTTCGCAACGCCCTCCGAGCGTCGTACGCTCCAAGACTGGCCACTCCACACGGTGCTTAGAAAGAGCTACTGCCTGTTAATGACTTCGCGCTAATGCTGATATAGCTTTGTTTAAACTAACTTATACTATTAAAATTGTGAGTGTTTATTCAGACGTCAAATCAATCCTTGAGGTAATACTAAGGCATAATCGTTGCATATTGTTAGTATTTAGATATAAGGTAAAAAAAATGCTTTTTGAAGCAATATGGAGTCCGCTACAAGGTGTTGAACTATCTTGACTTTTTCGTTATAAGAGAAAGCCCCGGATACCGACAGTGGAAACATAAAATTAATTTTGAGTATGGTAAAAAAAGATTGATATTACGTAAAACATTATTGTATGTTCGCGAGGACAAAACTGTTGAAACCATTATTGTATCCACCTACCATCTATGTACACAGTTTAAACAATAAATACATTATTATTCTTATTCTTAAAGTGGTTATTACTCATGCTATACATAGCTACTAGCCGCTTTTTCCGGCTTTGCTCGGATATTGTCATGTAAAGATTCAAGGACTGTTTATTGAAATAAAATCTATCATATTTTTCAAGTTGGATCAAACTGCACATGGTACATGCAAATTTGATTAAACCTAATAACGTAATTTAGGAGCCCATCACAGATTAACAACGTGACGCGTAATTTATATACAAGATAAATTACGCGTCGTACGACCTCTGCCAGTTATTCTTAACATAGTAGTTTCGTGCAAACATTCCTGTATTCTGGTTTAAAAAGAAATGTTTCCAAAGAAATTATAAGCCAATGCGGCAAATAGTATTATTATATCTCCAGGTAATATAGACACGTTGCTTACTATCAGGCTTACTATGTCTTGCTCGTCTCCTCACTCTATGTAATAAACAATAAGAAACAAGTATTTGAACTCGTTTGTAAAACAAATAACTACGTTAAGCCTGAAGAAACCAGTTACCTAGAAACTGTTAACAAGTTCCAGGCAAATTGGAAACTCCGCTGAAAGTATGAAAGGGTGAGTGGAATTAGATAAATATCGAATATTTATCTACTTTTACGTGTCTGGGAGTTACAATGTATTTTAATCATGTCTTTACAACTAACAGTGCTCCACGGTTTTACCCGTGCAGTTTCCATTCCTGTTATTTTGTCGTGTCCCGTGATAGAAATATTCAGGCTGTAATTTATCTGTGTTCATAATTTCAACCCGATTCGTTCATACGTTGCAACGTGATTGAACAACAAACATCAAAACTTTCGCTTTTGTTACATTAGTAGGATTATGTAAGTGGTATATTGAAAACATTACAGGGCAATTAATCGCAATCTAAATGGCTTTTTAGTTTTGGTCGCTTCACAACGCCGTGGTCACGACCACAGAAGCACATCCGTAAATCTCAGTGTCATTTTTTATCACCGACATATTGTGTAGGTATCATGATAAAATATCGCGCATCAACTAATAAGCATGAGGTTGTAAGCAGGTCGAAAAAAATTAGGATGTTACCAGTTTCCTCGCGATGTTTTCCTTCGCCGTTTAACCATAGGTGACGACACGCTTGTAGATCTAAACTTGGTAAAATAGGAGAACAGGATTGCACCACATAAGTACTGAAAGAGACTACCACGGCTAAAAAAATAAGTAAGTACTACTTATTCATCAGCATAACAATATCGGTCTATGTAGGGAAAGTATGGTCGTGTCGCGAGTCATTTGAATTTCGAGCTTTACGCCAAAGAACTTAAAAGTTCCAAAAAACGTCAAAATAAGTGCTAACAAATCTCATAAGTCTTGGAAAAGAACCATAACAGTATTTCAACGCTAAATAAAGACAAAGTCCCGTCCACTCGATAGTCTACTTTAAAACTCCACTAACAAATTAAGAAGAATGGTTGAACTTAAATTAAAACCTTAGGCCGGTGTTACGCTGGCAATTTATGCCTGTTGTGTTACTTCTTAACGATTTTCGGTGTTGCTATATACAATTTTGAGTAAAAACTCTTTCCTCACACTGAAATAAGGTGCCCATGATACTAGTATTTTTACATTTTACTGCACTGCACACGTTACACACCAGATTTTTATCTTCATCAAACGCACCTTCATCAATTTATCTCACCAGCAAGAGGCAAATTAGACTAGTAAATTCAGAAAGCTGAAGCTGTCATAAGACCCGCAACTGTTAAGGTAGACTTGTCTTAGAATAAAGACCGTGAATCAGTAAATGTAGGGCAGGACGCTCTGAAGCAGAGAAAAAAAAGCTGAAGATAGTACTGAGTAGGAGATGCCTATTTCCAGAAAAGGACTAGAACAAAATAATGATGATGACAATATAAAATGCAGTTTCGCATAATCTTTGTCTCCTCTTTGGTCTATGTTCGTACGTATGCTGGCACGTGTATTTGTACCTGCGCGCTATGAAGGTTCCAAAAAATGCGCCATTGTCAACGTGATATTTCATTCTAAAGTTTTACTTCTGTCACATCGTTTTATTTTTAATACGAAACATAAAAAACAAGGTTTTTAATTAAATACATATGTAAAGAAGGAAACAAGAGAATAAGCAAAGACGATTGAGAGTTCACAAATATAAGACAGAACTGTCAAACACAACTGACCGATTTTTAGTTCTCTATCAAAATAGTTACCGATCTGCAGAAAAAGGTAAAAAATGACCAAAAAATTATAGTATAGCAACACCAGTCTCATGAAGCTTATATTTAAGCTGCTTTCGACCCTAAGTTGTTGTAAGTTACTTTTTTGATGAAGGCTACTTGTTGGAGAGTTAATTTGAGAATTCTTGTTTGCTCTTTCTTGTTATGTTTTAGGGGCTGTAAATTGGGGTTGAAGAAATATGATATTTTTCTCCGGCAGGAAAAAATGCACACTATATTTTGCCAACTATGACATTTTATTGGTAAATTATTATATACCAACTAGAAAAAATATTGAAATCTGAACTACTTAATCATCTTAATAGCCAATATAAACGTTTATGCCCGAGCGATACGAGGCTAGTTTTTCAAGCTAGAATAGCAAGCTAGCAAGCTATTATACTTCTAGCTTCGTTTAGACAACGCTAGGCAACACCAGTTTTGTCTACACAATGCTAGAAGTACTAGCTTGCTAGTTTACTAACACTAGCTTGCTATCCTAGCTTAAAAACTAGCCTCGTGTCACTCGAGCAATTCTTATTCACAGCAAACTGAAAACCTTTGAGTATAACTTATCTGAGCTGAAAACTCATGAACAGCGTTGTAAAGTAGCTTCTTGATCGGTCTGTGTCGTATAAAAATAGCCTTCATGCTACTGCCACCAATGAAACTACCGTAACCATTAACACGCTTTTATTAGGTCGGCTTTTATGTAACTTGGCTGGCCTGGTGGCTTAGTTGGTAGTAAGTCTTCCTGCAAAGCCGTGGATTGTGGGTTCGATCCCCACCCAGTGCAAATGTTTGTGCGAAGAATTCAAATATTTGTACTGTGTCTGGGTGTTTTCTATGTACGAGTATAATAAGTATGTAAAAATATTTAAATATTATATCAGCAATCTGGCTTAATTAACTTTGACCACGATTAGGTTTCAAGGTGTGATGATGAAGCCGGAAGATAGGCAAGCGTCTTTTTCTAGTGTTTGTAAACTATTAATTTATTCTACCAACATACATATTTTAACTCAAAAACATACATACGGTCGAATTGAGAAACCTCCTTTTTGAAGTCGGTTAAAAAAAGCGACAACGGTTGACTATGCGAAAAATCTAACAAAGCTTTTTGACTCAATTTTAGTTGAACCAACAGCTTAGAAATGAAAATGTGCTGCCGAGTGGATATTTTCCAAGACATAAAATCTGGATGGCCTAAATCAAGTATACTTCAAACATTGTTACTTTCTATAAAAAAAAGAAGTCTGATAATATTATAATAGGTACCTTCGACGCTTGGTAGTTAAAATTTCCGGTTTTTCGAACGTATACCCTGTTGTTTCTCTGGAAACATAGCCTTTCAAACCAGAACGCAGAGGAGTTTGCCAATTACCGTAGAAGAACTAGCAAAGGTACTTCCGAGGCTGATTCTGCAAAGAGTCTAGCCATTACCAACAACTTCTTCTTGTGACCCTTACGTTGAGTAAAAGTTCTACAAGATTACCATGTTTCCTTTGCACACGAAAATGAAAAAAAAAACGTCACAAACAATCACATTTATCTTATTTAGGTTTAATATTGGGCGGACAAGGCACACACAACACCATCTGACACCAAACTAAACAAAGCTTGTACTATAGCGACTAGATAGCTGATATAGTTATAAATACATACTTAATATACATAGACACACCCAGACACAGTACAAATATTTGAATTCATCACACAAATATTTGCACTGGGTGGGAATCGACTCACGCCCCCCGTCTTTGCCGGCAGAGCTACTACCCACTAAGCCACGAGGCCAGTCAAATAGCAACAACAATAATAATAACCATTCAAAAATAAACACACGAATGCTGTACTCGTTCACCATGCTATTAGTCAGTTAGTTCTACCTGGGTTAATATAATCCTTTCAACTCCGCTCAAGTTACTTCAGCCATATCCGCGTTCAAATGAGGAGTTTTCCGGAGTTCTTCGGCAGACTCGAGAATATCTGATTTTAATCACATTTCCAGAAAGCTATGAATGGATTGCGGGCGTCAGGAGAGTAGTTTTCATGGAACTTTCATGCTATTATAGATTTATAGCAATCCCCATTTTTACAAGTCGTGTTTTTCAATGACTCGAATCAAAGGGTTTCATAATAAGATCTAACTTACATCTAAAAGGCCCATAGGCAATAACACTTTTGTACGATAAAGACTGCAAAGTTTTGAACATCGCCGAAAAATTGCTAGCTTATCGGTTTTTATCGGATACAGTTCGGAGAGTGTGCAACTGATCTGCGTGAGCTAATACTACCTTGCGTTTTTATCGGACTTCTCGTAGCTCGAATAAGCGACATCGTTTCATGGTTGATGTTCCAAAGATACGAACGAAGAGATTTGACTCTAATTTTGTGATGAGAAAGACTGTGGTATGAATTGCCTGAGTGAGTTTTTCCTGATGGTTATAATCTTGGTGTCTTAAAATCGAGAGTGAATCGGTTTTTCTAGGTAAGCACGCTCATAAACTGCATCATCGCTTAACATCAGGCGATGATGGCGGTCCTGTAGTGTCGCGTAAGCGGTGTGGTGTAAACCTATGTATAAAAATAAAAAACCTTGCGTTTTCTATATTCGTAAATACTGAATACACTTATTACTTTTACTATGGAAGACGTGGCCTGAGTGTATAATCCCGATGGAAATAATTTGCGTGTCTTATAGTCGAGTAAGTTACGGCTGGTGTAGTCGGGAGAACGGCGATCACCGATACGGAACACAGGGTTCAAATCCCATGTGCCACTGTCTTTTCGAAATCATGTGCGTATTGCCGATAATTTAAGAACGGTGAAGGAAAAAATCGTGAGGAAATCGACATGTACCAAGAATCTTTTGAGGTCATGTGTCATCCACCAACCCACACAGGGCCATCGTGGTGGATTATGCCTTTGACGCTCTCCTTTTGAGAGCAGGCTCCGAGTCCCACCAGTGGGAACATTTCGTAGGCTGCTTACTCGTATACTTCACGTCGAGAGTGAATCGTTTTCTTAGCATTAAGAGCTGGAAACCTCTTTTTTCTATCAGACTGCTTCTATCTCTTTTCTATCCCGATAAAGTGACCTCGTTTGAACGCAAAGACTCTAACGTACAATTTTAACTCTACTTTGGAAGTTAGAATATCTAGGCTGTAGAATCTTCGTGTTTGATGAACGTTGAAATAGTGGTGTTTTCAAGTGGAGAGTGAGTAGGTGTCTTCTAGGAGTTCTAGGTAAACACGCTTCAATGCAGACCACATCGTCCCTTAACATCACGCGAGATGGCGGTCAAATGTAAGCATAAAAGCCAAAAAATTCTGCAATATGTCTCTTAAAAATTATTTTCCTGGTTTTTAATACCAAAACTAATTCCCACAGATCACGATAATGTAATGTAATTCATTAAAACAATCCCGCGCGAGTGAAACAAGATGCGCATCGGTGCTGAATAACCCGCACTCTAGCGGGGGATAAATTTGCATTCATACTGTATTTAGAATAACCCGGCGAGAACTGAACTGTTGTTATTATGGGAGCTACCACCCGACGCGATGCGGTACTTACTTAGTTTAGCGTTTGTGTCCATTGCTACAAATAGTACAAATTTATGAACGGATAAATCGCACGAACTATTTTTTTTTAATTTTTTAATTTACATAAGAAGTGACGAGATGAGCAGTACATGTGACTGATGGTAAGCAACATGCCTGCCTCATAACAGCACAGTGACACGCAGCAATTGAAACATGAAGAGTCCAAATCATTACCTAGCACTGCACTGCGCTCATCAACCAGAGATCTAAGATGTTGTATCTCTAAGTCCTGTAATTTATCTGGAAACAATGTTGGCTTTACATACCAGAATGATTTTCTGCTGATATTAGATAACAGACCTTCCACATTTTCCGCATATGGAAGGAATGGACGCTCTCACATTAATCCTCAAATCTTGCTGAGGCCTGCCCGTTCCCAACCTAGGGGGGCTTAGGACACCCCGTCACCAGGTATGTCTGAACTCGAGGCAAGTCGTGATCACTTCGGGAATTAGCCAGTAAGTGGGTGTCAGACACCTTCGTCTGGACACCCTTGGTCCCTGATAGATGGCTCAAACATTCGGTGCCGTTATCTACTTCCATCCAGTTTCAGAGAACAGGGAGAGCAGCGCACTCATATACCGGCACTATTCTTCCTCAGCAGGCACCATCCACTATCATGCACGCATGATCACGCAGTCCACGCAACCCCGCCCTTGCCAAGGAGGAAACAACGGCAAACATGGTTTTATATCTGTTATATATTATTTTGGAGAGTGTGCAACAGATTTGCTTGATTTAATACCACCCTGTCTTTTTTTCTATCGAACTACCCGTAGCTCTACAAAGAGACATCATTGCAGAGATTCGTGACAGAGCTCGTGACTCTACTTTCGGAACAATAACATCTACATACACTTTGGAATGCGTTGCCTAATTGGGTATTTCCTGATGGATTTAATTTGAATGCCTTCGTGCCTAGAATAAATCAGTTTCTTCTAGTGTTACATGTTTGGAGTTCAGCAATTAAATGCAAACGTAATACAATGGAGCATGTACATTTAAACGCTGTATTTAGATAGATTCATGTTGCATTGCATTAGTTCGGACCGTGACGTTTTGGAGTCGGCTGCAGTCGGTCCGGCCCCATCGGAGAATTCTTGTTACACGTACTGCGATCTTCGTAGTGTTGTTTAATTAAAAGATACCATAGTAGAGGATTCCAAGTAAAATCGACCATTGTAATTCAACACAGATTCCGATCGACCTATCATCTGCCTGCCCAATGAAAAATAGATAGTGGCGAGTAAAATATGTTACTGAACACATTAGAATAGGGCTGCCTAAAAGGCCAAGGTGGTCAAGGATATATTTTTAATTAAACTATACTAAAAAAAATAGTTTTACTATTACCGACTTGCTTACAAAAAATCTCTTAATGAGAAGTACACAATATTAATTACATGCAAAATCTAGATTGCCTTCCTTTTTCTGACCTCTTTTTAGTAGAAGAAATGCATTTATTTTTATCCTTCCAGGGGTAGACGGTTGGAATATGTTGGACTCAACATCATGAACGTAATACTAGTGTAATGGTAGCACCCATTCATAAGTATGACGCATGTGCTAGCCACCACTGCCCTCAGCCATATTTGAAGCTTAAGGGAACTCTCATCATACGACGCCTTCGCGAGAAGCGTGATTGTAAGATTGCTCTTTAAGCAAGCTTGTGTGCTCGAATCATAAATGAAGTTCTAAAGTTAAATGTTTGAATGTTTAACATAACCTGCGAGCTAATTCTAGCGGCTACAGCATTGGACGTTCAGCTTTAATGTCTGCATTTAAAATTTTACTGCTTCATTTTTAATTTCTTTCTAGAACTACTGCTCTGGACGCAATCTTAATATGCACATACAAACATAAAACAGTTTACGAGTTACGAGGTATGTTCTGGAAGTGAGGTGACTTGTAAAATTTTGCGGGCTACGTCCATTCGGTCTTCATTTTTTTTAATGAAGTTGTACCTATTGTTCATATATTTTTGTACCTGAAAGAACTTTGTTGCCTTCTTGTAGTCCATGACAACACATCTTTTTTGTTGTATTACGAGTAATACACTTGTCTTGAATATCTGTGAAAAGTTTCAAGTGTTTCATTTGTTTGCGAGAGGAATTATGGTTAAAAGTGTTTTGAGTGGTCGGCAATTTTCTACTGTCGAAAAACTGTGAGTAACGTATTAAGTTTTGTGTCTTAATAAAGCAAGAGCTTCCGATTTTCCGTTCACTAAGTTCTTAGATATTTTTTTCACATTCTTAATTTTAGCAACTTTCCAGTTAACGAATAAAATAAATGCAATGTATGTCGTTTTCACTGCTCTAACTTTTTTAACTTGGGAGTTTTTTTTTTCGAATACAACAATGTCGTTCAGCGTGTGTTATATTTCCAAATTAGAAAGCGGAAATTTGCGTTTTTGAGAAAAACAAAGTTATTTGCATGGAAATTGTTTTTGCTTAATGTTTAATATTTTATCACGATCTCCTTCTTTATTTAAATGAAGATACAGATTTTAAGCTTTCATAATTCCAATTGATGTTTCTTTCATGTTTTTGTTAAATAGTTGTAATTTTACTTAACCAGAATACATATAGGTTTTATTTATTAATTTATTTCTTAATATCTTAATTCTTAACATATATCATGAAACACTTGTAAATATTTATTAATTTATTATTTAGCCATACAACCTGCCAAATTATTCCTAATCCTTTTATTAAGAATCACAAGATTGTCTAAGAGATAACATTCGTAACGATAGAATCTCCTTTTGTGCACTCATTATGTGTACTTGCTTTAATTTGTTGGTTTTCATCAACTTTGTTTTGCAGTGTCAATCAATTGGATATAATAATTCTTAGGAACTAGCCAAGTTTACCATTGACAAACAAATTAAAGCGGACGATTCGATTATATTTGAAAAATACTTTTGCCATTCCTTATTCGATTAAAAAAGCTCCACAATGAAGTATTCTCTCCACATAAAAAAGGCCGTCCTGCAGAAACGCATTCCACATAGGTACACACAAGAAAAATGACACTTTTTCTCTCCTATTTGTTAAAAACGATCAAAGGATGGCTAAAATGAGTTTTCTCGCGCAAGAATCATCTCGTTCCATTTTATTCCAACGTCTGTAAAACGAATTATGTCGACAATTTAATCTTTTAGAGCTGCTGATTGTTTTTATCGTGGGAAACTTGATTATTTTTCTACTTGCTTGGTAGAGTCTCTGTTTTATTTGTTATGAATATGAAATTAAAATGTTGATAGTTTAAAAAAATGGCAGGCAGAAATGAAAACTTATAACGCGGAGTTTATGTTTTAAACAGCAGTGATCTTGCACGATATGTCACCTATATATCTACAGACATGGGTGATTATTAATTACGTATATTGGTGACCCCAACTCATAAGATTTCACCCATACAAAAAGCGTCTACCGCATGAATAGAATAGAATAATCTGTATTGACATACTTAAACATTCCATTACCATTTTTCACATAAATACATTTTAAAACAATGAATAACAGGGCTTCGAATATGTCTCGTCAGAATATGCAGTGATACAATTAATCAATCAATACAATTTTTTGCTGTAAAGGGGCAGTAGGAAAATCTAAAATTTAATTATTTCATATATGTACATATGTAATTCATTACATTGTGCAACAATAGTAATCTATAACAGCAGGAAGGCACAGCTCAATTAGATTTATAAAACACGATCGTCATATTTTTCACTGGTGTGTACTCTCTCCATGCCCCGCTCCATTGCTCTGCCGCCACTTCCACTGCCGCTACCCCACTACGCCGTGCCATACACCGTACGAAAAGTGCTACACTGCTAAAAAACACACTTCAAAAACGATCGAGCCTAGCCGCAAGTGATGTTTAACAACTGACATCACATTTTTAAAATTTTCCCGTCATTTTACGTATGGGCGTACCACGAAATAATGGCACTTGGATAATATTCTCAGAAGGGCGTAGGCATTGGGAAATCGAGCATCGGCAAACTTGGTTGGCTTGACGGCGTTAGCTCCCATTTTGGGTCACGTGCCATTTTTTTACATTTAAGGGTATAATAATGTTTCTAAAATGGCTGTTTATATTTTATTTCAACTGTTGCATTTTGTTAACCAAACTATAAAAAATCATTGGAGAAAAACTCAAAGTATTTCTCAAAAATATAAAAACTTTTCATCCGTATTTTACTCAGACATTCCCTATATGTACACAACAATGTATTCAACTCTCAAAGTTCACACCTCTCTAAAATTGAATAGTTGAAACATTCAACCCTATCTATAAAAGATTTACAGCCAAAAGATGGCGGTGAGCATAAACCGAAACAACCAAACATTTCGTACATACCCGGATACGCAAATAACCGGATATTTTACGTTCACCGAAATACGACCACTGAATCCGTAATGATTTGTGTTTTTTGATCCTAGGTTTTGGTGTTCCGGTTAAAAAATGCGTTTATTTAAACTATAAATACACTTCATTAATAGTATTATTTGTCCAATTAATGCACACTTAATGAAGTTAATTACAGTTAATTGAACTATTACGTGGTGTTTCCGCATAAACAAGGCAGCAGCAGCTCAGTACCCGTAGTCATTAGTGGTTTAGTCAACCATGAAGAAGCAGAGGAGCCAGTAGCCATGGCCTAGTCACGGTGAAGCTAAGAGGAACCCACGATGGAGCTGTCCGTCTAGGCTTTGCCTCCAAGCTAATGACGATGCGGCCATGTAGATTACGCGGTATATGGGCACTGGCACTACTAAAGTCGGCTGCAATGTTGGCCATCGTGGCTATGAGGTAGGAGAGGTTTGGCAGTAGATACGGTGTAGATTCTCCCTGCCCGGACAGATCGCCACCGAAAGATGTCGAACACGGTGGATCTGCATGGGAAGAGTGCCAATATTGTGGTACACCGCTCTCCCTACTCCTCCTCCTCTGCAATCGAAATGTGGTACACATCCTATAATATGGGGCCACAGACTTGAGTCCTTGACCGTAGGTGACAATTTTTGGAATTTGATGGTTTGGACGAATGATGTCCAAACGCAAGGTGGGTGAGGTGGTCACGGCGTGTCTTGGGTTCAACAGCGCTGGTGATAGGGTTGCGCCTCAGAAAATGGCTCGGGAGACGGGAAAGCCGCAGAGGGTTTGCGGAAAAATGCAAGAGCGTTTCTGCAATTTCGCCCTAAACGCTAAAGGTAGAAATCCTATGGAGATTTTCGTCCAATGCTAGTTAATGCTTTATACCAATTAATAATAAATTTAGGTTAAATGTAGGTTTTACATTTTTTAATGTAGGTAGTTCTTTTATATAACATTAATATGTAGAAAACCACAGATCACTAAAGCTTTTGTTTCAGTAATCTGTGTAGAAAACCAAGAAAGTAATTTATTTTACATAATTAAGATGATACAAAAGCTATTATTTTCAAAACCAAAGAGATTACGTTAAGAGAAGAATTTAAAGATTGTATTGTTTTTAGTTGTTTATGTCTAAACAATTTACAAATCTATCAACAATTCCAACAAATACTGGAAAACAGTCTGAGGTGTCAGCGTAATTCAAGACACATTTCCCAAATGTCTCAAGTAAACTCCCTAAATCTTCTAACACACACAAAATAAACGGTAGCCGAATGTGGCATTACTTCCACAACATTACCTGCCTGAAGGACCGGTCCGCATTATCCTATTTACCAACTACTAGATACCCTTTGCTTACATCGTCTTGAGGAAAAGTTTTTCATACCTTTTGCGTCACACTTGTATTCTTAGGGAGGTAATGTGTTGGTGTATTTTGTTAAGTTAAACGGTACAAATCTGTTTTAGTTTAATTAATTATTTTAATTCCGGTATTTGTATATCAGAATCAATATAGCAAATAAAGTAAGCATAAAAATGAATTGGTTTCTTCCAAAACATTATTTATATTAAAAAGAGTATTGAGATAAGCAAGTCATACCCCTGATGGTTAGCAACTCGCCTGTGTGTGTACTAAAATGTACGGAACCACGCAGGTAGACTCTAAATAAATCACAGCCTAGCACTGCTCTTCGCTTGTCCCTCAAAAATGTTAGTAGAGGTAAGACTCTTTGCAGAGTTCTCTCTGGATGAGGAGCGCAGTGCAGTGCTAGGTAATGATTTGGACTCTTCATGTTCCAATAGCTGCATGCAGCTAGTGGCATGCCACTGTGCTGTTATGAGCAGGTATATTGTTTACCACCAGGCACATGTCCTGCTCGTCTTAACACTCTATACTATAAAAAAAAAGATATAAGATGATTTTTCTGATGATTTTATATATGTCCAATTATGTACCAAAAAGGAATTTTGACTTCATCTCTTAGTATTTGACTTCTTGAAGGTTTACTTTTACCATTACTTAAATATACACAGTATTGTTGACATAATTTTACACTCAACTTATTCTGAATGTTACGATATATTATGTCAGTATATCAGACACTTTAATTTTAAAATCATCTATCAGAATAACACGGACATAATTAACTGCGTTGATGATAGTGAAATTAATGTACTGAAGGTCTGAAAATTTAAAGGGCTACATTTATACCTATTGTAATAATTGCAAATAAAGTGCAAAACATTCTACGTCAAACCACAGCCTATTAATCATACAGTCGTTCGACGAAGCCGTCTAGACGATGCAATCATGCGGGGCGTGCTGGGTGAGACGCGGGAAGCGCGCTCCTGCATTGCCTAA
Source organism: Ectropis grisescens (assembly GCA_017562165.1). Taxonomy (NCBI): domain Eukaryota; kingdom Metazoa; phylum Arthropoda; class Insecta; order Lepidoptera; family Geometridae; genus Ectropis; species Ectropis grisescens. The sequence goes on from CM029773.1 coordinate 14,203,402, forward strand.
ATTACAATGTTAGTATTGCAGGAGCGCGGCTCAGGGCTGACGTCTTCCGTGTTTTTATTTTTTATTTAACCTCAACTGTCCCACTGCTGGGCAAAGGTCTCCCCCAATTCCCTTCACTTTATCCGGTCCTGAGCTACCATCATCCAATAATTTTTAATCGCTCCGAGCTCGTCTTTCCATCGCGTTGGAGGACGACCCTGGGGTCGACTCCGTAGAAACTCTGGCCCACCGATCGGGGTGCATTCTGGCCACATGTCTATCTTCCGTGTATTTGAATTTTATTTTGGTAATAAGTATTTTTGTTTGCGACAACCCTACTCGTGACTCTAGACATTATCGGCGTTTCTCCCAAGATCAAAAGCGATGAACTACTGGTAGTATTTCTTTATACTGTGGTCAAACTATACATTTTCGACGTTATGCACGCAAACGTAGCTTTCAGCATTATTACACTAACTAGAATAAAATATCCATACATAATACTGGTATCTAAATAATACCCACGTCGTTATCACGATGAATAGATACTAGGCCTTGAATAGACTAGTAATTAACACCAAATTCCGATCATATGACCTATCTTGGGTACATACCGTAAGTCCCAAAATGAGAACCCTAAATTCTTCATTCTCTATTATAACCTATTCGGTTACCTATGCCCCGAGATCTAATCTGAGTCCAGGTCATCTTTGCAATTAACGCGTGGCACTTTGCAAATCCCAACTGTCGACCCGAAAGTTAGACCTAGTCTAACGTGCTGTATAATCATGGCACTAGAAAATTAGTTTGGGTCAGGTGCTAGGTTGATATTTGAGCAGGTTGAACTGCGTAATTTGCTTTTGAGAAACAGTAGCTTCAGCCTCATTTAAAATTGGATTCTAACAAACATTGTTTCAGCTATCATAGTTGGTTCCTACACAGCTTATTTATTTATTTATTGTGGTTATTTCAACATATTTGACGGCTTATACAAGTCCATTACAGAATCTTCAACTTAACTGATACGGTTATATAGGTACAAGTACATACATACCAAAGACTCGAACGAGGAATTTTGAGTGTAATTTTGCAATAAGAACGTTTAGTACGTAGGTACGTAACTTTTAGTACGTACTGCGAAATGTGTTGCCTGAGTGGATTTACAAATATCGTAGATACAATAAGTAAAATTAACGTCAAGCGAGATGGCGATCAAGCGTAAAGGTATTATCGATAAGCAAAACGCGTTCGCACGTTTTAACGTTGCCTAAAACAAAAATAAAATGCATACAATTTGCATGCTCTTTCTTTTGTTTTTATTTTTTATTAATTGACATGTAAATTGTATATTCATGAATAAAGTACTTTGACTTTGACGCTGACAAATGTACGATATCTTTTATGCCCCTCAGGAGTATTTTAAAATATTTTTCATCCATGCATGCATGCATTTACGCGAATTTAACAAACATTAAAACAAACTATTTGCCAGTCGACATTCGTATGTAAAGCACAACAACAATTATTCAGTTGTTTTTTTCTAACGCTAATCTTATACCTTTAAACGAGCAATTCTTGTAAGTATATATATAAATAGAATCCGAGTCTCGGAACCGCTCGAAAGATTTTCATGAAATTATGTATACAGGAGGTTTCGGGGACGATAAATCGATCTAGCTAGGTTTTAAAATAAAAAAACACCGTTTTATACGCGTTTTTAGACAATGAAAAACTGTTACATAAAGATTAGAATGCGACGGTAAATTTCGCGACGCCGCGCGACAGTATATTAGCTCAGCTGGGAAGATGGGCGGTTATAATATGGTAGGTTCGGGTTCGGAACCATACGGCCACCTTTCTTTTTTCAAGTAATTTTTGTTTTGGAGAAAATCTGTATGTATCTAAGAACCGAGCAAAGCTCCGTCACTCAGGTACTGCAAATAATAACTCTTATAGACCACAGATGACAGAAACATATCTTAGGTATGATATAGTTTGTCTGAGTATATGCTAGAAGTTGACAAGTGCCTGATTCTGGTTACGGCTGTAAGATATTTTTTTCTTGGATGCCAGGTCAAACTTTTATTCTTTCGGCTAGCAGCAACCTATGACGAGATCGTACTGGTAAAGGTGCATTAATCATATGAGATTTAATATTTACTCGTTGGTAATGGTAAGTGAGCGTGGTAAGTTTATAGGATGTTTTCAGATATGCTTAGAGTATGCTTCAAGTATGCTTTTAGGAAGGCGTTACGTTCCTATATAAGTTTATTTAGTTAGTAAGCCTACATTAAACTGTTTAATCAAGTTATTATGGCACCTTACTAAGGACGGCGCCCATATAGTGCATAACTTAGTATACAATACACCTTACTTATTAGAGGTATATCTGGTTAAAGTATAATATAAAAAAGCGCTAGTCTGAAGCTCGGTAGTCTGTGAAGGCCATCTAAAACCAACCATCTCGATCTATCGCGTACTTTTTTATTGCCAAAACAAAAAATATTCTAAGTCACTGATGCGATATCCAGCATTTCCGATCGTTGATCCTGTATTTTAGAACAAGTATCAAAACACTGTTTGCAATACTGATACCCGACATTTTATTGTTCATTGTAACATTTTGACTGAGTTCGTTCAATCGCCATAAAATATTTACGCTTTACCTGGTCCCTTGGATGCCGATCTCTGAGCAAAAGGCACGTTAGCGAAAGCCGGGACGTGCACGTGCAGTCTTAAACTGCCACTGAGCAGAACTTACACAAATCGAAGGTTATTTATTTAATTTCAGTTGCCAGTTATTCTTTATTTGATGTTGGATTTGGTAAAATCAAGGTTTTTATTTGTCAGAAACACGGTTGTGTAAGCACATGTAATTTGGTGGTTAAATGCAACCATATTCGTGTTAAAAATCATGCATTAATAACTTCAGGCGTCTTTGAGAGACGATTGAAATAGGATCCCTATAATTATGGATACTTTATGGATTTGCCTTTGTTTTAAATATAGACCAACACTTGAGCAGCCGGCTCATCGACATACAAATATACATGTATATGTACCCAACGGAAGCTGTCGGATTGTACTCACTGTGGTGACGTCCTATTACTTTCCTCTTAGAAGAGTATTTCAACCATACTCATCATGCAAAAAAAGTTACATACACTCTACGAGTATCATCTAATGCTATTTCAAGCTGATGCTATATTTTCATGTCGAAACTTGTATAGGTTGAACGTCAACTGGTAAAATAGTACTGAATTAAATCAATACATTTAGAGATTAATACAGACTTACACATTAAATTCACCACTAAGTAGAAAATGACTACACCAAAAAGCAAAGTTTGACGATTAGTAATATTGATACACGTACCTAATTTGCAAACGGACTTTAAAAGTATACACACGTTGACGTTGACAGTTCAAACCTTCTTTAGGATTTAACAGCTGTAACCAGATTTGATTAGAGAATTACCATCTGAAACTGAATATCTTCGAATTTATTCGAGGTTATTACTTATGGGCTTGAAATATTTTACTTTGACTTCTATAAATAGATAAAAGTAAATAACCAGGACCCAAATAATATAAAAAAAAATGAATCTAACAGATTGCAGTAAACTTTTTGCTTACTTAAGCTATTTAAAACAATCTAAATTACTTAAACAAATTACGATCAAAATCTAGCAAAAACTAAATACAACTTCCATTCTTTAAATTTCTTAACTAAATTACCTGAACAGTAACCTCTAAAAATGAACTCTTATGGTATTGCATTATACGGTACTGGCTTAAAGCATTACATTTTTACACCCCTTGTAGCATTCGTAAAACTTTTCATGATTTTTTCTAAATCAAATACCATTCGGAAATTTACCCATAATCTATGTTCACTCGATAATAAAATCGAAATTGATTTGTGAACATTTTGCAGATTTTTACAAATGACGCACCCTGACTACAAACGTTACGGACACGGCTCGGTGTAAAGCCATTCGAGGTTTAGGCCTACGGCATTTCATTACGTTGTATATTTTAGTGAGAGATAAAACTTTTTCAGTGCCTGGACGTAAAAGATGTTGTTTTAGTAAATACCTGCTTACCTTGGTATCGCTGTATAATTTACTAGTGCGGACGAATGACATTTTGGAACAGTTTGTTTCTTTTGTTTGAATTTAATGGCTTTGCATTTTATGATACACTAGCTCTATATACCCTGCACACGTAGCTACGCCACCTATTGAAAATTGGTCGTGAAAACTCAGAAACCTTTGGCTCATGCACAACCACTTTGCTAATCTTTAGCATCTGTGATCGAATGCATAGTTTACAATTCTATAAAGGACATACAGACAAACATTCAATGTCAAAATAAAGACCGGTTCCAGTAGACGCCATTAAACATGCTCTTAATTTTATGGGTAGGTATACCTTCCCAAATAAAAATACGAAAAAAACCGCCAAAAACCCGAACGTAAAATTAAGTAAGTTGGTTTTCGTCATTTGGTGAAACAGTGTCACTCATTGATCTTAAAGTGTTTTCCTTCTCCACGCCTGTTGTACCTATCACTTGTTTATTAAACTTGTTATATCAAACAAGCTGCAACAGAGTCCCAAATATAATTTAACTTCTCTTCATTTCGATAAATCGGAGTTTCCTTTCGTATATATTTCTTTCCCTCCTCATCACTAGCTCTCCCCAGAGGGATCACATCCCCTCTCAATTGAAACTAAATAGGCTCTAGCCATGTCCCCGATGGGTTGCAATCAACTGATACGAATTAGATCGCGAGTGGAACTCACCTGGGTATTACTGTTTGGATTGCGTGAGCCGATAATTATACTAACTACATAAATATACGGACAACGAATGTTTGTTGTGTGTATGTTTGTTAGTTTAGGTTTTTTTATAACTCAATACTAAAGTAATGGATAAGTTTGCGATGCAGTTACTACTCAAAAGTTGCTACTAAAATGCTTACTACTCGTAATATAGGTATTCTGATCATGGATGAATGATGATGATAGATAATAACGGATAATTGCTGCTAATGCAAGTTACTGGTTCGGTTAATTGTAAGAAAACCTACATATTTACAAAATCAAAAAAATATTTGTTAGACAAAAATCCTTTTTTATTTTGAAATTATATTTTCAAAAGAATCTTCGCTAAACTTCTGCCAAGAGCCTTACCACTTCAAAGTTACACTTCTATGTAACACTGTTAGCAGCCGAGCAGCCTACTAAAAGTTCCTGCTAGGACTCAAGACCTTCTCTCACAAGGAGAGAGTCAAGGCCCCACAGATTTAGTTAGAAATCTGTGCAAGGCCCTGTAAACTATGCCCCGCTGCCATTATGTGACTTCATTACGGGGAATTTTTTGATTTTTTTTCGTTTTCGCTCTATGTTGATACTTCAATAATCGGTATGGGACTGCCATGTGACTTGTCATAAAAGTCCCATAAAAAACTGATAGAAAATAATTTAATAATCGTCTGTTTTTCCTGATGCATGTCTTTAAATCCTACTAATATTATTATGTAAATGTAAAAGTATGGAATGTTAGAATATTTGTAGCTCAATCAAATCGGAACGTCTAAAAGGATCGACTTGAAATTTGGACAACAGAACATAGCCAGGAATAACACATAGGTTACTTTTTATCCCCATAAAATAACGGAGATGGAAACTACACGGATAAGACCATAGGGCGTTGCTAATATAGAACAAGGATCTTGTAGGCAAGCGTTCTCCATCCTAGGCCTCGATATTTAGTTTAGTATAAAGTAGTTTTAGAAAAGTTATGCAAAGAGAATCGGTACTAATAAACTAATTCGCGGTCAAATGCGTGTTATTATTATAATATAAACAAATTGTTTTACTATTCGTTAATTACTCATATAATTTGGTGTTGCCACTCTGTGAAGTAATACCCAAAAGTTGAGAGATTCTCTCACTTTGCGGGACGTGCCGGCACGTTTAGTGTTTTATTCCTTTTGTTAGGGACTAATTAAACAAGTGAAGGGATTTTAATACACTCCTTTATAGAAGGGTGTCTGGATTAAATACGATGTACGTAAATAAAAGCGGGCGTTGTTTGGACTAAAGAAAGTTTGTCGTGATATAAACTAGGGACAGGGATTTTGTGATATTATATTACTGGATAATTTGTATGTATGACAATACAAAATTGTGCCGTCATATTATCTCACTGAATTTATAAACGTGAATGTTTGGGTGTGTTTGTTGCGTCGGAATCACGTCGGAAAAGCTGATCATTGTGGAAAAACAAAGAGAACGGAAACGTATAAAATCGTGAGGCTCTATTAGTTTCACATAAAGCCAATTAACATAAAAACGTATTACCGAGACAATTTACTCCACTTAGCGTGATGATGGTCAAGCCCCATCTACTTTTTACCCTGAAATATATTTTCTTTTATCATCTTTAGACAATGTAAATGCTTAACCAAGAGAATTATCGCTTTCCAAATACCCATGTCATACCGTGGTCAGATCTTCGCCAGACGAATTTAGAAACTTTTGAAACAAATCAAACATAAAGCACAAATTTTTCGAGTAATAAAATGATAGAAGCTTCGATATTCCAGTTTAAAGGTTGATGTTCTAGATAAATGACTGAAAAAAGAGACAAATCATTTTGTATCTACAGTGACAAGCGCAACACAGTGCTGTATTTTGACTATTCGTATTCAAATAGCTTGATAGTACGATGCTGCTTTTTAGCCGACATGTTGCTTACCATCAGTTGCTTAATCTCATTCATCGTGTTATTCTATAATACAATGTAAAGAAAAATAATTACTTTTTAATAGGCTCTGCTTTAAAAATATATAAATAAGAGTGCACGACCTAGATTTGTTCAAGAAACTATCAATGTGGATTGCATTTCAAATCAAGCTTGGTACCCGCCGTGTTGCGTACAGGAACAGTTCAGTAGTGTATCCGTCTTACCTAAATCCGTCTAAGCTCTCTTTTCTTTTTGTTTGAAATTATAGAGACTGTAATATCAAAGTCAAAGACAATTTATTTAGGCGATAGAAAGGAGTGTCTAAAACCACCTTTATTTTTCGGTAAATTCTATCACGGTTCCGAAACATGATGAAATATTCCCTGTGGTGTGGCGGGATTGAATCGGGCCCCGACGTGACGCCGAGTCGAAGGACCACCGCTAAGCGTTACGAGGGTCGGCTCACAACTGTTGCACTGCTATTTGTCATTTCCTGAGAATGGGATGAATTTAATATTCATTTTTCTCATTACAATTATATTTATAGAACAAGGTTTTTAAACGTATGCGGAAAGCACGTCACAGCGAGCGTTGCCTAAGCGAAATTTTCTCTACAAAATAAATGTTGGTGTCTTCTAATATTGAGAGTTAATCGGTTTATTTTAGGTAAACGCACTCCGTCGTTGACCATTGCGTCGCTTTTATCAGGTGGGATAGCGGTCAAGCATAAAAGATTGTTTGACGAGTATAGTATAGAATACCTTGATGGTTATAGTATGTAAGTACCTTATGGTAAGCAACACGCCTGCACATAACAGCACAGTATTATGCAGTATTGAAACATAGAGTCCAAATCATTACCAAGCATTGCATTGCGGTGGTCACCGAGATATATAAGATGTAATTTTTGTAAAGTACAGAAATCAAATCACAGTTAACGCTCTCTTTATAACTCACCACTTAAAGATACCAATTTTTTTTAATGATAGGACTCCTTCAAAATGCTAACTGGGGAAATATCACACTTTTGCCATTTATTTAGTAATAAAACGACAAAAAGAACAGTATTAAGTACTCCCCAAACCGAATAACACATTTCTAAAATGGTCGATTTAAAATGCAGGACTATACACAATGAGACCCCTGCTCTCCTAAGAGTATCCTAGAATCCCATTGTAGTAATTTTGCCCCTACCAATACATTATGAGTATGTCCCAACATGTTTGTCGCCCCTGTGTGTCCCGTATATCAAGTCTGTTTAAGATCCACCGTACACGGAGTGTTGTAGATATATTACATAAATCCAGGTGATACAACGCAGTTATGGATAATCATTATACAATACTTCGCTTTCCAAAATTAAGCCAGTTTATTCACTTTTACTCAAGAGGATTTACCACTCAAGAGGATTTTCGACCAACAAGCAAGAAGCAACCCATGGGATTATCCACGCATTTCACGTTCCCGTACCCGCAATAAAATGTCAGATTCATCTAATTGTACTCCAAAGATCAACCCATTCAGATATTCCGGCACGAAAGAGTCACAAACATTCAAATTATCACATTCAGAATAACAGTAGCTAGTGCTCAAGTTTCAAATGATGGCTAATTAATAAGTTAATAGTTAATTTCGATGTTAAGAAAAAGTATGTATTTAAAACAATATTATATCTGGCCGCCATAGTACAAGCTTTGCTTAGTTTGGGGTCAGATGGTGTTGTGTATGAATTGTCCACCAATATTTATTTATTTAAACTTAAATTATTCAACTCATTAATAAAAGTCGCGATATATCGATTAATCGTCACTCTCTGCACGAACCGTCTGTCTATATTGTCGAATCTCACTGTAAACCTTAGACCCTAGATCCTAAATAAACAATTTTGGGGAAAATTTAGTAAAGTGAATTTTGCCGCCACATCTACTGCTATGGGACCCCATCCGCCGTGGAGATAGAACACGCCACTATTGAAGTTTAGGGTGCTTAAACAAAATAACGGGTTAGTTGTGTTGTCAATAAATGAAACTTCAACGCTGTCATGGAAAAGATACAAATAATATTTATATTTGTTTTTGTCGTTGACGATTCGGCGACGTACGGATAAGGGCCACAAAGGTTAGCAAAGGCTTGAGTGTGAACCTAACTAACCAAATCATTATCCCACATTTGTTATTTATAATACTTTTCTCTAAATAATCAAGCATCTGATTTCAATTGATCATGTAATAAAATATTATTAAACATAATATAATTAACCCACACTCCAGTATATACATTTATGAAACTAAATAACACGTTTAAGGGATATTGTAGACTGTAAAAGACACGAAACTTTCGGATTAATTTAGATTTATTTTATTTATTGATAGTACAGCAATCAAGCCATATACACAAAAAATATTTTTAAAAACCTTAATACTTAGCTTATAAAATTTACCATGGTAAGCTATTTTTATGATTGAAACATCTTAATCCTTTATTTCGCGTTATAAAGTAGCCTATCCTTTCTTAGGCTCGAAACTATTTCTGTACCAAATTTAATTCAAATCAGTTTAGTAGATTATGCGTGACATAGCATTAGCATAACAGACAACCAAACCGTGACTTTCCCATTTGTAATATTAGTAGGGAGGTAGGGATAGGGATAATCAAAACTACTCCATCATCATTAACCTTAAAAAATGTTTGCACTCCACAAAATATGAATTCCACATATTTCTCCAAATATAACAGATGAACGACAATAACCGTACAAAATGCCCGTCCTTCCACATCCCAAATAATATAACGGATGATATACCAGCACAATATGTAAGCCTAACATATGTCATCCTCTGGAACCTTTGCCAAATGGCGCGTAATTTCTGAATTGTAAAAATTCAGGTCCACGTTATTCAAACGCTAAAATATTCATTAACGTTTTTGTAATAAAACAAATATTACGGATCCTGAATCAATAAATAAAATATGGCACAATGTTACCTGGCGGTCCCGAGGGACGCTGGGTAGATGTTGAAACGTGGAAATGTGTTTTATTTTGAAGATTTGCTAAGCGTGTTTATATTACTGGATTAAACTGGATTTACTCTCGACTTTGTATGAGTGCCATCATACTGATAACATAGTATGGGACTGCTCAGATATTTATTGCTCAATCACGTCGGAATGGCTAAACGGATCAACCAGGTTGAAATTTGAACTAGGCCTTGAATATTGCGGTAAAATAACGGGAACAAGAACTACGCGAGCAAAACCACGGTCCGTTGCTAGTACTTTCCATATGATTAATTACTCAATTATAATAAGTTTAGCTTTGTTAAACTTTATTAAACCTGTCAAATATTTTGTGCAAAGTAGAATCGGAATTTTATTTTTTGATAGTACAGCAATCAAGCCATACAAAAAAATATTTAAAAAATTCTTAATACTTAGCTTATAAAATTTACCATAGTAAGCTATTTTAAACTTAACTCAATTTCCATAGATAACGTAACACAATTCAAATATTTAGGCAGTGTGATAACCAATGATTCCAGGTGTACACCAGACATTATAGATAGAATAGCAATGGCAAAAAGAGCTTTTAACAATAAAAAGCATCTGTTTAAAGCCCGAATATCAAAGAATATTCGCAAGAGGCTGATTAAGATCTACATCTGGAGTATTGCATTGTATGGCAGCGAAACGTGGACCATGACTCAAAGGGATAGGGAAAGATTAGAGGCGTTCGGAATGTGGTGCTGGAGGAGAATGGAGAGAATCAGCTGGAAGGAAATGAAGAGCAATGAAGAAGTTTTGAAGATGGTAGAGGAGAAAAGAACATTAATGGAAACAATAGAAAACAGAAGAGGGAAGATGTTGGGACATCTGATACGGCACGACAACTTCATTAGAATAATAATGGAAGGCAAATTAGAAGGGAGGCGGAAGAGAGGTAGACCTAGGAGAAGTTACATGAACCAAGTGAAGGTAAATGTAGTGTCGTATCAGGAAGTCAAGGAGAAGGCGGAGTGTAGAAGTACATGGAAGGAACTCCACCGACAAGAAAGTCGCTCTTTAATTATGAATGAATGAGAATCAGAATTTATTTTTTTTGCTTTTCTTACTCAGAAAGACAAGGGCGAGCTTAAGCACTTTAAATATTTTTTAAATTATTTGGCATTATATTACCCATAATTGAGATCAACTCTAGTGCTGAATGGAACTATTTATTATTAAATCGTAATTTCAGGACAATAGTTTGTAAACTTTTGCGATATAAACGTATATAACACACAATAACGGATAAAACGTATAGTAACATAATAAAAAGATTATACAGGACTCAATCATGATCTAAATTACTGTTTTAGACCAATAAACCAGGAGATTTCCGTGACCACAGCCGTTGAAACTCTGACAAAACGTCAAGGTAAATAATTCAAGTGGCGTATTATAGGAGAAGCCTATGTCCAGCAGTGGACAAACACGGGCTGATGATGATTGAATGTCTTCAATACGACCGTCTTTATAATATTTTCAATGTGATTTCAGGCCAGTGTTTATATGAAAGAACAATTTCGGAAAATGTAAAAAGTAGCTCAAGTGAGTTACCAAATTCAAAGTTATAAGTTTCATTTCTCGATAACAATAGTGCAGCTCTTACGACTACCATTTTTCATTTAAAATTTAGGATTTGTAGACTTGGGACCGTGACTTTTGTCATTTGGGTTCTTTTTCCCGTAGATTTAGCTAGTATACAACGAGACACGGTTATTCAAACATAAACAACTCTGACGGGGATGATAATTACTTAAAAATTGCTTTTTACCGACGCGGGCAATAAAATTCTTGTAGCGACGCGTTAAAAAATTAAAAAGTTTATCTTGCACGTGATTTGAATTTCTGAATTCGTATGAAACGTGTTTTTCATTACGTTACTTTTTAATTCGTTGTTGATTATTCAGCGCGAAAAGAACAACATTAAACATGAAGTCAATTAACTACGCAAAAGTTGTTTATGTTAAATGTATTATCTTCCCAGGATCAAAAAAACAAATAATTGCGTATGTGTTTGACTATTATCAGATCACATATCAGATCTATATATCTAAAATAGTAACATACATACATACATACAAACTTTTGCATTTAAAATATTTGTAGGCTTTTAGAATATACTGGGACGGAACAGACCATGCCAGTTAATCTGCCACCAAGCAGCGACGTATAAATAGATATGAATGTATTCCGGTTGGTCTAGCCTTTCCAGAGAAATTACAGGGTATAGGAATAATTTACTTACGTTACTTCTTGGGTATAAATTAACTGGCAATGGTGTGATACGTTCCCAGGTGGACTCTTTAAAGAGTTAACACAGCAAACCACTACAGCATCTACATCTAATGTTGTACACATACGTGTATGCTTTGTGCTGTAAATAGGCACATCACATGTCTAAGCGAATGAAAAAGTGGACTAGACTAGTTAATACATAAGAGTTACATTACAACTATTACCTCTATTTTAGTGTTTACTGAATAAAGTTTTCGTGTTGCATTTGGAAAATATAGTGATTTGCGACGACGCCGAAGACAATACGAACTACCGGAAGGCGATAACGTAACAGATGCAGGCTATGCTGGCTTTCTATTGCCTGTCTGAGGATTTATATCGAATCTTTTCTCTTTTATTGACTATATTTCAAGTCTTCACATAGACAATGGTCTAGAATCTAGATAATGGTGTCAAGACAATAAATTTGAAGCTTTGGTTTGGACTGGCCATATCACACGCGAATAACCTATTAGTAGAGGCATGAGTTTCAAAAGTAATAATAAAGAGTATCGTAAAAAATATATAGTATTATCGAACTACTATATATTTAACTCTTGAAAAGAAATTCAATCATTTTAATGTAAAACCAAATGAAAAATCGTGATGCAGGAGCGTACAATGAAATAAATCCGGATCAAAATGTACAATATCATTTCGATGCAGCCACTGAAATGAAGGTACGCCTCATTTGACAGATGATTTTTACTCAGATGAATGGTGAAGGCACCGCGGCATATTGTGGTGACAATGACAAATGTCCCTTCTATACAAGTAACCTTACTAGAGTACGCATACTATTTTTACACGACTGTACAATAAAAAGAATGTATGTAATAATATAAAAAATATTCCATAGGACTTCATAGCGATTTATATTTATTTAATTATACGCTATCAGTATACAAATAATCTATTATGACAAGACTTTCACTACCACATAGCCGATCTTCCAAGGCATATAGGACACGCACACTTAAGGAAAACAGTTGGGGACCCATAAAAAAAAGTCCTTAAAATGCGGGTGAAACCATAGGTCCAGCCAGTGTTACATAACCTGTATATACAATAATAATAATACACTTAATCAATGTTTACAACATTCAGCAAAATGAACAAGCAGATGGCTCGTCATAATTATGGTAATCAGTAACCACCCACTATGTAAACCAGCTAGGAACCTGCAATGAATATTTGTAGGTTCATAAGGGTAGGTAGCTAGCATCGAGCAACTCGATCTTCCGCGCAAGCACGCAAGCCTTAGCTAAAAAATATTGTTCAAATCTTTCTGTCATTTCTTGCGGGAGGGGAAAGTTGCATACTAGAGCAAAGCCGCACTATAACATACAAAACATACCTGTACTGATCTATTTCCAATCATACTCACACAGCCAAATCACTAACACATAAATAACAAAGTACCATGCACAAATCTAGCCCCGCCCTCAGCCACAGTATATTAGGTATCAAACTCCATGGTCCACGCGGACTTGTACTTTGACAGAGGGGAAACGCTGTGTATGCCTACTCCCTTCCGTGCTGCTCGCTGGTAGCTAGCTCCAAACCAAACTAAGCTTGTATTGTTTGTGAATTGTACTAATATCATAAATGTGTAAGTTTGGATGTTGATTCCTCAATCACGTCGAAACGGCTGAATACAGTTAAATTAAAATCTCGAGTAGCACATAAACTACTTTTTATTAAAACCAGCGAAACTACGCGGGTGAAACCGTAGAAAGATGGTGGTATTGTACTAGAGTTTAAATATAGATTTACGTACTTACAAGCCAAATTAAGGATTTTGTGGACGTTGATAGGACTTAGCGCCCGTAATTCTTAACCCACCAAACGGAGACCTACAATCTCCGAAAGCTTTTGATTTCATTAAATTATTATCTGAAAGGATTATCTGCGACTTAAGTAAAGTTTAATTAACTTTGCTATTGGGCAAAGTTACAGGCAGGATAAGCCGGAAGCGATAACTTTCCCAAATCATGGTGTTAAGACCACTCTTTTTTCATATCTTTTTTCCTTCCTTCTTTAAGGCTGGTGTGGCCAGACCTGGAAGATATCGCTCGTAGCGACAGAGTTGCAACTTTTATATTGTCTTTATATTGTTTATAGATCCTTTTACATTGTTTATAGATCCTTTGTTTTGAATTTCAGACCATACGTTCATGTCTATGTATAGTCTATGTCACAAACTAATAAAACAACAAAGACTCACGATTTTTTGACACTCTATGATCTATTTCGTACTTTTTTTACCTCTCTTCTAGAGTAGGAAGTAAGATTAAGCGTTTAGGACGTTAGCTGTTTGTTTAAAGAGAGGTTAAAGGTTCTTTATGGATTCATTTTGCCCCGCTACTCATCAGCCTGGTCCGCAGCTTCTTGTTGGGGTATAATAGAAGTTTTTGGCTTGCCTCAAATCTCAAATACCTACCCAAAAATCAGTCAGTGAGATTAGGGCGTTCAACAAAGAAATGCATTAGCTTTAAATATTAGTACCTATTTTTTTTTCTGTATCAAAATTTGTTTTTCTAGATTTATGTATGTCAAACAAAAAGGGGAATAAAATTATTTGGGCAATTCTTAGTTAACTCCCCATTTAGTTATGATGATACCTACACACATAACTTTTGGTTTGAAGAACATTATGTATTTGTAGAAAACTCGAATTTTTAACATTTTGTTCTAACTCATGCAAAATAATAACTTAAATTTTAGAAAAAAAAGATAAATTAATAGTAAAGAAATGCACACAAGTAACAGATTTATCTGTAAAAGGAGTCTTTCATACTTTGTATCAGTTTCCAAGTTTCTAAGCAGATATTCTTGTTTGTATCATTAGATTTACCTTCGCATATTTAAATTTGTCGTTACGCTCATGTAAAGGGAAATTTACACGAAAATCGAGACGAACATAATAAGGTTTGAGGCTTAAGGATTCAATTTCATCGCAAAAAATTACGAGGCAATTTTGAACGAATTTTGATTATCGCGTATTCGATTTAAGACGCGGCGGGGTACAATCACGTTCCAGAACATCGATATTAGCGACATATTTTAACCTCATCTCAAACAACAAAGCGTTTTTAGAATGGGTATTATAAACATTCACACAAATATATACTTCTTAGTGTGTTCTAGATAGGTATATAATAAGTATAGTTAGTTTAGAAAGTTTGTTTGAAGTTAGTTATTGAGGAAGTGTTCTTACAGTTACTCGTAACTAATAAAATTCTTGGGATCTCGTACTATTGGGTAAAAAACCAAAATACAACATAAATTTAACCTATTTATCATTTCATTCATAATTTAAGAGCGACGCTCTTGTCGGTGAAGTTCCTTCCATGTACTTCTACACTCCGTCTTCTCCTTGACTTCCTGATACGACACTACATTTATCTTCTCCTTCACCTGGTTCATGTAACTTCTCCTAGGTCTACCTCTCTTCCTCCTCCCTTCTAATTTACCTTCCATTATTGTTCTAATGAAGTTGTCGTGTCGTATCAGATGTCCCAACATCTTCCCTCTTCTGTTTTCTATTGTTTCCATTAATGTTCTTTTCTCCTCAACTATCTTCGAAACTTCATTGCTCTTCATTTCCTTCCAGCTGATTCTCTCCATTCTTCTCCAACACCACATTTCGAATGTCTCTAATCTTTTCCTATCCATTTGAGTCATGGACCACGTTTCGCTGCCATACAATGCAATACACCAGATGTAGATTTTAATCAGCCTCTTACGAATATTCTTTGATATTCGGGATTTAAACAGATGCTTTTAATTGTTAAAAGCTCTATTTATCATAGGGAAACCTAAATACGTTTGTGGAGTGGAGAGTATGGAGTGGTGTGCGGGTATATAAAACGCGACATCGTATCGGCGAAACCCAACGCCAGCGCACCAAGAGTTAGTAAATTGTGGTTTGAAGGGCACTATTACTTCTTCTTATTTTATAGTTTGGTAGCCAAGTTAGGCCAACTGCTAAAAGAACTTCTAAATTGTTTGAACATGTGGCGAGTGTATCATATCTCTGAGTCGACTTAAACAAATGTGACGTGGCCAAATACAATCGCACGACAAACACTAGTCCATCAAATCACAGATATATTCCTTGATGGTTTATCGGTGGATGCATCGACGGCTTATCGGGCTATCTAGAAGGAGGGAATAGAGCTCTCTACACAACGGTAGCAAAAAAATAGCCTAGTAAATTGAAAGTGTAAGTGATAAATACGAATGTGTACAAAGTTTTTTAATTGTTTTTTTAGAAAGGACACTTTGAAGACTCGTACTAGGGAAGTAGCACGCCTCCGACTTCAACACCAACTTACTGCACAAAAGTAAACCATCAACGTGATTATTTTAGTCCTCCTTGAGCAATACACTTTCAAAATGTCGCATTCATAATACATGTTGTGATAAGATAGCTTATGTGAATATAAACTTTTTCTGTGTCGCAAATTACAAGTCATTCTGTTTAGCCGTTCCATGATTAAGCAACTTACTTCCAAACTTTTGCCTTTGTAATATTAGTAGCATTTATTTATCAATCTAGTTTCACTTAGTACGCCTTTTCTTCTTATTCTCATAGACAGAAACTAAAATGTACTTACTTACGACTTTCCTTGTCATGTGTATTCACCGTCTATGGATTCCCTCAGCAGATGTCGTTGATTCAATTTGTCTCGCGAAGTCGCCTCGGTAATATCGAAGTTCGATTTTGGTTATATCAAAGGGTACATCTCAGTGTCAAGTAGTCTAACGCGAGTAGTAGTATATCGAAGATTTTATGCCTTCAAGATCCTTCTTCTTACAAGAGCTTTCTTTTGCGCAATATATTTACAGACCGAAATGACCTCATAAATTCCTTTCTCTTCATAACCTTAGGCAGCCCGTTCATTGTTCCCACTACTGGGCCTTGGAACCATAACCCACAAGGACAGAGTCAAAACCATAATCCACCTCGGTAGCCCAGTGGGTTGGAAGATGACGCATGATGTCGAAAGATTGATAAGCATATCGGTTTTCTCACCATGTTTGCCTTCATCGTTTTTTAACTTAGCAGTATTTATTTTTAACCATTTTTAAATTAGCAGTATTACGCACATGTTGCCAGTGATGCGCGTGCGATTGGAAATAGGGGCTGGGGATTGGCAGTTGCATTTATACCGACTAGATCAACCGTAACTTATGTAACGGAATGTAGGAACAATATATACAACAAATTGTTCCACTACAATATAGTAATAGTTCATACCTCTACAATAAAAACGACATGACGACGTCGGTTAGTAGTTTTCAAGTACAATTTTCAAATACAAATGTCAAACGCGACAAACGTAATATATTTAGAGCAAAGTAAACCATACCAAGATTAGTGAGGAACCAGCATATTCCAATTTCCCAGATTATGATACTAACTAGCTAGCGCACTCAGTCATCGCCTACAAAATGCAATTTCAAACTAATTTCCGAACATTATTTTATAGTTGTACGAGAGCGGTGTAATATTTCTCACCGCTGTGAACTTGCTTTCGAGGCTAGGCCGCTACCAGTTATTTAAATAATAATAATAGCCCTTTATTTCCATAACTGACTTGTTCCTTTAGTTTTGCTTGTGCGGTCATATAAATGTCCCTCAGTTCGGTGTATCTTTGGACATAGGCTTCCTCCAACTGTTTCCACTGCACTCTATCAGTTGCTACTCTGATCCAATATGGCCCCAAGGTTAATCGGAAATCATCTTCCTATCTTTTTGTAAGACGTCCTCGTTGTCTACACGCATCTCTCGGGTACCAGAGAGTAACTTGTTGGCTCCATTTTTCTAGCTTACACCGCAGCATGTGGCCTGCCCATCGCCATTTTAACTGGTCAGTTCGAGTAATTACGTCAGTGACTTTGGTTTTGTGTCTAATTTCAATGAAGCTAACTTTGTCGCTTAGTTTTATTCCCAACATACTTCTTTCCATTGCTCGCTGGCATTTGGTTAGTCTTTCTCTGTGATTTTGGGTGAGGGACCAGGTCTCGCTGCCATATGTAATGCAGGGAAGGACACAGGTATTGAAAGTTTTTCTTTTGATGTTGAGACTCAGTTCTTTGCTTTTCATTACTTCTTTTAGTGACCAGTATTTTCTCCAACCGCTGGTTATTTAAATACTACTATCAAAATAATCGTGTCACTAAAATTCACTGAAATCAAATTTACTTTTTAACCGACTTCCATAAAGGAGGCGATTCTCAATTTGGATATACATATTAAAAAGTGGAACTTCTATAACAACACCTCAAACTTTTTCGTCCATCTATTGCGTGTCGCGTGACGGTCGGCCGCGGAATAGAGAATAGAGTGAAAGGCGCTCAACAGAGCAACCGAGGCCAATGTGAACAAATGTATGTGCGATGCGCCGAAACAAGGTTTCACTTCAAAAACATCGATTGAAATACACATACAGCAAAAGTGACAGGTTGCATCAAACCAAGCAACTTCTAAACACCGGCGCAGCGTGAGCGCTCCGCTTCAAGTTTCCCGAGTAAGTTCACCGCTAAACTATAATGGAAGGCGCATAAGTCATCAATCTGCGTGTCGGGTATTCAATAACATGCCGTACGCTTCTGTAACTTATATGTTTTGGAGTATTATGAAGTTTGAAAAGTTTTGAAACTTTGACGTTAGTTTCACGTAGTCTGTTAAAGTGATGATCAAGATAAATGTTAATTTAGTAGACAAGGCACCTACTAGCTGAATACAGTCTAAAACCTAAGATTACACCGTTGGGTGCGGTTGACACCAGGGACTATTACCCGAGGTTAACTAAAAAATAATTGAAATAAGCACGTTAAAGCGGTAGAATTACAATGCAAAGTATTAATTTATCCAAATCCTTATTACTTGCCGATTTAACCATAGTTTTATTATTTATTAGTTAGTTATATACTCGTAATTACACTACATATTTGTGGTATGAATGAAATATATGTTCTAGAAATAAACTACTTTATGAAGTACCTATGAGAAAATCAGTGAAATAACGGGTTTCGATGAAATTACATAATATTGTGTAATTTGCGGTATTAATGATCTTATTTATTTATTCTTTTTATCTGAATTTAATTTTAAATTGAACTCGGTCTCTTTTGTTAAGGAGAAAATAAGTTATTTTTAAGATATCTGGAGGTATTTGAACCGATTGTATAACTCATGTTTGATAACAATTCTGACATTGTCACGTCTCTAGAATTGGGAATTCAGTAGATACCATTTCATCTTAAGGCTACCCCTTACAGTACCACCCTTTAGAAAAGTGTATATTCTATTCGTAGATAACATACCGAAATACATTGCGGTTATCATATTGCATAAGACATAGAGACAATACAAAAAGAAACTGGTTCCAAATAAACTGTTCCCCATTTGACCCGGCAAACAAATATATTTAGGCTCCTTTCCGTAAAATATCACACTACCTGCCCATCCATTTTCTGTTATGGAAAAACCGATACGAACCAAACAATAGAAAACGTATTGGTTGTGTTCGTTTGGAGGTTATTCGGAAAATGGGTGACTCGAAGATATCATCAAAGGAATAGGAAAAACTCCTTTATTCGAAGGTGAAAGGGGCATGCTTTGGTATTAACAGTTATAACAGTTTGGGTACAAACGCATTGTCTTATAATTTAATGTTCTCTCGAAAAAACAAGAAAAACAGACTTCAATAATTTAAAATTAAATTTAGCCACTCGACTGAATTTCATAAGAAGCCGATATGTCGTCCAGGCCTTCTACCGCCTAACTAAATCGGCTTTGCCTTTGCTATTGCCATCTCAATCAATTAAACCGAAAAGAAAAGAGAAAGCGATATCAAAGCGAAGACAGTTTTAGTTAGGCGGTAGACCCCAAGATAAATGAAAGCAAATTTTAGTTTTTTGATGACATTTCAAAAACTGCCACAGCAATTTCGATAAAATTTATTTGAATAACCTCTGAACTATGATCTACCAAACATCAAAATGTACAACATTGAGAACCTCCTGCTTTTTTTAAATTGGTTAAAATACAATAGTCATAAGGACTGCCGATAGCAGTGACAATTTTTAACTATCAATTTTAGTATAATACTGGACTGTATTGCTCAATACGTCTCCGATATTCGTGTGATGAATACAAATATTTGTACTGTGCCTGAGGGTTTCCTGAGTGTTGAAGACACAAAACAAAAATTTGTATTCATATTTAAACTTGAACTTTATGTATTTATCAATAAGATGTACCCGAAGAGTCCTTACTGTTTTCATAAAACATTGTCTACTTTTTCGAGCCTCACCTAAGGGTCAATGTCGAGAGACAAAATATATATTGTGTTTTTATGAAAAATGTGGGACAGTGTAACGTCCTCCAGGTCCTCCAGGTCCTCCGTCCGTCCGTCCGTCCGCGACGACAACATACAAGCGTGCTACTTACCATCATACGCAAGTGTTGCTTGTCCCGTCACTCTATAGAGGTATTATAAAAATAATGTTGTGCTCACGCACGGCAGAAGTTAAAACAAAAATAAGAGATAACTCTTGATCACAGATTTCTAAACAGATGAAACCTTCGTGAAAGACACTGTGAGGCCAGTAGTTAGTTATGTATGCGTGACAGCTCTCACCGACGTTGTCAAATTACTCACGTTGGTGTGCGTGTAATGTTCCCAGTCTTAAGAAAAAAATCCCACTATTGTTATCTTAGCTTCGGAAATCTTCGCGTAGGTATAATAAACACATATTCTAATGTTAAAATAATTTATTATTCGTACAGAAAATTCAGAATAAAAAGACAACGCCGAATTATAATAGTAAAAGTCATGTGTGTGTTTAGTATTCTATCGGAGCTTCTTGTAAAATTTTGAATATTATGTTTGACAAAAGGTGGCAACTACATTTAATATCGGTGAACACAGGAGGTGCAGAGAATTTTTGTCAACTGATTTGATGTTGGGGGGCCAGATCATTCAATTTGTTTACTATCCAATCTTTGTCTGGACGCGTATCGCAAACGAAAGTTCACCTTTTCAAAAATGTGATACAAACCAACGAAAACCGTTTAAGAGTTTTTGTAAATCAGTTGAACATTATTCACACACACATCGCCACCCAAAGTTCCGTCGTCCAAGTACCAAATGTTTAAATTGGACTGGAGACGTTAAATGATAGAGCGAATGGCCAGGGCGAAGGTCGCATGGCCAAAGGTTCACCAAGTTGATAGCCAACGGAAGATAGCATAGGCTTGTTTTGATAATTTTGTGGGTCCGCCATAACATTGCCAAAGAAAATTGTAGAGGACAAGAATTTTATTCTTCACTTCGGACAACGGGGCTCCTCACCTTTAACAGCCCTCTCCCCAATTTTGGACAAAGAAAGTCAAGACAAAATGAACAGCAGCCTCACGTTTGTTGGGACAGGAAGCTCGAAAGTGCAACGTTTTATACCTACAACCCCCCAACTTGGCAGCAAGGCCAGTATATGTGGTGCCAACAGCGATTGGCCTGATCCCAACATCTTTTTTGGGTAAGTATGAACGCACAAATTAGTACCGTATAAAACTTCGACAATGTCACTACTGACTCGACCAGATAACATGAGGTTAATTAAAACGATTAGATCTCTCAAAAGAACTCGCCTACTTTTTTAAGCTCCACTATACCTACTTACAAGTATTAAAAACTAGCTTCATAGCTATAGTTTTCATCAACACTATTAGTATTTTTATAAACACTAGTAATGACGTGGATTTGTGCTAGGCATCGATTCACATTAAATTAAAAAAATACGATAAAAAAAATAGGGTTTATAATAGAATAATACAATCTACTGAAGTACATAAATAATTTGGTCTACGAGTATCTTAAAAAAAATCATAATCTAAATTTTACCTTAACTTTAGGGAAAATAATTTCAGTTTAGTATAGCAACACTAACCAATTTTCGTTGAGGTGTTGTGTTTCTATTCATCAATCGAAATGAAATCGCCTAAATTATATAAATAGCAGTAAAAATATTCAAATTTTCCTATGAAATGATATTCCTCTGTCCTTTTCTTATTTTTGGGGACAATGTTTGCAATGTTTGAAGACACAAGACGGCATAACCTTAAACAAAACTTAAAATCACACGGGACCCGTACACCCGTACACGTACCCGTACACCCGTACCCGGACATCTCCCGTACGAGACGGAAGTCCGTATCGTATTGACTGGAGTTTGTATTTGCTTTGGCGTGTGATATTTGCTTTCTGGACCTAAGAATCTGTGTTCCGAACGTTCCATCTGCCTTTTGTTTTAGAAATCTGTGCTCTTGATAATTTTAATAATTAAAAATAGAAATTGAGTAATATATAGCAAACACATCGACACGACAGTGACAGCTGGCATACGGCAAGCAGCAGCTGACTCTCTTTCTCGCTCTGGCACACTCGGTAACTCCGAGTTCACGCGAACATTTCTTTCATTTACGATAGTAACAATAATAGACTACAAGCCCGTGAACAAAATTTATGGGTCATATGACACAGCAGGAGACCTATGTAGGATGATAGAAGGATATAAAATAATAGGATTCAGCCTGGCTGGCATTTGAAAGCTGTCCAACTGAAAGAAAATTGAAGAAAGAAAAATAAGGTTGCGACCCTCGCTCTTTCCTTCTTGTTGCATGATTTTTGTACGGCATTGCGGAATAATGGATTAGAACAGGTATTGAAACTGTATGCAACCAATGCCGTACATAATCAAATGAACAAATTTACCCAGAACACCGTCGGAAAATTATGAATTTTTCCGACAAAACTATTAATAAAAAAATAAAATTTTCAATTTTTATAGTTTAAATACCTGTTCTAATCCATTATTTCGCAATGCCGTACCAAAAGTCATGCGACAAAAAGGAAAGAGTGAGGGTTGGAACCCCCCCCCCTCTTCAATTTGCACTCAGTTGGACAGCTTTCAAATAATGAATAAATATTGGTGGACAGTTCACACACAACACCATCTGACCCCAAACTAAGCAAAGCTTGTACTATGGCGGCCAAATAGCTGATATAATACATATATAGTTTTAAATACATACTTATTATAAATAGAAACGCCGGCATAGCGCGGAATATTATTATTTTATACCCTTATATCATCCTACATAGGCAGCTTGCTGTATCATATGACCCATAAATTTTGTTCACGGGCCTGTCCTCTATAATAAGCTTCATTCACAGCCTACGAAAAATTCTGTGTGTGGTTATAAAAGAAGTTTTAACTTCAAAAAACACAAATGGTTACGTAGATCTGCCATTAGTAAATCAAAACATCATTACGAACAAAACTTCCTATGCAATTAAAACTGAACTCAACTTTGTTATGTTAAAAATTTAACGTTTAAGCAAATAAACCGAACCCAATAGTAAGGTGTGTCTCGCTGCAAAAACCCTAGATAAAAGGTTGGTTCCGTACTAAAACGCGAATGTTTTTCTGGCGCGAATTGGCAAAACACAAACCGTGCAATCGTGACCAGTGGCCCGGTATATTATTATGCATGTTTTTCTTTCAATTCTGAAAATACGCCTAAGTTGATTGGTTTTTCCATTCAGTGTTTATTTTATTTGGCCACATAAATATACAGCTGCAGCCTTCGTCGAATATACTCGTAAAATGATTGGACTAGTCAGAGACAAAGAAATCCCTCAGTAGCGTTAAAAACATAGCACGTTGTTATAAAGAACGATAATATTCAACATTTCAGTAGAAAACAACAACAATTGGGATGACGAGAGGGTCAAAAATAAAACATTGTAATAAGTTCGTCAGGTCCGATAAAAACTCGTAGATAAACTCTTACTGCATTTAAACAAAAAAAAACTACTCAAAAATTTGCCAGTCATAAGGACCATTGATAACAGTGAGTAACTTAAAAGATGTAACTTAATTTTTTTTTCATTTTGCTTCCCTGCTCCGACTCTACGCCTATAGACCCGACAATCATACCTCTGTGACGCGAACCTGTAAATTTCCCCACCCCAAAAGTGCTCAACAGGGATCAAGAACATTTTACTTAAAAAAACTTTCTGAAATGTAGAAATAAACTCAAAAAAAATAGAAGGCTTCAAATAATTCTCTCTATACAATAAAATAATCATAATCTCTATAACAATACTACTTCCTACTATAAAATTATAAATGTCAGTGTGTGGATGTTTGGATATTTGTTGCTCAATCAAGACGTAACGCATGAACGGATCAAGCTGAAATTTGGAACATAATTAGATCATAGTCTGGAATAACATATAGGTATCCATTTTATCACATACAAATAATGGGAACGGGAAAAACGTGGGTAACACCACGGGGTGCTGCTAGTTCTCTATAATCTTGAAGTAACAGTGACAAGGTCAGTAACAATAATTTTCGATGTTCACAGGACAGCAATGGCGGAAAACTGCGAGATCCCATAATCAACATCGACGCAAACTCGGACAAACAGCATTAGCGCGGATATAGAGATTTACGGCTCGCCGACACGGGAACAACATTTGCGGAGATACCCATTCCAGTATTCGAGCAAACAGTTGTTTAACTCGCTGTTATATACACGACCGGTCTAATCATCATCATCGTCAGAACATTATAGAGCTGAAGAGTTTGTTTGTTTGTTGTTTGAACGCTAGGATCCCGGGATTATTTTTACATCGAGGAAGGCTATAGGCTATAAAACATTATGCTTCTATCAACAGGAGCGGAGTATGAATGAAGAATGTACCAAAAACGGGAATTAATATTCCTTTTTAGGATCTTTGAAACTTAACGTGCGCTGAAGTCATGACAGCAGCTCTGCATGTGTCTAACTTTTAAGATTTGATCATTATAACCTTTTTCTAATTAAATGTGTTTCATATTAGTTAGTACGACCAATTTTCGACTGGTGGCGTACCAACGTAGGTGGCCCCTACTAGTCTAATCATACAATTTGAAAAAAGTTAGACATCAAATTGTCAGTCACTAGGGCTGCCAATAGAAATTAAAACTTATAACATAGTAGTTTGGTTTTAAATACCACTGATGTTACACAATTTGTCATCCGTATGCCTACAAATTATACTGATATTATAACGGAAAATTACAGCAGGTCTAGTCGGTAGAACGGCGGTTGCCGATTCTGAGCCACTGAGTTCAAATCCCACGCACACCACTGTATTTTCGAAGTCATGTGGGTAATGCCGCTAACGTAGAACGGTGAAGGAGAAAACTGTTCTGTACCTAAAGGTCATGTGTCACCAACCCGCACTGAGTCAGTGTAGTGGATTATGGCCTTGACTCTCTCCTTGCGAGAGCAAGCCCCGAGTCTTAACAGTGGGAACTTTTCGTGGGCTGCTTATGCTTATGATATACTGCTATTGTGTGTTTCTTTGACGCAAACGCTTCCAACGCGCGAGTTCCGCTCCGCTGTTCCGTCGCCGCTCCAAACTCAACGCCGCTACGCTGCCGCCCAACATTTGCAAGCCAGTCAAACGAGCCCTCAAAATTTACACTGAACAAAAACTGTACAGAGCTGCTAAGCTTTACCGCGTATCATGATCGAATTTCTCGATCGAATTGCTCTCATTGGAAATAATATAAATTTATCAATAGATAAATCTAGATAGATTAACTCTCTATGGTACTTAACAGGTAAGCAAAGTTACAAAAATATAAAAAATATATACTTAGCATACATTTTTATAAATTTTAATAGATTTAAACTTGACTGCCATCTTGCCTGATGTTAAGCGACGTGGCGGTCTACGATGGAGTGTGCTTAAAAGAAATCGATTGACTCTCGATTTGAATACGCCAAAATTATATATACCCATAGGGACCGATCCACTCGGCAATACCACAGCCTATACGTTCTTATCACAAAAGTAGAGGCACCAACATGTTCATTAATGTCCTTGAAATATCAACCATGAAACGATGTCGCTTTTTCGAGCTACGAGCAGTCGGATATAAAAGGCAATACTTTATATGAACCTGTAACACTGACCGTGTCTCAATTTTAATCGTAAATTATTTTAGCTTGGTGTTATTTTCAAGTTTAGTCATTCCGCGATGGCGGGGTAAAAGTTCGCTGGGCATTTGTCATCGTCACACCTTGTTTTTGTCTGCTTTGTGACGATAATTATATTTGGGGAACCTGCTTCTCTTGCTTACCTTTTCCGGAGTTTTAATAAGTTTAATTATTGTCTCATAATTCTCGAAACAACTGCATAAATACAAAAATGTTTTTGTATTGTTTGTATACTACAAATGTAACTACAAAATACGAGATGACAGATACAAAATTGCCTCTACGAGTGTCATGCAATACCTCTGACAGCTCAATTTAATATTAACCTAGATTTTACATCACAAAAATTACAGTAGGGTCTTGTTAATCCGGAGAGGCAAAAACAAGACCCTTTCTGGATTATCGAGGTGTCCTGATTATAGTATGCCATATTTACTCAATGTTAAAAAACTTATTCTTTTATTCAGTTTTCAAATGAAGTCATGAAAACAAAAATGTACTTGTTCAAAATTACAACCATGTCAGAAAAACTTATATAATTTTCGCACTTCATTTCAAAAGCCTGGCCTTTAAGGCCAGGTAATTCTTTCAAAGTATGCATTTAACGCTGTCTTGTTCTCGCGATCGTCACCGACCGCGGAATCGGTGCCACAGTGCAGAAATAACATTAAAATATTGGACTATGTAATTTAAACTCATTTTTTGTTCAAGATTTATTTATACTAGTGATAAGAGTTTTGTTGCTATATAAACGAATAAATATTAAATTTATCTATACTCGTAGGTATACAAAACTCAACCTTTTCTTTTTTGGTCACACTACAAGTTGAGAACGGCTTTTAAAATTTCATGCATCTTTTTAAAATGTTTCCTAATAATTCACAAGTTCGTCAAAAAATGTGCTTAAACTTAATGAAAGGCCAGTAAAAATAGACGGTTTTTTGGCCAACTTTGCACTACATTTCTAATCCAATTTTTTTCTATGAGGTAAAGATCACTTACTGAGCATAAAATTACAAAATGCTCACAGATCCAGGTAGAGCTTCAAACGCCAATTGAAAAAAAAAAACTGTTTTAGCCGATATTTTGGAAACTATATATTTTGACAACAATTGTAGAAAATAAAATTTTGCATCTTTTGTTGCTAGTAAACTTTTTTTGTAAAACTTACCGTTTACGATTTATAGGCCATATAATGATACGGTTGTGATGATGCCGATAATAGTGGATGAAAATGATGTGGTCTACGATGGAACTTGCTTCTCTAATAGAAACAAGCACAGTGTACCTCGTAACCCCAAGGTTCGAACCTTCGACAAAAACCCACTCTGGCAATGCGTTTCACAGCTTAGTTGTTCTTATTACAAAAGTGGAGACCAAACTCTTCGTTCAACTCTTCAATCATGATGATGAACGGTGCTGTTTATTCGAGCAACGAGCAATATGATAGAATAACTTTAATTTAAAAACCC
Organism: Ectropis grisescens; assembly: GCA_017562165.1. Classification (NCBI taxonomy): domain Eukaryota; kingdom Metazoa; phylum Arthropoda; class Insecta; order Lepidoptera; family Geometridae; genus Ectropis; species Ectropis grisescens. The sequence continues at coordinate 14,230,999 of CM029773.1, forward strand.
CGGACTACAAAAAAATCTACACGTAAAAAATATTACCTACTATCTAAGGACACTTTATGAGTCAGACTAGTCTTAGAATATCTTAGTTACCAAAATCCATCCAGCCGTTTGGAAGATATGTGGAAATAAAAGATTTACAAACATAAAAGATACGCGCGAAAAACATAACCCTTCTTCCATTCCGGTAAAAAGGGACACATGTTTATGCTACTGGGAACAGAATTCACATCTTATTATTTTTACATTGTTATAATCAAATTTGACATAATAAATCGTAATCGGTAAGTTCGAAAAAAATGTTTACTGGCAACAAAAGATGGGAAATTTTATTTTCTACAATAATAATAGGCTTTATAACTTTTTCAGAATATCGGATAACCTTATTATTTTGTTTGTTATTATTTTGTGATTTTATGCTCAAAAAATGATTCTAAACCTTATATAAAAAATACGAATCGGAAATTTAGTGCAGAGTTAAATTCTACGAGTAATTTTACTGCCTAAAAGGCTTCTTATCAAATTTGGTCGAGTGTCTAAATTTCTATGAACAATATTAACATTTTCATAAAAAAAAGAAAAAACAATAAATTTTGGTGGTGTCACAAACTTGGAAAAGAAATAAAAATAAAATTTCTAACAAAACCATACCATCTATGGAAAGGTGTTCAAAATTGTATTGAAGTTCCTAACTTTTTTTTTTAAACTGAATAGTTTGCGCGAAAGTCTCTTCCAAAGTGGTAAAATCTGTATGTGAGGACTTTTCTTCCAAGTACTAAGTACCTTACTACCAAAGAATTTACCTAAATGGCACATAAATGCAAGTTAGGTATCATTTATGATACCTATCTTGCATTTATATTAGGGGATTTACGCAGGGGATTCTCCCCACTCATTATTTCCTTATCCCGATCGCTGATTTAACGGACGAATATTTTACCGATACTTATCTATTTTCCATTGCATCCGCATTGAATTTTTTACTGATGTGTTATATACGTCAGTTTTTTGAGACTCCCCTTTTGGTCTACAACATAAAGTAAACAGCGTACTAATTAGTATCAGCGTCTATTTGCAATTCCAATGAAAACGGTATCAAAAATCAAGATCATAGCGTGCTTCACTAGCAATACCTACTGATATTGTTATACTGTGGCACTATGATCGTAATATTTAAAATTTATTGGTTGTCAAAATTGCAAAATCAAGCACAGGCCCGTCGTCCGTGAGCGCCGAAACGCGACTGATCAGGCCTGCCGAACGGCGCGGTATATATATGGTAGATATTAAAACATAGTGAATAACTGATACTTTTTATCAAGTCAAACTCTGCGAATGCATCTATAACTTTTAGTGGCTTTCGTTGAGTACAAAAATTTAGTAAAAAAATTCATTAGTTTAGTCATAAACTTGAAAAAACTTTTTGAAAAGAGGTAACTTTGGGATTTTTTTCTATCAAGTAAAATTCATTAAATCGTGTTACTGACTGCAAATTGCACTAGATTAGATCCTGAACTATTACATATATTTTTTTCAGAGTTTAATACAATATTTTAAAGTTTTTAAAGTTGTTTTAAAAATTCAAAATTACGGCCCACACGCCCTTAAGTCAATGGAGAAACACAGCTTCGTCAAACTTCGTCACTTAAAAGCAGTGTTTTTAAGTCTCCTCCTGCCTCTAAATTATCAACTTTTTTTAAGACAAAGAGAACTTCAACATCATTGTCCTCATTTTGGACATCGTCCTCACACATTGCTGCTCGCACAATCTCCTGATCAGTAAACACTTCATATCTTTGTAAGTCGTTTTTAACACCACCAGCAGTCCATTGCTCGGCCGGATTACAACGATCACCGAACAAGCGGGAGTCCGGATTACCGAGGCCATAATACTGTAATCACAAGATTGTAATGTTAAAAATTAAGACTTTATTATAGTACCTACATAGGTAAGTCAGTAATTTATTTTTATTGAAGACATTATTCAGTTTTATAGAAATAAATATGTCTACCATTTCTTTATTTTACTTTCCCGGCTATTATCAAATCTGTTATTCCATCCTTTGGTTCCTGGAAGAAATCAAAACGCTATCATTAGTAATAATTTCATTGAACATAGTTTCGACTATGTTACGTTATTAAGACCAACTGTCGCCATACGATAGTAGGGCTCAATTAAGTACGATAGTACTTATTACTTCTGTGGTCCTAACGTTCGTACCCTCATACAGTTGTATTTAGCTCATTAGTGTAGTATCAAAGGAAAATAATGAAAAAGAAAAGTATTACGGTTCCCAGTAAAATAGACATCGCTGATAGACTAGAATGTATTCATTGTAATCACCGAAGATGGCGTGGTTTCCACCACATTACTAGTAATTCCACAAAAGCAACAGGCCGCTTTCACTACCACGAACGAAGATGGACACCGATAGCGACCGCCGTCCCTCCACCACCACTTCGTAATACTAAAAAGTTAATTACTATAATTTCAATGCCACTTTTGTATCTGCACAACAACAAAATTTATTTGAACTTTTTTTTCTAACTCCAGAACTCGCTCGGTTTAATGACAGTAAGTACAAAACCAACTCAACTCACTTTCCAAAACAAACAATATATTTATTCCTAAAAATAAACTCCTAAGTCTTCTTATCAAAGAAAACGTGCTGCGTGCATCAGCGGTAAAATAACCCACAGGAAAGGAAAGATAAAACGGAACCGATGTCAATAGGAGGAAATAAAATGCCGAATAAAGACAACTGATAGACGTACAGCTTTATTACTGGATACGTCCAAGGATTAAGGACCCAATATATTAACAAGTTACTACTTAGATGGAATACCGAGCAGGAACATTAACCCTCAAATGGAGGTGTTGATCTGAAAGACCGAACGTTCGAGCGTACAACACCCTAATCACACTTAACCCTAACGCTACCGTAGTTTTATTTGCCGTAAAGATTTTTACAGCCGACGCTACGAACGACCCGCGTTCGACCTATCGACAAATGGCAATAAACCTTCGATCCGGAAGGATTTCAATGAAGACCCGAATCCGGTCTTAGAACAATCGAGTCTTCGTAGCCGAATCGTCATTTCGGCGCAATATTTGTGACGATATTTTCAAGGAATCATCCGTCTTTGCGTCCTAAGCTATCCAATACTAGTATAAGTATCGAAACCATTAGTATTGGAAGTCTAAATTAATTGGAATATATACATTTTTTACTAAATAACTAGCTGACCCGGCAAACGTTGTTTTGCCATATAAATAATTTCCTAATAAAATAAGGGTTGATCGTAGAAGGGTGAAAATTGAGGATTGTATGTATTTTTGTATGTTGTATCATAAAAAAATAGAAATTAAAAATTTCGTCTAAAAAATAAACATAAAAATTTAGGGGTGGACTACCCCTAACATTTAGGGGGATGAAAAATAGATGTTGGCCGATTCTCATAGATACCGGATAAGCTCAAAAAATTTCATCAAAATCGGTCAAGCCGTTTCGGAGGAGTATGGCAACGAAAACTGTGACACGAGAATTTTATATATTAGATATTTATTGTTCCATATAAAATTAAATTAAATCTTTAAATAATGCACGTCATATACAGGGTCATAAACTAAAATAACCCACCCTGAAACGTTCCTGGTACAAATGTGCCCCAAACGCTGGCTGCGTTGCCTCGCTGAATAGCGATTGCTATCCTCTGCCTCAGGAACGAGCCAGAGCGGGAGTCACCATTTTGGTTACATATACGACGCCCAATCTCCCGGATTAAATCCTTCGCATCAGCTTCCCAACTGCCCATAGTCTCCACGGCCACCGGAACAAAAATGTACTGCGGCTCCATAGCCGCGTATTTCTGGCGCTTTTTTAGTTGCTGCCCTCTTCGCTGCTGCTGCCGGAGTATGGATGGTGCGACCCAAGTGCGTAGCCGCGACAGTGCTGACACACGTAGCGTCCCACACTAAGCACCTGCCGTTTCACTAAATAGGAATGAAATACAATGCAAAGTTTTGCTTTTAGAACATTATTCCATCACAGTTATTTTAATTATAAATAAAAGTCGTCGAAAGGGCCAAGGTACGGGGGTCAAACGGCGAAATTTTAGTGTTGAGACGTCGGACTCACGGGGGCTGGGAGATCTATTTTTCAGAAAATCTTCAAAATTATTTCCTAATGCTTGGTCGACACGATGCGTGGCCAAAATGCTGCTGCCGTTTAGTTGACTCAAGGTATAAATAAACTTGGCAATTTCGCTAGCACTTTCCGACCAGTGGTGGGCTTCATCATCATGTTTAACTCCTGACTTTAATCGGTATGGAAAAGGATAATTCAGATATGCTTAGTATAAGTATTGTAGAGAGAGAATTTCCACTCGCTAGTTTTATTTAACTTTAGTGTAGTATAAGTATTTTAATTCAGATTTGTTTATAAAAACATTATATCATCATAATAATCACCCCATATCAATCCACTCTCAGACATAGACAGTTCCAAAACTACGCCGATCAGCCTGATCTGGCTTTATGTTTCCAAAAGCAAGAAATAAAAACCAATTATTCATAGCGTTGAAATAATTATTGTTTGACTGGTACAAAATAAACATGAAGTAACGTGACTAATGGCAGTGAAATTTCGGATTTATATAAATAATAATGAGAGAGGGGTTACTGAGTTGCTTTGCGATAATTATACGTTTGCGCCCTCCCTGACCAATACCACATTTTTGTTTATTACGTACAGTTTATGATTTATCATCTTAGAGGGCGTTTTTCCATTTGGGGCAATATTGCGTTCTTTTTCTAATAAATTGCGTTCAGTCAATCGGATTCGGTCCGTGGGATGAAATTAAAATAAATAAATCTTACGTTTATGTGGCGGGAGAATTTAATAACTCAATCGTGAATATTTCACGGTTGGATTGGGAATCATGAGAGATTGATGATACGATTCCATGATTTGATAAATCGACTTTACCATGTGAGGGTACTTTTTGAATAGGCGAAGATTTTTATAATATTTGAGGCATTAAAAAACCAGACTATCCACCCTATTACAAAATTGAAGCGAATTGTTTAGTAAAGAAATGAATTCCAAATATGAATTACATTACCTAACAACCTGAGTAACTATTCACTAGGATATCCAAAGATTATAATTTTTCTAAGAGGATATCTGAATCATCCATAGACCTTTTTTTTAATGTAGAGAATCAAGATTATCTAGTTTTTTATGGTTCGATTTTGTATGCGAATTTACTTTTGGCATTTTTCTGAATTTCGCGTGGCAATTCATTGTTCTGTCTTAAGTGTTAAGTTACTAGACATTATAACTGCATGAATATTTTTCTTTAGAACCACCAACGAATGCACTTTCTATATTACTTATTTAGCACAATAACTTATTTTTAAACCGGATTAGCTCAAAAATCTTTAATTAATTTACTGAAGTCGGGTCAGTTTTCACACTTTTTTAATGCAAATAAAACTGCGTTTTCTACCGACTCGACTGTTAGTAAGCGTAGATGTGTATGATATGGGAAAATAACAAGTTGTATCACTAGTTGAAAAACAAAAAAAATGTCAAAAGATTTCTAATTGTCGTAGGTATTACAGGAAAAAAATAACGCAAACGAACACAATTCCTTTTTGATTCTCAAATTTGGTTAAAAAGATATAAAATGTCTTACTTAGAATCCCACTGAATTTGGTGGAAACATGCAAGAGCGTCTCCGCGTTCCAGCAATATATGGCAAGGAACCCTGTGATGGTTTAACTCCATTGGGGCACACCACGTGGTGTCGAGTCCGACTTAGCACAACTGGACAGAGTATGGAAGGAATGTATTTCTTCCATGTAAAAAAATATGTGTGCTTAAGACGGCACAGAGAAGTAAAAACTAATATAAGAAATAACTATTGAAAAAGTACTGAATGATTTTAATGTTATTATAATATACAAATTGAAAACAGTAAACACTACGACACGACAATGACAGCAGACAAACAGCAGCAGCTGACTGTATGTTCCTCGCTCGGGTACACTCGGTGGCCCCAAGTTCACCCGAGCAAACCTTTCACTTTCGAACTTGACGATCAGCCTCATACACCGACTTCGTAAAAAGCTGTGTGTGGAGCGCCAAAAGTAGTTTTCACTTCAAAAAGAAAAGGCGACCACTAAATGCTCTACAACTGTGTTCTTCTCTCGCAAAGAGCGAGAAAATATCTTACTTAGTCGTAGAAAATTTAGATTCTGTAATTTCAATCAAGTAACCAAACAAAACACCACGCAATAAAAAAATTGAACGGTTTTTAGCGCTACATTCGAATTTCGAATGCGTAATTGGACACCACTTTGATGCGTCACGTCCTAGTGATTGCTGTTCGCATTTCAAAAAGTTGGCATTCCACAAAGAGATTTCGTGATTCGTTTTAAATTTCAATACGGCAAATAACTTGAAAGAGTATGTAAATATTTGCGATTTATTTAATTTGGAAGTTTGTATTAATTAAATGAAAATAGCTTTCTTATTATCTTTACATTTATGAATAGAACTAACAGCTTTATCTGCGTGAATTTCAGTAGACTTAGATAGGAAATGTTGGCTTCTTGGTAGCTAATTTTCGGAGAATTGTATCCCATATAATACGATTCCCTGAAAATTCTCGGAAAAGCCAAAACAGCGTATATTAATGATAAGACTGTTTTCAGAGCTCGCCAGAAAGGCCGCTTTTGCCAGTTTCTCTATTGTCAAGTAATGTGTCAGTGTCATTATGTTAGTTTGACTGACTCTGGGTAGCGAGTCCAGGGTAGTGCCGGATAGTGAACAGTGTTTTGGAACTAATTATGTTCAAATGACTGCTGCTGTAGGCAAGTGATTCATATCAAAATAAAATCTTGGTACTACCAATATTATGTTAATTAAACACACTTACTTGTTTTTGATCATTTATCAAGATTTTACAATAAATATATATAAAATATTTAAAAAAATAACAACACGTCAACAGGGCAAGCTAGACGTGGTTAGGACTGCATAGTGCAAATGAAAACCCTCCAGTCGATATTCGGTACGTCAAGTAAAACTGCCTTCTGTGTCCGACTCTTGATCTAACCGTCTAGCACTCTACCGAAATCCTCTGAAAATATTGGTCGACGCTTTTAGCAATGAGGCCGCTCAACGACACAACTATCGGGACTATGATCGTCGTATCAATTATTACTACGAGTATTATTATAATTCCTACGATAGCCGGTTGGTACTAAAGTACAGCAAAAATATTAAGGACCATATAAACAGGCAATCGCACTCGATTCCATTCGATCGGGGTTCAATAGGCCGGCGGTAACAACACTACAACTAATCGAAAGTTTTAGTTAGTTGCCAACTTGTACGCACCATCGCACTACGGTCAAGTTTTGATTAGAGTCACTTGCCTTCAGGTGATCGGGGACATCGAAACAGATATTTGAGTAAATAATTATTGAACCGTACCTATTATCTAAAGACTTTGGTACAGAAACGTGTGCAATCATGGTGGTGGTTTACTTGTTCAAAGAAAGTCACGCGGTGTGGTATAGAGCGAACTCCTACAACGTGGTGTAAACCTGTGAGACATCACCATTAGACATTTTTTTAAATAAATAGTGAAGAGACGAGCATGACTGTGTGATGGTAAGCAACATGCCTGCCACATAACAGCACAGTGACATGCAGCTATTGGAACATGAAGAGTCCAAATAATTACCTAGCACTGCACTACGCTCATCACCCAGCGATCTAAGATGTTATATCTGTAAGCCCTGTAATTTCTCTGGAAACATTGCCCGTCAAACCGAAACACATTACTGCTTAGCGGTAGAATAACTGGCAAAGGTGTGGTACTTCCCCAGGCGGACTCTGCCAAGTATTTATTGATAAGCTACAATGGGAGTAACCAGCGCTACTACTGCAGGAAATACCAATGATCATATCAATTAACAAGTCGCAAAATACCTGTTTACCTGTTTGTTATAAGTACCATCAAAGAATATAATAGGCTCCGCAAAACAGCTTTGCACGAAATACACCGTGTAATTGCAGGGATGTTTTCAACCACTACTATTATTACGAAGTCAACCCTTAAAATACGTTACGCTACGTTAGAAACTTTGATGTGTCAATGTTTGTTGTTCAATCACGTCGTAAAAACCGATGGGATCTAGCTGAAATGTGAAACTAATAGCTAATAGTAATAGTCTGGACTAATACATAGATTTTTTTTAAATAAAGAGTGATGAGACAAGCAGGACATGTGCCTGATGGTAAGCAACATGCCTGCCACATAACAGCCCAGTGACACGCAGCTATTGGAACATGAAGAGTCCAAATCATTACCTAGCACTACACTGCGCTCATCACCCAGAGATCTAATATGTTATATCTCTAAGCTCTGTAATGTCTTTGGAAACATTGCCCTTCAAACCGGAACACAGTAATATTTTCACATTACTGCTTGGGGGTAGAATAACTGGCATAGGTGTGGTACTTCCCCAGGCGGCCTCTGCTAGGAGTCCTACCACTACAATATATATCTTCTTATTGTCTTCAAATGTTATTGAAAAAAACGCAAAATTCTATAAGGAATAGCCATTTTCTGAAGCCAACGCGGACGAAGTCGATGAAAAATCTAGTTACCAAATACAATCTATTGTTTTGTACATTTCTTATCTAAAAGACCTATGGCAGTTGGCGTCAAATGGCTCGTGTTGCCTTTACCTAGCCTTTTCTTTATGCTAAACTTGAAGAGGCGCGACTTTGACCAACTTAAACTTACCCACAAATAATAGTGTAATATTAGGACTTTTGCAGAGCTAGCCTGAAGAAATACCACAACTTTGCCAGCTATTCTTCTACCACAAAGATTTGAAGGATGGTTTCAATTTCATAGGCATAGCTATAAGTAATAAAAGCTTACGAAATAGTACTCGTAATATGGATAATGAGGACTACATTCTTGTTTTTAACAAATCAAGGTTTTTATAAGCAGCGTCGGTTTTAATCGCGTAATACCCGTTCCCGTTATTTTCTCGGGATTAAAAATAGCTTATGTATTCTGCCAAACTATAATCTAACTGTCGGAACGTCTAAACAGATCTGGCTGAAATTTTTAACACAGTTTTAGGCCATAATATCACACATTAGAGGAACAGGAATTATGTGGGTAAAACCCCCGAGAGTCTACCAAAAAAAACTATTTTACTAAAACTCTAAGTCTACTATAACTGTCTTAGCTTTGATATTTACCTCTCTTTTCTTTTCGCTGATTTCGCTGATAGGCAATAGCAAAGCCATAGCCGATTTAGTTGGGAGATAGAGGGCAGCATTCTGCTAGCAATTTAAATGATAATGCAGCGTTAGCTTATCCAACTCGCGTGTTCGTAAAAAAAAGGAATACAATTCAATCCTTAATACTTTTACGATATCTATATTAGATCGTACACCAAGTCACAGTTTCCGTGCCATATCGTATCGTTAAGAAGAAGATACCAACTTTACACATTACACATGACCATAAAAACAAATTAGACATAGAATAGAACGGCAAACTTAATTCTGCAGCTGATGAAATAGTAGAACTATTTGGTTCTTGTGAGACGCCAGAGCTGTAAGGAGAATGAAAATTGCACATATTTGGCAACTAGGTACTGTACCACCAAACAGGACTTTAGATAGTGACTAGCTTTGCGTTTTCTATTTTAAAGGGTGGTGGGAGCAACATTGAGAGATAAGCCAAACGTAGAGCAAAGCTGAGATTTACCTACATTTCTGTAGGTTCAATATTCTACGACAATTGGTCAGTAATGCGCAACACGAATAGTTTACTTGTCTACCTTATTCAGTTTCATTCTAAAGACAACCCACTACATAACAGCAATTACTACAAACATATGAAACTTAACAATAAATAAACATCTAATGAACAACGTAAGTGGCGCCACAATTGATCTCTAAGATAAAGTCGGTAGCTCTGTAGCGTACTGTTTTACGCTTCAGTTCGCTAAACTTCGACTGTTCCGGCAAGATGACTACGTACTTACAAACGCCATAGAATGCTGATATGGGATAGGCCACTTTTCATTGCTTAATTTGAAAGCCTCATAACGTTTAAGTGGGCGTAAGTTAGGTCTACTAAACGGGAAAAGCAAAAGTAAATCCATATTACAAATATAATAAAAGAAGATGTTTATCTTTACGTTTTATCTTACTTAGGTATCTAAATACAAGAAAAGTGCGTCCTACTTGTCATGCCATGTATGGTATTATGAAACGTGGACACTGACAGTGAAAGCGATCCGTAGGTTCAACATCACTCAGCGAGCTATGGAAAGGGCTATCTATGATCGGGGTTTCTCTAATGGATTGCTTCGGTAATGAAACTATTCATAAGAAAACTAAGGTAACTGACATAGCTCAACGCATTAGCAATCTGACACAGCTGTGGGCTTGTAATTTTTGGTGGCAATACCGATAAACGCAGCGTAGGACACCCTAATACTAGATAGAGTGACGATTTACGAAAGGCTGGTGGCAGTCGGAAATGTAACAGCGAAGATCGGGCTGAGTAGCTTATTATTGGAGAGGCCTATGTCCGTTTGGCATAAGTCTCCATCTCCATCCTGACGAGTAATGTACATTTGGCTCTCAAAATTTTATCAGAGTGCTTGTTCGACGCGACACTTGAATTATGAACAACTGTGTTAGCTTAAAAATATTTTGATCTATACACAATTATAATCTTCTTGTAGTCTTCGAATGTTAAGGAGGGTACCCCTCAAGTTGAAAACCCCTTTCGTAGATTGTACAAGGACGTATGTTTTCAAATAGACACGAAAGGTCCTTCTACGGCCCTTCTCAGGCGTATCGTTTGCTCAAGTACCCATAAATGTATCAAAAAATCACAAGCATACGACGCCTCCCAGGTAACAATAGCCGCGCACATAAATTAGAACAATTTGGGGTATTTCTTTTCTCGTCAAAGATAATGGCGCCTCCCCGGGCGCCTGATAACGAACTGCCGCGGGGGGCGCCGCTGAGGGCCGGTTTTACGAAACACAATCTTTTTAACAATACTTCAGTTGTTAAAATCGGCACTCCTCTCTTATTAAAATTACAATATGTTGGTATGATTACTAAAATATGTCACACAAAATATGTTTCCATATTCTACCTGATGGACCACTGAGAATGGTATGAGTTTGTTGGAACATCCATAAAATCTATGTTAGTACCTACTCGTATTTCATGCTAAAATAATTGAATTACTTTGTATGAAATTTGATCTTACTACGAGTAATATTATAAATCTGAAAGTTTTAGATAATAATAAATAAATTAGGCGTTTGTTGCTCAATAGCGTCGAAGCGGCTGATCGGATGGAGTTAAAATGTAATTATGAATTTAATGATTACGAACCTGGACACACACACCTGTTGATACGGTACTTTATAGTTATTTAGTGTGTAGGTACGGTAATTTCTTGTATGTAATATGTTAAATTTATCTGACATTGATTAGCCTGCTTTTTTAAAACGTTGACAAACGATTAAAATAAAATGCAAACCCGGGTTTCTACCGCCTAACTAAAACGGTCATAGCTTTGATATTTTTCTTTTCTTTTCCTTTTCCTTGAAATGAAAAAGCCGGCAATAGCAAAGCCAAAGCTGATTTAATTAGGCGGTAGAAGGCCTATTCCTTAAAAAACCCAGTTAACTGTTAACATTTTTTTATTTGTTAGAATTTCAATGTTCACTGAATTATATTGTTAGGGAAACAGGACGCGGGAACACTTTTTATCGAAAACATTAGACGCGTAATCGCCTAACGAGAATTTCGCACGGGTATCCCCGTGGGTGTTGCCCTCTCCTCGCGTGCTGTTAATATTAAGTGTTGGCAGGAACCCGAATATTCTAGGTTTTTCTATCCAGGTTTCAACATAATTTACTAGAACCCCTGCCACCACTAAAGTCCTTTGGCATAATAGTTGAACGACGAAATTCCATTGAAAGGCTTTTGTTAATTATGGGAGAATTCGACTGTGGCGCTAATCATTCTGTTGACGTGAGTGGTGAAGCGGAGTAGAGACTCCAAATCAAAACACACATAATATATAAATAACTGACCCCAAACTGCAAAGCCCGCCCCGGCTACATACTTATTATAAACACGGGTTCGCACGGGTACATACACACACACATACACCCTTTTTTTTGTATCGGGTTTAAAAAAAAAAGTAAAATTATAAAGGAAGTTTGATTTTTTTTATTAATGTTTTTTTGTATTTTAAAATTTTATACATATATAATATTATTTACAAAACAAAAGCCATTAGTTTTAGTGAGTCAGAGCTTCCTTGTAAACGATATTTGATTAGTTTTATTTTGTGGCAGCAAAATAAATTGACTTTCAGGAGCTCCGACACGTGATAAGCCAACATACAGTTGGCCATGAGTGAAACATTCTTTTCGTAGGTCGATCCCTAATAATTCGAAGGTTTGGCCCTGGGACTTGTTAATTTTAGTTAACGCGAAAGATGATTTCACCGGAAACTGAAGTCGTTTAAAAGAGATTGGCAGATCAGTTGGAATCATCGGTATCCTCGGTATATGAGCTAGTTGACCAGCTGCTGGGCCAGTGATAAAATTTTGTTCAGCAAGCCGCTGCGAACGCTCGATACTTGACTCTCTAGCACGCGATTGCGACGCGTATTCTCTCCGACTTGCAAGGCGATTTTCAGTTTCTGATGAAGATTCCTCATTACGCCGTATTTTTATCGCCCTCGCCTGGGAACTATGTTTAGAAAGTTGAGATCTTGATCTTTTTGGCATTTTTGGGCATTATAAAATGAAAAATAGAAGGAAATAAATAATTAAACAGGCTTTTACTAAACTTTTGCTTATTGAACTATATGAAATACTAAGCTGTTTGAATAATTAAAATATAATATTTATTATCAGGTAAGTAGTAGATACTTATTGAAAGAAAATTAAAAATATGGGCTTAGAAAACTACCTTTTACTAAATTTTTGCTGAAATTTTGAACAGGAATGAATACCCATAAAATACTACTATAAGCAGTTTGAATAGTTACATTCAAATATAATATTTATTATCATATACTTATTTACCTACGAAACGAATTCAACATTTTTTCAAGCTAAAATCATACGATCACGCACACGACCGCTGCGTAGGGAGCCGATCGCGAGGGGATCCACTTGGCCCATTAGTCTATAGCTTAGCAGTCCATAAAGCCATTGTGGAACTGAAATCGCCTCTAAACATGTGGTACTTGGATGATGGCACCATCGGTGGTAGGCCTGACATTGTGGACCAAAACCTTCAAAGGCTCATTCCCCATCTCAGGAAGCTGGGTCTGGAGGTGAATCCGGTTAAGTGTGAGTTGATTCCCTGTATCACTGAAGCTAACATACACTTCCGTCACTTTGATTCTAGGCTTCCTGGCCTTAGAGAACTAACAACTTCCACTTTCAACCTTTTGGGTTCTCTAATTTTTCTTGAGGCGGTTCCCGAGGCCATATCTGTTCGAAAACAGCTTCTACTTATTGCTCGAGAGCGATTGCAAGATCTATCTGCTCATGTTGCAATGGTGCTGCTACGTATGTGTTTTACCATGCCGAGGATGACATACCTATTGCGTACTGCTCCAACTTGTCTTTGCCCGGAAGAAGTGTTCGCTTTTGACAGCACACTGAGGGATGTGGTGGAGTCCATCCTTAATGGGTCACTTTCGGAGCTACAATGGCGTCAAGCAGCCCTTCCTATTCGGCACGGGGGACTCGGGTTTCGTCGCGTAGTCGATGTTGGTTTGCCGGCTTTTCTAGCATCAGCGCACGGGGTTGCGGACCTCGTCACTATCATCCTATCTAGTGGCGACGGGGCGAGCATACCTTTTGTGCCTGAGGCGATGTCAGCCTGGTCTGCACTCAATGATGGAGCGTCAAAACCTATTACCCCGCACGTTCAGCGAATATGGGATGAAGTAGGAGCTAAAAGGATTGTCAAAGAGATGATTGGTACAGTAACTGGCGCTGATTTAGCGAGACTCCTTGCTGTGTCGCAAACAGAATCCGGAGCATGTTTGCAAGCCCTTTCTTCGCCTAATCTTGGACCTTGATAAACGACGACTCGCTTCGGGTGGCCGTGGCTTTGCGATTGGGCAGTAAGGTGTGTGAGCCCCACAAATGCACCTGCGGCTCTGTTGTGGAGTCTGATGGCTATCACGCACTTAGTTGTCGTCGTTGCTCAGGTAGGTTTCCGCGTCACCATGCTCTTAACGATATAGTACGTAGAGGAGCTTTGATTTCAGCTGGCGTTCCTTGTGTTGTGGAGCCGCCAGGTTTGATTAGAACTGATGGGAGGCGCCCGGATGGTTTAACTCTAGTGCCATGGAAAAACGGCAAGTGCCTAGTCTGGGATGCCACTTGCGTTAGGACTGTCGCAGCCACGCATTTGAGTCGAACCATTCACTCGCCGGCGGCAGCTGCGGAAGAAGCAGCCTGTAAAAAGCACCAAAAGTACGCGACGATGGAACCGAAGTATTATTAGTACCTGTGGAAACCTTGGGCAGTTGGGGAGCCGAGGCTAAAACCCTGGTGAAAGACATTGGTCGCCGAATTCGCGGTAAAGGTGGTGACTCCTGGTCTGGTTCGTTTCTGGTGCAAAGGATTTCTATCGCAATTCAGCGTGGTAATGCTGCCAGCATTTTGGGCTCCTTTGCGCCAGAAACGGTGCAGGGCGGGTTATGTGATAGCTTGTAATACAGAATTTAAATGTCATCGTTACTTTATTTTTGTGAGTTTATGATTCTTCTAACTACAATTTAAATAGATTAGTTATAGAAAATTAAGTTTTTTTGTTGATTATGTAAAGCCGTCTTGAATATAAAGTAATTTATTTTGATAAGGATTAATACCAAGGTACAAATGAAGAGCCTTTTCAAGAGGCGGCATATATAAATTAATATTTTAGAATAAAAAACTGCTTACTGTGACATAATAACTATAATATTTAGACATATGCTGTCGCGACACTTTTTGTAGATAATGATGAGTTCTGCAAAGTCGTAGTAAATGATTTTGTTCTATCAATAGTTTTCGCAGCGCACGCGACGTAAGGAATTTTTCAGGTCTTTTTTTTACACCTTATGTTACATTATTGGAGTTTTAGTAAGGATTCCTAATTTTTTTTTAATATAATATAGCCTATGTTACTCGGGGATAATGTAGCTTTCCAAAGGTGAAAGAATTTTTGAAATCGGTCCAGTAGTTTCGGAGCCTATTCATTACAAATAAACAAACAAACAAATCTTTCCTCTTTATAATATTATATAGTATATAGTATAGATAGAAACACCCAGACACAGTGCAAACATTTGAATTCATCACACAAATATTTGCACTGGGTGGGAATCGAACCCACGACCCTCGGCTTCGCAGGCAGAGTTACTACCCACTAAGCCACGAGAGCAGTCAGATATTTCAGACAACAATTATTATAAGTGACTAGATGTACCCTGCGCGCGTTGCTATGCCACCTGTCGAAATTGGTCATAACAACTCATATACCTATATATATATATATATATATATAGACTGCAGGCCCGTGAACAAAATGTATAGGTCCAATTAATCACCAGGAGACCTATGTAGGATGATAGAAGGGTATAAAATAATAAGATTGAGTACTGTGCCGTCACTTGAAAGCTGTCCAACTGAATGCAGGTGAATTAGGGGGTTACAAATCTCGATCATTTCTCTTTGTCTCATGCAAAACAACTTTTCCAAACATCATCATAAGATCAAACGCATAGTTTACGATTCTATTCAGACAAACATTCATTTTTAGGGTTCCGTAGCCAAATGGCAAAATACGGAACCCTTATAAATTCGTCATGTCTGTCTGTCTGTCCGTCCGTATGTCACAGACACTTTTTTCCGAAACTATAAGAGCTATGCTATTGAAACTTGGTAAGTAGATGTCATCTGTAACCCGCATTAAGATTTTGATTAAAAAAAGTAGAAAAAAACAATAAATTTTAGGTGTGTCCCAACTTAAACTGAAACTCAACAATTTTTTTTTATCAAAACCATAAATGTGGTGTATCTATGGATAGGTCATCAAAACTTATATTGAGGTTCCAAACATTTTTTTTAATAGTTTACGCGAGGGACTCTTCCAAGACTTTTGAGTATTTCTTGTTTATACTTTTATCTTGAATGTAAATATCCAGCCAACGCATATTAAAGGTCGCAAGGAAAATATTTTTGTAGTTTACTTTACAGTGAATTTTAAAATAACATCATAACTTTTTTTATAAATTTATAAATATTTGTGCATACGACGTACAGTTTTGCAGGCAGAGCCATAAGGCCAGTCAAATCGTAACAAAATATAAAATTCTACAGTATTACCTCAATTTCACAAATAAGTGGTTCTGGAACGTAAATGGGTATCACTTCCATTGCAATTCTGCAATTCCAAGACTGGCTTAGTCGACGGTAGCCTCTCAAATCCCGCCTTGCCCGATGGCTACGAGTATCGCAATTTAGCTTCGCCACGTTATCCAAAATGACAATCATAGCGGCAGGACTTGGAAATTGAATTTGTTAAGCTTAGCAATCATACCAGGTTCTACAGGAAGCGTGTTATTACAGCGGTAATGAGCTTACAACATTTGACTCATGTTATTTGTACGAATCTATGTTATTTTAGCTATAATGCGATTACTATATAATTTATATCTATAAATCACAATTATAAAGACAAAATGGTTAACCAGTACAACGGTAACAGTAACGGTTCGTCGTTCTGCGTGCAGGCTGTGGCCTTATGGAATGCTCTTCCTGTGGCCATTAGACGTGCGCAGAGCGTCGCTTCGTTCAGGACTCTGATTCGGCAGCATTTTCTGACAAAAGTTGTTCACTGATTTATGTTTATTTTTCTTAGATTTTTGTGTTTCTTATTGTATACATACTATATACCTATAATGTGTATATATTTATATATATGTATTTGTATGTGTATATACATATTTAAACTTATTTATTTATTACACCTATTATATGTATTTTGTTCTATTATATTTAATGTATATATAATTAATACACGTGTTTATTTATATTGTTAGTTGCACCACTGCCCAAAATCTTACAAATCTTGTTTCTTTGTAAATCAAAGGTTATCTGAAAGAGATCGCTTTTAGCGATAAGATCGCCTTTTGTGGCCATTATGTTTTTGTTATTTTATTTGTTACTTATTGTCAACTTTGTTTGTGGTGCCAATAAAGTGTTTTTGTATTGTATTGTATTGTACAACTCACTGGGTGGCAAGTACCTATGAACATGTGCAGAATCAAGGATTGTCAATGTTCTACTAACTATCCACTGTTTTCTAAATATTTTTTATATGTACCTATAGTTAAGTCACACAGCGAGCTATGGAGAGAGCTATGCTCGGAGTCTCTTTGCGTGACAGAATCCGTAATGAGGATATTCGCAAAAGAACGAAAGTGGCCGACATAGCTCAAAGAGTAAGCAAGCTGAAGTGGCAATGGCAGGCCACATCGCTCGCAGAACTGACAACCGATGGGGAAAAAAGGTTCTTGAGTGGCGACCACGAACCGGGAGACGCAGTGTTGGACGGCCTCCCACTAGATGGACAGATGACCTCACAAAGGTCGCTGGAAACCGCTGGTTGCAGGTTGCGCAGGACCGTTCGTTGTGCAAATCTAGGGGGGAGGCCTATGTTCAGCAGTGGACGTCTTGTGGCTGATGATGATGATGATGATAGTTAAGTACCCTCGACAGCTTGATCTCGCCAAATGTTACGCGGTGTTGCGATATACTATAGAGCGTGTTTACTTAGAAGAAACCAATTCCCTCTCGTCTTAAAAGCACCAAGATTTTAGCTATTGGGAAAACTCACTCAGGCAACAAATTCCAGCCTAGACGTCTTTAAAGTTTAAAGTAGAGTCAAACCTCTTCGATGTAGTCTTTGAAACGTTAACTATGAAACGATGTCGTTTTTTCGACATCGTCGACATCGTTTCTGTTCTAGACAATCACACTCACGCATACATTTAAAATGTCACACAAAGTTGCACAACCAAACCTTTACAAAGCAACATTTGCAATAGTCGCTTCTCTCTCCTATTTCTGAGGTAATAAAAACTGTCGCACTTTGCTTGTTATATTTTTTAACTTGTCCGACACACGCTTTTCCTGCATGTGAACTAAGTGAATTCTAACTATCCTAACTTTAAGCTTTATTACAAAGGAATAAGGTTGAAAACAAAATTTTGGTAAAGAAAAGTTTTACAACTACACAGTAACTGGAATGTTATGATAAGAATTTCCGCCGCAAATTTTTGCATGAATATAGAAGTTTTTAGAGAAAATGCAATTTGGACAGGGAAGAAATCTATAAAAAAGTTGTGTTGTTATTTTAAAATTTATTGTAAAGTAAAATTTAAGAACAAATTTCTTCGCCACTGTTAATATAAACGGTGTTGAGATCAAAGATAAAACATATAAGCTGGGGCCCGCGGTTTCACCCGCGTAGTTTTCGTTATTTTGCTCGGGGTACAGCCTTAAATCATTCAGTTAGTAAAACATCTAATGTTTGCTACAGTATTAATATAATTGAATATTTTTTAGTATGAAAACTCACGTGGTTATCACACATTTTAAATAAATACACGGGTAACTCGAGCAGTGCTAAACGCGTATTCTCCTTGAAAAAGGTCGCCGAACGCGATCGAAACTTGAGTCGGACTGAACGTATATCAAACGTGAGTTACCCGTGTATTTATTTAAAATATTGAACGATACTTTTTTACTACTACTTTTATAGTTTTCGGTGAGCAAAAGTTACACTACTTACACAAAAAGTACAATAATTTCGCTTCAACATGTTTCGCATTGCTATGCATTGTTGGCTGCAATAATACGTAAGTTAAGCTCAAGTTACAGTGATAAGATGGGCAATATGTATCCCGGCGAAGTAGTAATTGGATAACAAGGCTGCGTCGTGAAGAACTTGCTGGACGCACGCCAAATCGCCGGGGCTTGCTTACTTCGCGCCGAGCTCGGTCCAACACGGGACGGCATCTAATCTGGATTATTAAACGACTTTATAAAATGAGGAGGGTCTCAATTCGTTTTTTTAAGTATAGAGTGACAAGACGAGCAGAGGGCTTGGTGGTAAGCAACATGCCTGCCCATAACAGCACGGTGACACACACACAGCTATTGGAACATGAAGAGTACAAATCACTACCTAGAACTGCATTGCGCTCGTTGCCCGGAGATATAAAGTCTTTTATCTCTGAGCACAGTAATTACTCTGAAAACATTGCCCTTCAAACCGGAGTACAGCAATGTTTTCGCATGCTTGGTGGCAGTATAACTGGAAAGGTGTGGTACTTCCCCAAGTGTATTCTGAAATGATCCCTACCACTACTTGACTTATGTATGCTACGTGACTGCTCCGCCAATTGTCAATCGATTTAGTTTTTTTTTAACCCCGACCAAAAAAGGGGTGTTATAAGTTTGATGTCGATGTCTGTCTGTGTGTGTGTGCCTGTCTGTGGCACCGTAGAGCTCATTTATTTTTCACTACTACCCCAATATGGGCATCAAACAAAAGGGCTTGACTAGTAGAATGCATTGCACTATGACAAATTTCAAATCCAAGATGGGCGCTTCCACAAAATGGCGAAATACATTTCTTTTTTCACAACTCCCTTAATATGGGTATCAAATGAAAGGGCTTGACTAGTAGAATTTTGTACAGGTAACAAATCCAAGGTAGTCGAGGGTTTATCAAAATTTTTAAATTTGTTCTTGTTTATTTGGTAGATAATATTTAAAAGATGGCACCATACCAACTTTATCGTAATCGGTGTGGTGGTTTTTTGAAATATCAAAGAAAAATGTTCTTGCCTAAACCTGGACGATGTATTCGTATTCCCTCGCCATTTCATTGAAAGATGGTATATAATTGAATAACATTTTAAATTGAAGTAAATTGCCCCTATCTTGTCCTATTGTCGAGAGCATAGTGTTCTAAACGTTGTTGTTGGCGTTACATTCATCTTTCCATATTTTTCTGGGCCACCTTGGTAGTAGCTCTTTACCCTTCGGGACCCAGTCAATGGTGGTTTTGCCCACAGTTATTTTGGCATACGACTGACGTGTCATATTCAGTTCCATTTCAGCGCAGCAACCTTTTGAGCCACGTCTATTATTTGAGTCTGGGAGCACAATTCTTTGTTCCTGATATGATCTGTAGGTAAGTTTCTCACCTAGGATACTGTGCTCTATCTAATTTAAATAATTTATTTTATAGTTATTTTTATTTTACAGGCCTTTCACTCTTTTTGCACAAAAGCACATGCTGCACATATCGATATAATGATTACAAGGCCAATCGAAATCCGGGTGTAATTTATAATTTAGTGATTTTCGTTCGTGCGTGAGACTGTGTGTGCGTGAAAAAGGTAGCGCCACTGCGTTGTATAGCTTAAGTGAGACGAAATATCATAAACAAACATGAAACGTACCTCTATAGATAGGCGTTTATTTAATAATACATTTTATTTTAAATCTTTCGGATACACCTGTTATGAATACGTTGCATGCAATCTTGATCTACCAAGTGGCTGTGGACGTGCTATGTCAGAAATAACTTAAACTCATACAACACGCAAGGAGAGAGACATTCTTGTAGTACATAGCCTGGCCTAATATATAAATTATGTTTTAACATATTTAGGAATAATAAAGATAAAACAAAAAAACTCGAAGCGTACTTATCCACTCACGGTATTAGAAACTTTCATTCCACGTGCACGACTCGGCGATACTTAAATGAGGTCTTAACGGAGATATATGAACTAGTAGAACAGAAATGAGAAGCTTATTTAAAGTAATAAATAGATTAACAGCTTGATGACGATGCCAACGGGTACTGGATCCATTACGAACTGAAAAATATGACTTTGCTAGCACTGTTCACAAAGTCTCTTATTATTAGGTACAGAATTATTTTTTGTAGGAACTATGTCAGTGTGTCTCGGATGGCTTACCTTCATTACACTTAATAAGGCCTTAGCCTTATTACAGTTGGCTAAAACTACTAAATTCAATGAAGTGTAATAAATAACCATTCAGTAAGGTAGCATACGAGGATTGCTTTCTTAAAAGTTACTTATAAATTGCTTCTGGATCAGTCACTAAATTGAGATTAATAAAAGCTTTATACAGTACTAGCTGTACCCCTGCCACGCTTTGCTGTGCCACATTGTGATGCAAAAATTAGATAAAAACAATCCTTGACGCAGATTTTAAATCATTCTAAAATTTCAGCTCGATCGGTTCAGAACTTTTTGAGTTTTTGAAGCGTACACAAACCAACATAACATTTTTATATATAGAGATATAGAACTAAAGAACATAAATAATCTCGTAGTGAATACGAGTAGCTTATTAAATAGAGACGATTTTTGTATAAAATGTCAAATGATTGTCACTTTCTTTCCAAATGTGCTTTGTTATAGAAATCATTTTAACAAAACAAGGGCTACTGCCCGAAAATTCTTTCCGTATTCAAGTCCAGATAAGGTGTGGATTGCCATCTGTTTAAAAAATAAATAACTATTGTTAACGTAATCACAATCCAGACCCCCCAACCCCCATGTTATCAAAAATAAGCAAAACACATATCCCTCAAACCCTATAGTGTTTACGTAATACTTGAACGACCCCGAGTAATAAATTATTTATATTTATGTATACTTGTATAATGTTAATGTATGTTGAAAACATTATAAACCATTTCACAAAATAAAAAATATTGAAAAATGTTATAGTTTGAAACAAGTGAATTTAAAAAATTTAAAAAATTGCCCTGTATTTATTTAAAACAATTATTTCAAATATGTACGTACGTACGTTGGAAGCAACTAAATCAACAAACACTAACAATAAAAAAACTTTGCGATTCAAACAATGACTCTTTACTCAAAATTTTCCATTCAATTATTTTCCACACTTTCGAACTAAACTGCAAGCATTTTTAAAACTCGAATTTAATCATTCCAAGTCCGGTGACGCGTAAAAACTCTACACGTTGAATTAAAGTAGTTTTGTAGTCGACGAAAGCCTTTCGTTGTACGGTTGTAAAAAGAGGATTTTTTACGGTTCAAAAGGGGTTTTCCTGCGGGGGGGAGGAAACGTACATCCTTATTTACTTCCCAACGTGACCGCACTCTTGCATTTCAACTAGGGTTTAAAAAGGAATTATGGTTAACTAGATTCTAGAATCAGAGCTGGCTGGGATTTCTGAGCAGAGTTTTTTTTTTGTTTTTCAATTTTATTCCTTGTAAAATGTGTTGTTGAATAATGGTGTCGTCGAATCCCTAATAGGAATTTTGTAAAATCAGGTTCAAAAATAAAATAAAATAGTAAATAATTTTTTGTAAAAGATTTTTATTAAATAGCTTAGCAACGTCCCGTGTAGTTCTTGTTCTCGTTATTTTTCAGATATAAAAAAACTAGCACATAAAGCCTCATCTGCTATTTCAGACTGTAATCAAACCGTGGTCCAAATTTCAACTCGATCTTATCTGGCGTTTGACGTTATTGAGCAACAAACATCTAAACATTTCGTATTTATAACATTCGTAAGAAGGGTAAGCTAGTATTGACTTAATATACTAAAAAAACTTTAAAAACCCGACAAAATTGACTTCTAGAGAGTGGTACCTATCACTACAAAACGCGGTTATATTAATTAAATAAAAATATCCCAATAAAATAAATAAAACTGCTTAAATTTAAAATTATTTATTTAAATATAAAACTCAACAATAATTTCACAAAATTATGTAAAATAAGAAACAAAGTTATGTTACAACTTAGTGGACCATGCATTAATACGTAAATTAAATTAAAATAAATAAAAGAAGGAACATTATTAGACACACCTATGATTTACATATTCTGCAGTTTAACATTTAATTTTAAAAAATAGCTAAATTATTTTAATTGTGTACATCCCTAATGAACATTAAATCGCTCTTTTACAACAAAAGGCGCAAAGTTTCATAGAGACACGAGCTACAGAATTAAATTTAAATTGATACACAAATTTAATTTAAATAATTGCAGTTCATAATTTAATTCAATTAAAAATTTTTTTTTGGTGAATACATGTCAACAGATTTGTAATTAGTAAAGCAGAAATGCATTAAAAAGGCTCCATAAGGTATGTTACTTGATAAGTAGTAGATATTTGAAGACTAGTAAGAGTTGTACTGACTAGGTTAGATCTTTCTAATATCTTACAATATTAAATAAATTATCACGTCATATGAGTATTTAAGTCAATGAAGTCTTTCGGCCTTTGTAATAATATTATAGTCTAAAAATACCTTTTAACTTAAAATGCATATTTTAGTTGAAATGCTTTATTTATCTTTGGATTTAAGTGATATATTTCAATTAATTTGACATTAAGCTGTGATCTAAACAAATAAATTTACCTTTGTTTTCATTTAATTTAATTTTAATAAATTCAAAGACATTAAAAATTTAAAGTCATAGATGTCAATCATGTCATGTACAAACTGATATTTTTATATAGGTAAGTACCTATTATTTTTCAACAAATGAATAATGCGATTTGTCAAGACTTGCCCTTGTCCATAGTATTCTGGTATTGTTGATTTGTATTAAACTTTAAAGAATCTAATAGAATCGTTTAGTTATTTTTATTGTCATTAAAGTAGTTTTTGACCTAAAAGTTAACATTCTTGTAAGCTAGAAAGGTAATATAAACTTTGGCCTGTTGTTAAATATGTTATTCGAGATGAATAAAAATCAAAATTATACGTATAACTAAGTTGGTTTACAAATCCAGACCACAATATTCCAAAATATTACTGAAGCATAATAAAGTCGACAATAAATTTACTTCGACAATTTCTGTATCGATTTGGCTTCAGTAAAAAATTCGATAGATCATATTTAGCTTAGACTAAATTCTTGGAATACAGCGGTGGTGGTGACTGTACAAAACAATTGTTAAATAGATAAATTAAACTTAATATTAACCTTTAATATATTCGATCTAATCGTTTTCGGGTTTCATCCACATGTTTTAGGATTTCACTAGAAATCGCTGCGTATTCTTTCACAGAACAGCGGGATTTCAGTGAAACATTTTTTTTAAATAATTACCAATGTCATCACATTCTCAATTCATAAGTTAAGTACATACATCATGCGCTTACGAACATTGCTCAATGTATGTCATTATTGCTTTTAATATCATGAAGCTCAAACAAACATTAGGATAAAATTTATATTTTGAATGTTCTGCATAATGACTAATTTTGGTAAATTTGTGACCATAATTCAAACTCATTAAGGTCTAAATTACACATAAAAATCACAAGCAACGAAGTGATCTTCACTTTCGAAGCCCAGAAAACGGCAGTGTCGTCATGCCCTCGTAGCTAACTAATAACGTGCAGTAACTAATTTCTCAAAATGACAGAGAAAGTCATTGTTATATTGAATCTTCGCAATTTAACTTAATTGAAGACCTAACTAAACAATGTTCATAAGCGCTTCCTTATCTATAAATTAAGCTAGCACTCCTTTAATCTTCAGTTCCCGTGATCCATTGAAGGTACTTGAAGGATCTCGACTGGAACGGACTGGCTCGCGCTTCCCTCAAGTTCCGTGGCTGCTGGTAACTAACTTGCTCTCTGAAATGTAAAAATATGAAGTTATAGTCATTAAAAATAAAAGGCTCGCTTTTACATATGTTTATCTATAAATGTTTTGACTTTTTTTGCATTTCACTCAAAACTGGAGCCAAACAGATTCAAATTTGGATTCAGCGGGTCGAAATACAAGCTCGTAGGGGAATCCGGTCCAAAGTACAGATAACTTTATTTTTGTATGCTGCTGTTTTGTACAATGTACTAAAATGGGATAAAAATTTAAAACCACAGCTCTATCTTCCGCATCCCGATGATGCAAAGACAAACAATTTACAGAAAGAAGTACCTAATAAAACTTAAAACCCCATAAACTCACTAGTTCATGGGTTGAGCCAGCTGACACTAAGCTGACAACTGGTGGACAGGCATTTTAATCACTCAAATCGCATATTTTGACTTCGAACAAGCAAATGTACCTACACACTATACTTCTAGAATACCTATTGGTATAATGACAAAATGGCCAAACTATTGTTTGGCTCCAAGTAACTTAAGCATTCTAGCTGAAAGCGTAAATTATGGGAAGCTGTAATTAATCAGCCATTTAATAGCTCATAACATTATACATATGATGTTTACATGACGACGCGACGGCCATGTTGGTTTATTTAGGTTGGTTTAGTTGGCTACATGAGGGTTGTTCTCAATAAAATAGGTCATTTCTGTTACGGAAATGATATATTATTATAGATATTGGAAATAATATATGATAGAAATGATATTGACAAATTATTTAATGCCTTTTGAAAAGTATCAAATTGAATGCATCAATTTGAAAAGTGAAGATATTTTGAAAGAATTGATTTATTTGTCATTGAAATTATCCCAATCACTCAATGTAAAACGATTATGCAAGATATGCAACATGCAGTATGTTCTGTGGATGAGCGTGTAAAAATCGATTGTATCCACTGGGAAAACACACAGGCCAACCTGATTGTTGTTCGATTAATCAAAGTGGCATCAAACCTTTTCGTACGGGTCTTAGGAGTATGTATCATGAATGAACAAATGAAATAGCATCGCTTTTGTAGCTTCGAGTAAACCGACAAAAAGGTTAAATGGAACTTGGTTTGTGGTTTGGGCTCATGAAACTTAGACTGAATGAAAGACTTTCAACACGTCTAAAAACTCAAGTCGGTCGGTTACCTGAACAGTCGCGATCCGACAAATAAGAGATATCTCTATCTCTCTATCAGATATCTCTATAATGAAGGGCTTTTTGCGGCAAACCACGTGCAGAAAGTTTTTTTGTTTAACTGTCATCCTAGACCTCATAACTTTTTTTGTAAAGTCTAGGGAGATTGCATGTACTTTCCTGCGCTTCTCTAGAATTTCTCGTCAGATATAGGTGAAGTTCTAGTTGAATAAGCTGTTTCTCATTACGCTTAAATCTTCGGGTAACAATACGTTTTACCAAATGTTATCTTTATAACTTATTGAAATACAATGATGATAAGTATAGAGAAGTAGAGTCTTACCTAGGTTCAGCTGAAGCACGAGAGTGGTAAGCAGGAACGTTAGGGTTGTGGTAGCCAGTAGCATGGGGCGCCGGTGGGACATGAGTGTGCGTCTGCACTGGCGGATGCTCCGCAGCCACCGGTGCTTGGTAGCTATTCGGGTTGTATCTATCCACGGAGACACCTCGGGTTCTTTCCTGAATTATCTCCTTGCCATATGAGCTTAGTGGACGACCACGTCCCAAAGTATTGGTCTTCGGCCATTCCTGGGACTTGAACTCGGATTCAAAACTCCTCTCACGCCAAGATTGAGGCCGAACAGTTTGACTCCAAGTTGGAGTTGGCGTGTAAGACGGTTCAGAGGCTTTAGCATACTTTGTTTCGGGTTCCCATGGGGGTTTAACATTAGTCTCTGTCGTCAGAGTCTGTGATTTTTCTGTAAACTCTCTGAGTTCTCTACGCCATTGGGGCTCAACTGTTTCAGTAGGTTCGTTGTTATCATAGTAATAAGCTGGAGAAGGGTCGGGTTGATGCTGGAATTTGTTATCTCCGGGTATATATGTGGACTCGGGAACTGAGATATAACGCCTCTCGTATTCACTATAATAGGTCTTACGTCCAGGCATTTTCGGTGGCTCTACGTTGGACACGGGTACGACAAAAGACTGATTTGGTTTAGGTGGTATGTATGCTGTCGGTGGAGGCTTACTGAACTTGCTAGTGGGTAGGTTTGGTTTCCAGCCTTTGTTATTAGCGGGAGAAAACGAACTTGTCTGAGGTGGTGGTTGGTAGTAATTTTGCGGAGTTTCAGGAGGTACATAAGAAGAATCTTGTTCCCATGGTGGTGGTACATACGAAGATGATGAATATTGTTGTGTAGTTTTCTGATAGGATTCTGATGAATCTTTGTTAAGATAGTTATACTGGCTCGGTTGACTTGGTGTAATAATGGTGGGAATTGGGCTCAAAGGTTTTGTGCTCGTAGCCCAGTTGCTTGGTTTTGGTGTGTATGTAGAATAGGAATTTTGATAAGTGTTTGATGATTTTTCATGTGTGTTCTCAGCGTAAGAAGGTTGGTACTGAGTTTGTAGTTGTGCTGGCGATTGATATTGTGATTGAGGAGCTTGATACTGAGTCTGTGGAGCTTGATATTGAGGTTGTGGCTGTTGATATGTAGGTTGGGGTGATGGAGTATGATGATACTGCGGTTGAGGTTGGTACAAAGGTTGACTCTGAGGCTTCGGTTGGCTCCAAGATGGCGTGGTTGCTTGTGTTGGTAGTGGACTAGGCGCCACATTATTATAAATAGCGTTATCCCGTTGCTGATACCATTGTTGATTTGTGATTTGACTAGGTTTTACATTGCTAACAGTTAAAACTTCAGCTTGGGGTTCTTGCGACCACTGTCTTTGTTGCTCTTCAGTTTGGCTGCTATATTGGTAGTTGTTTTGATAAATATCAGAAGGCATTTGTCTTTCTACGCTTAGTCTTTCCAACAATAAGCTATGACGTCTTTCAGTCGTAGGTTCTGGTGGGTAGACAGGCTGGTAAGGTCTTGCTGGTAGTGGAGAAGTTGCAATTCTATCAATGTGAGGTGTAAAGTATGTTTTTAGAGTAGGAATACCTTGCTGCGTAATGTCCTCATACGAACGATCTAAAGTTTTAGTCGTTCGATTAACTGTGACAATGTTTTCGATCCTGTTTATTTCTGTTAATAAACCAGTGGGTTTATCTGTTACATTTGTAATTATTTCAGTTTTTTCAGTCGTTTTTGTCAAAAAGTCACCCAATCCAATCGGTTTGATTTCAACGTCTTCTACCTTTTCAAGTGGTACCGATGGTTCTCTAAGGGGCACTTTTGCTGTAATGGTTTCCTCATGAACGACTGGTATTTCTTGTTTGAACTCTTCTTTTTCCACTATAACTTCCTGCTTTTCTTCTGTTATCTCTTGAGACAACTCTTCTTTATCGTCATTAGTATCAGAAACTGCAGATTTTTCTGTTTCTTCGGAAGATTTTTCTTCAGTTTGTTTTTCTTCACCTTCGTTTCCCTGTTGAACTGGTTCAATTTTTTCATCATCTTCCTTGTCTTTTGATTCACCAGGTGGATCTGAGCTTTTTTCTTCTGCTTCTTCATATTCTTCTTCCTCTTCCACTTCTTCTTCGTCATCTTTTTCCTCTTTAATTTCTAATTCTTTGTCGTCTTTTTCTTCTTTCACTGCTTTAACTTTTTCTGTTTCTTCTAATTCCTCTTCTACCTCTTCCTCTTCTTCTTCCACTACTTCTTCTGATTCTTCGGTAGGTTTTTCTTCTTGTGGTGTTTCAGACTTCTCCACAGGTTGTTTGATTACAAATGTTACAGGCTCGGCTTCTTCAAACTCTTGTTCTTCTACCTCATCTTCTTGTTTTTCTACATCATCTTTTTCTTTTACAGCCTCATCTTCTTCTTTTTCTTCTTCGTCGTCTTGGACTACAACAATTTTTTGCCAGTAGTAGTAGTTGTTTCAGACCTTTCTTCAGTTTTGATAATATTGTCTTGTTTATTTTCCTCTGGTTTCGCTGTTTCTTCTGTAGATTTTTTTACAACAGTAACCACAGCTTCACTAGGTGTTTCTTGAACGGCTTCAATTTGTTCTTCTTCCTCCTCTTCGACTTCTTCTTCCTCCTCTTCATCATCTTCTTTGGGTATTATAGTTGTTTCTGTTTTAGTTTTAATTTCTGTTTTGCCATCAGTGGTTGTTTTAGTAATGGTCTTTTTAACTTCTTCAATCGAACCATCAGGTAAAGTTTTTTTTGTTACCTCTACTTTGGTTTCCGTCTTAGCTGCAGATTTTTTAGATGGTAATTTAATGACAGCTTCAACTTCGCTGTCTCCGTTTTGTTGGCTTGATCCATTTTGATTTGCCACAGAGTTCTTTGTTTTGGTAACCACTTCTTTTTCTACGACTTTGACTTCTTTCTGAAAATAAATAAAGAGCAATAATTAGAAATTGTTAATAACATAATAATTGTTTAAATAACTATGTATTACATTATTTGTTAATTTGGTTAGCAAGCTTGCAGGAATGTTATTAGTAAGAATTCAATAATACGTATAAACTCACAATAAACATTCTTGCTACTGATAGAACTACTGTTATAACTCTTTGACATTATACAATAAATACATATAGCAGATTAAAAATACAGATAAATAAACATATAAATAATAAGTGTACAGCGATTTGAGTTGAACCTTTTGTTTATCAGCGCCCATGGGATCTTCAATGGGCATCAACACTTTTGTTTCAGAAGCAAAAGTGGAGTAATCTACAGCGGGATGCGCGAGTGTATCAAAATATTTTTCTTTGTTTTCAATTTGGGAATTTAAACTGCTTGTGCAATCACTATTTTCTGTTTTTTCTGGAGATTGTATCTTTTGGGTATCGTCATTATATCTGCTCACTTCTACACTGTATTCTTCAATTTCTATTTTAGGTTTGGAAATTTCTTCAGTTATATCATCGATTTTAGCTTTTTCTAGGCTTGGTAAAACTTTTTGGTCTATTTCGTTTCTAAATATCTTATCAGAGTAATTGTCAGATTTACTATTATCAATGTTTAGTAATATGCTCTCATCATTATTAGCAACTTTTGGTACGATATTTTTTAAATACACGAAAGATGTATTCGATTCGTTTGCTCCATTTAATGTATCTCGATCTGATTTATTATCCGCATTTGCAATACTACTGCTTTTTACTGGTTCACTTGAAAATATCCCATTGCTAGCATTATTTTTGGGTGGTGCTCTAAAGTATTCAGCTTCGTAGCTTATTTCTGGAAGTGCTGATGTATAATCATCGTTCCCAAAACTTGAAGGTGTGTACATATGTGCCGGAGATCCATACTCAAACATTGACACTGGTCTGTTATTATTTATCTTTGAATACGTCGCTGTATTTTTGTTACATGTGTCATATTGTGGAGCACCGGATGTCATGGAATTGTTTACAAACTGAGTCGGTTGCGTCGGTGCCTTTTGAATGGATAAATCGCGAGACTGACTAGGATTGCTCCTCGTTCTAAGAAGTGATTTTGGGTTTGCTGGTAGATTAAACGAAGGAAATACTTGTACTGGAAGACAATTAAAATTTGGAACTGCAATAGGAGTCGATTGCACTGATGGAGATTGAATGGATTGTTTTGGTATCTCCGGGACTCCTTCATTCATAGCATTTCTCATGAGACGTGCAGCCATCCGAGAGGACTTGATCTCTGAGAGGTCCAGCCCGCCTGGAGTGTACGTGAACGGTTTCCGGTCCCGGCTCATCGCGCCGTGAAGCGCCGCCGGCGGATTCATCTCGCTGAAATAAATTTCACTCGTTATCAAAACTGTCGTCCTTCGTCCGATTTATGAAAAATATTATAACATATTTTTCAAAACTATAAAACCGTCCGAGTTTTGGCAATCTGACAACATTGGTACAAAATAGACGAGAGATACTCACTAGGTCCGATGTTCGCCGCAAAATATTATATTTACTTCCTGCGTTCCAACGTGCGTTCTTCGGACGTTTGTTTATCCAGTGGGCACATTTATATCTGACACTAGAGAACTGCACTGGGTTCGAATTTGCATCACAGGGAGATGGATCACTTATATTTGTGTAGGAACATGCAGATATGAATCTGGTCGCAGCGGTTAAATATAGCGCGGTAGTAAATGAGGCGGTACATTAGAATCTGGGCAGAGTTGCGCGCGGTCGGCGCGTGCGCCGCCTGCCGCCTACTGCCGGCCGCTCGACACCACTCATGTATTTTGGTACCGACCCCAATAACGGCCGCCTCGTCTACTATTTATCTTGGGCAAATCGTCAAAACAACGCCTAACTTCCGACAGTTTCGCGATTATTATTTACTGGTCCATTCATGCTTGCACCGATCTATTGGCGTGTTCGTCAGTGGCAAGTCGTTTAGACACTGATGCAGTGCTAAGTGGAGGATGACTACGGGTTGTGTGTTGCGGTTGCCAACTATAGCAATATTTGTCACCGAGATGAGCAATTCCAATGAGTTCAGAGCATTTTCCTTTGGAATGTGGCATTTAGGTACATTTGTTTTGTAAAAAAATTCTTAAAAATCTTTGTTATTATTATAAAAAAAACATTGTATTTTCTCAAAAACCACAACATACTAAAAAATACCAAATTAATACATTTCCGGTAACACTTTCTTCTGTTATGTCGAAAAAAACAGTTAAATTAATTACTCGTCTTCGAATTAGAATTTTTATTCTCTTATAGTTTTTTTACGAATTTCCTAAGTATCTACGATCATTTGCAAAATTTTCACATGAAACCCTCTTCAATATTTCATCACTGTTATAATACACACAAAATTAAACAGTGGATTAACTGTTTTTGGTTACCTACGGTAAATTTAATTTTGAGTAAAAATAATGGCGAAAATTGAGGTTTTCTTCTTTTTTAAAATATTATTGTTCCAGATTTCAACTCGATCAGATATATCGTTCTGACCTAGTTGAGCAACGAACATCCTAACAATCAGACTTTCATAAATAAAATAGTCATAGAATTATTTGATATCTGAATATTTAGACAGACAAGAAAAAGATAGAGTTGGAAGAATGAATGTTGTTAAACCTAAGGGAAAAGTTTTCGTGAAGTCATAAGTTTGAATCCCGCCTAAACTTGTTTATAATATATCCATGTGTAAATGTACAAATTTGGCATCACCGGCATTAACGTGAATAAAAATATAGTGAGAAAACCAACAGATTATAGGAAAGCTAAGATAAGAAAACGTTTATGAAAAGCCAAAATTATTTACAAGAGAACAAAAAAACTAATAACATATTTTGCCAACCCACACATAGCCAACGCTAAAGTGGTGAATGATCTCTACTCTCTCATAGCGAGAGAAGGCTCAGAATCCGAGCAGTGAGAACATGAAGTGGTTTATAATATTGACTACGCCACTCTCCTATCAGGTTACTATATATTTTGTGTGTAACCCCGGATATTTTGTTCCTGCCGTCAATATCTGCTTTGAGTTGATAAACGTAGCGTTATCCGGCGATTTACAACGCATTCGGATATCGTCAGTATTAACATTGGCTTCTTACCAAAACTATTATACATAGCATTCATCGGTTTGGGTTATATATGTGACGTCAACGCTATCTGTGACGTTGGAATTTGATGCACGGTAAATAATTTTGGCGGCGGTAGTATCTATGCAATAACGTCTGACTATACTGATGTATTCCTGCCGCCATATATAAAACATTATTTATTACAAAACATTTATTCAAGTATTACGCGAGCCAAAAATCTGTCAAATTTTTCATTTAATTAGCTTTAGAAATTTCAAACGTTTGCGACGTCAAACAAACATACCTAAGCATAGCATAAGCAGACGACTAAACGTTCACACTACTGTATCTCGGGGACTTCTCTCGCAAGGACAGTCAGTCCCAAAATTCACCACGCTGTCCCAGTGCAGGTTAGTGAATGGCACATGACTTCGAAATGTTTTAAGTGCATGTCGATTTCCTCGCGATATCTTCCTTTAACGTTGTTAAGTTTGCAATATTATGCATGTGACCTCAAAAAGACAGTGGGGCGTGTGAGATTGGAACCCAGGGCTCCGGATTGGGAGTTGCTCGAATGTGTGTGTGTCAAAAAGTGTCATACTTTTGTCGCGGCACATCACTCAGTTGACATAGAAAGTATGCACGTCATCTGCTTACAATTGACACAAAGGAATCGTGCGGACAATCTAACTTTAACCGTAGTTTATGTAAACTCTTTGGTACTACAACTACTACTACTACTCCAATGCTAGTAACAGAATACTTATAGTTTCTTCTTTACATGGACTTACTAACATTCGTAACTACGAGTACTAGGAATACAACTATGTAGTAGGAATTTAAATGTTCCATCTTGCGCTTAAATTTGTCATTCTGAAAAAAACTCTTTTATTGAACCGACAAATGTTTCAAATATTATCAGTATACTTCAATTTTTAAGTTAACAATTAACCACAAATAATTTTATTGCGGTTAAAGTTAGACTGATTTCAAAAGTGCTAATCGTACAACTCAGTGATCCCATTCGAACAAACTTTAGTACCTTAAAGTTAACACATGGAAACAGAGATAATCCTTCGACCTTGACTCTCTACAATTACTCTTCATTAGCTCTACAGCTCTCTGTAGAGCTTAACGATAAGGGTCTGTGTTGCGTAACCGTCAAAACCGAAACGCAAACCAGTGTAACTTGACCTTAGACCACGCTACCTCTTCTCGTAATTCGGGATCAGAATACTTAGACCTTAAATTAGATTAGTCTTACATAAAATTAACAACCCGTTAACTATATACAAAATGCCACGAAACTGATAAATATACCTGGCGGGTTTTACAAAAACCAATACCAAGGCTCTTTCGGTTTATATCTTATATCTGTTGTGTGTGACTCTGTAGATTAGAATATAATTGATTGACAATTGTGAATATCAGCTATTTCAACGGTTAAGTTATTCTTTTTTTTATTAGTATCCACGGACTCTTGGAGTCCAAATCATTACCTAACACTGTACTGCGCTCGTCACACAGATAAATAATCTTTATGCTAGATGTTGATCCTTGATGCTCTAGATGTTGTATCTATATGCCCTGTAATTTCACTGGAAACCTTGCCTTTCAAACCGGAACACAGTAATGTTTGCCCATTCATGGTTGGTGGTAGAATAATTGGCAAAGGTATATATATATAAGTAGTACTTCCCCAGACGGACTCTGCAAAGAGTCCTACAAAATATAACTAGGTATACATTTTTTAACTTTTCCCCGGTCCAAAGCTTCCGTTACCGCCGCATTGCGAGTTATACGTTTTAAAAGAATAAATTTGCGTTTTAGTTTTTACGGTTACAGAATACAGGCGCAGTTCGAGAGTTTATTGTGTCTACGTAACAAATATCGTAGTCAGGAGTGCTGCAAAGGTTTATTGTTCATTTTCACGCCATTATCATAACAAATTGCTTTTCGTTTGCAATTTGTTCGGGAAGATCTAGGTTTGTTCTAGAACATGATGAATTATTTATTCTGTAGAAAAGGGGGATTACAGAAAAGTTAAATTCTAGACGTTGTACTCGTGTAACCCTTTTTATCATCATTACGAATATTTGCCGCCTTCTCGATCCTACTGTTCGATGTAAGGTATTAGATCTGGATGTACCTAAGCATCTCTATGCCACCTTTATTATTTTTTTACTAGCTGCTTTCCTCAGTGGGATCCGCAACTTAACAACTACTAACTTTAATGGTATATTAAGTAAGGTACTTTGCTAGCTTTGCTCTGCTATTAGTAGATATTTTATTTATTTATTTATTGCTATTTATACATTATTTTACTAAAAACTAGGTTATAGGTTACAATAATGCGTGGTTAGCCCTGTATTGAGGGCGTTGCAATTTTTTGATGTGTGTATTTGACGCCAAACTTCGGCATTCAAAATATACACACACGCTCACATCCATCTAATAATTTTTATTGACACAATAATATTTAGTTTGTAACAAGAACAAAATTAAAAATTTTGATTAAGCCCCGACTACCTCAGATTTATTATCTGTACAACATTCTACTAGTCAAGTCCTTTCATTTGATACCCATATTGAAGTAATTGTGAAAAAAGAAATGTATCTCGCCATTTTGTGGTAGCGGCCATCTTGGATTTGAAATTTGTTATAGTGCAAAGTATTTTACTAGCTAAGTAAGCCCTTTCGTTTGATACCCATATTGAGGTACGAGTGAAAAAAAATAATGTAATTCGCCATTTTGTGGTGGCGGCCATCTTGAATTTGAAATTTGTTATAGTGTATAGTATTTTACCAGTCAAGCCCTTTCATTTGATACCCATATTGAGGTAGGTTGTGAAGAAATATTTTGTCAATCATTTTGTGGAGGCGGCCATCTTGAATCGATATTAACCAAACATAGCTAAGAACACCCGCACGGATATTAACCCTTAAAATTAAAAAACCGCATCGAAATCGGCCCATCCGTTTGAGCTCTACGGTGCCACAGACAGACACACACAGAGACAGACAGACAGACATCGACGTCAAACTTATAACACCCCTTTTTTTGGTCGGGGGTGTTAAAAACAAACCATCAAGAGATAAAATTTTAAAATTTTAGAATGAAATTAGACATCTCAAATAATTTATATTTAAAATATTTGATTCTTCCATGTGTAATATACAAAATTTAGATCAAGCATAATAAAAAGCCGGAGAGTGGACCCCGGAGTATGTGGAGATTATTTTAGGGAAAGAAAAGATGATTATTTTTATCGTCAGTACTATTTACTCCTTGTACTCGATGTTACTTGAGTGAGTAGGTGACAAGACATATGTTTTCCCATACAACAACTAGCGGTCACACGACACAAACAAAGATGATTGTTTACATACTTCGCTAACTGATCATAATGAGTAATTTGTGTATGAGAACGATAGATACGTGGAAAGGTATGATCTACATATTTACGTAACTTTAATTAGTTTTATTATAGTACAAAGTGACGGGACAAGCAGGGCATGTGCCTGATGGTAAGTAACACTCCTGGCTAGCACAATGTCACGCTATAGCACAAAATGACATGTGACGACATGACATGTGCCTGATGGGTAAGTAACACTCCTGGCCAGCATAGTGTCACGCTACAGCACAAAGTGACATGTCACGACATGACATGTGCCTGATGGTAAGTAACACTCCTGCCCAGCACAGTGTCACACAACTATTGAGTCCAAACCATCACCCAATTACACTCTGCTCATCACCCAAATATGTAAGATAATTTATCTCTATCACCCATAGAGAAACGGGGTATAGAGATAAATATCCTCAGGGTATCCTCTACAAACATTACCCTTCAATCCGGAACACAGTGATGTATTTAGTAAGATTAGGTTAGTGCACGCTCTACCAGGCCAAAGTACGGTAGACAATAAAGTCCAACTGCCATAGGTACGTTCATAAAATTAAAGTTTTGTACTACTACGAAGATTACGAATATTTTCGTCTAGATAGCTCATTCATCTAGAATGTATTCAAAATCCATTATACTTCAGTGAACCCGTTTTTACGACTACAGTTTGAAAAAATATATACAATTAATTATTCACATTCATTTACACACATTTACACTTTATAAAAATGTTAAAATACAATATGAAATAACAGAGAGAAAGCCAGGTGTAATCATCAAGCCCGTTCAAAGAACAGCAACTCCAAAGCAACTCAGTAATTACAATTCTAGTAATAAAAAATAAATTGTAACGAAAGATTCAGTTCAAAGATGAATACTTGAAAATGTATCGTGGTTATTGTTAGTTCCCTTCAACAATAGAAAATACAATTTCTGTAGAAAAAGGAAATTACAAAGATGCAATGGGAAATTGAATCGTACGTATTGCTTTGCTTACTTTTACTTCTGACTTCGTCGACTCGGCTGTAGTCGCCATTCTGAAAACAAAAGAAACAAGACTTTAGAATAATAAGACTGTAAATACAGAATTATTATTTGCAGAGTATGGGGTTTTGGTAAAGAAATACAATCCTTATAGTCATCTAGAAAACTAAACAAAAGGATTAGAAAAATGACTTCAACGGAATTTTGTACCAAAACTTGCGCGCAGGATTTTGAGTTTCATTTTATTTATAGGTACATTTTGTATACTGCTATTCATGTTATAGTGTTATGCTGGGGCCACACTAACGAGAAATGCCATTAATTATCGCGATAATGGACGTTAACCGTAGGTGTAAAATACACCATGGTGGCGTTAACGTCCATTAGGTGTATTTTACACCTACGGTTAACATCCTTAATCGCAATAATTAATGGCATTTCTCGTAAGTGTGGCCCCAGCATTACTGAAACTGATTTTGAACAGCATCTATTACTTATATTCAAACTTAATCTTACTAATATTATGTTTGTGACAGTTTGGATTTTGGATGTTTTGATACCTATTTGTTTAGTTTAGCTCAATCACGTCGGAACGTCTGAACGGATCAGGTTGAAATTTGTAACACATTTCTATTAATTATAGTACTAAGAATTATAGTATTAAGAATAGCACATACTCCATTTTTTTCACTGAAAAATAAAGAGTAAGGAAATTGTGAGAGTAAACCCGCGAGCCGTTGGTAGTATTACAAATGCGAAAATTATGATGTTTGTTGCTCAATCACGACAGCACGTCTGAACGAATCGGTTTGAAATTTTAAACACAGTAAAATTTTAGTCTTGAATAGCACATAGGCTTTCATACTTTTTATTGCGATAAAATAACGGGAACGGGTACTACGTGAGTAAAATCGCTGCTAGTACAAAATATGAAGCAGTATCGGACACTC
This sequence comes from Ectropis grisescens, assembly GCA_017562165.1. NCBI lineage: Eukaryota > Metazoa > Arthropoda > Insecta > Lepidoptera > Geometridae > Ectropis > Ectropis grisescens. The sequence continues at coordinate 14,268,761 of CM029773.1, forward strand.
AATCTGTCAAATGCTAACTCTCGTTTCTATAAAAATATATGTGTCATTGGTGTGAAATATCAACGCTTATTTTAAACCACAGACACATTGACTAAACGAACGGCTACAAAACCATCGGCTGCTCTGACGGATCGATTAGTGCAAGCGGACCCTAACTCCAGCATATCCACAGTCTCTTTTATCTACTATTTCCAACGCGGAAGTTTCCAGTTATTTTAAAACCGATTGTCATAAAAATACATACAAATAGACGAGAAAGAATTTTTATGCGTCGATTCTGTCGTCCCTTTTGTAAAAAGACAATTTACGTATTTAAAATGATCGTAAATCTAACAGCTGTAAGAGTTTATATTTGGATATATCTCTTGAGGTTATAAATGTTCGTTAGAATTTAGGTTAAAGATTAATTCGGAGTTTTATTGAGCCAAAGGGCTCTATTAGTTTAGTTTAACCGAAACGATGGTGTTAAGTTGGCAGGTGTAGTCATTTGTTTCACTTTTATTTTCCCGAGTTTTCTACGAATTCTTCAGCTCCATTCCGCTAGCTAATGTCTGGCGCGGTGGTCTGTTCCGTATATGGAGCATGGTGTTACAAAATGCTTGTTATAGTAAGACCTTAAATGTTGTGTAGATAATTCAATTACTCATAAAAGTCATTGGCCCATGGTTTTTTATTCTTATTATTTTAGATTTAAAATGTTAGCTGTGTTTTTTTAAAATCAGATAAAAAACACAGCTAACATTTTAAATCTAAATATTTTCGATCTATGTTTTCGATCTTGGGCAATCGTGTAACATTATAGGTCTTCTCTATTGCTTCTTTAAATCTTAAGCAAATTCGTACCAAACGGTTAAAGTCCACATTTCCCATACAGCTTTAGAATGGAATAAGTTTTCAAGGTCAGACGTGACCTTATAGATCAGCGTTTCGACCACACCGTCGCTTACTAACGGCCAGTTGGTGCTCAAACGCGGACCTATCCACTACAACAAAATAGCTTTGTTAGACTCAAGATCAATTTAAGCTCATTCAGTAACTGTTCAGAACATCAGATTTTACAGCCTAAGGTCGTAGGTTCGAAACTCACTTACCTACACCTCTGGAAGTACATCATAGGTATATTTTTCCAAGTACAAATTTATCATCACCATTGGTTTTAATCCTTACTTAATCAGGGTAATGGATTACGCCCTGAACTCTCTCATCATGACCGAAGGCTCAGCTTTCTATCTATGGGATCATTAAGTGCGCAGCTCAACATATGTTAAACAAAAAAAATAGATATAGGTATGACAGGCGTCCTATTGCCCAGCGTCCAAGGTTCACAGAAAGTACTGGGAATAATGTTTCAATCTACAAAAGTATTACAAATGTTACAGAACATTCTAACTAGTCAAATTGTACCGTAAAATAAATAAGCCCCAAAATAAAAAGTAAAGAGCGTCGAATAAAACCTTATTCTCGACTTAAAGCTTAAACTCTTAATAGGTATATTTGACGCTTATTAAGATCATTAGTGTGTAATCTTCCCTAATTTTTGCTCCCGACAATCCTGGATAATTTCAACGACTTCATTTTTGCCGTTTCTTTGTTATTTTCACGAAATTCGCTCTCAATTATGCCTTTAATTAAAAGGTCGATTAAGAAATTATGAAGTTAGAAAGGAAACTTATATTAATTGAGCATTTCGACGATCTCGAATATTTGGTTTTGGGAATTTATCCTGAACGTTTAATTTGCACGTGTCGACTGAAATCAATATGGTGTAGGTAGTAAGTTATACCTACAAAGATTTTATTACTATCTTATCATGATTACATTATATTGCGTGAACATTGACATTTAAGACAGCCTACAAGTTTCAGATCGCACAGCGTGCTATGGAATTAACTACACTTAGAGTTTATCTATGGGCTCGTGTACAAAATGAAACCCAGAGGACTAAGGTTATCGACATAGCTCAACGTGTTAGCAAACTGAAGTGACAGTGGGATGGTCAATGGTCATATCTGTCCTAAGACCGATAACCTTTGAATGTGTCCTAGAGGGGAGCGGTGAATAGGTAAGCGCCGTAGCGCCAGAAATTAACAAACTCAATGGAATCTATATACGTCAGGTGATTTCCCAATTGAAAGTGAACCAGCTTTCAGTTACAGCGCACTACATTGTAGATTGCATTATCGATTCACAAAATTAGCCGTAATCTAGAAAATTACTATATCACCTCTGCCATAAACATTCCATTCTATATTCCCATTGCTGGGACTCAGACCCTTATCTTAGGAGAAGATATTTCAAGCCGCTGTCCACGAAGGCCAAGTACGAGTTAGCGGGTAATACACGTTCTGGAAAGATGAAACATGCTGTTCCATCACGATGTTTTGCTTCACCACCAAACCACGTTTGACATTTTCACAGGTATCACGATTGTAAAATTGAACATTCACACATTAGCATACATAGCATAGTTAGCATAGCTTCAAAATTGCAGTACCTATAGTAGACGTAGAAGCGTATTTTCCATACTTTTGTCAGTGTTTACTTGTCACTATTAAAGAAGTGTTTGCTTTTAACTAGTGCAAGCGTGCATACTAGAAAATTTTTGTATTTTTTTTTTATTTAGAGTGCAATCTGTGTTTACAAAACAATCTAAATCGCACAATATCCTGGTAATTAACATATATTATATCCAACCTATCACACGAAAATTCAAATAATATAACTTGTCATTTTACTGATTCAATTATCAAATAGGACTATGTACCTATTAAAATCACAAAATATTCAATGACAGAGAATATTATCATATATTTATTATTAAAAAAATATGTCATCGGTTCATTGAAACAGAAGCGCAAAAGGTATTCCTAAACTGAATAATGGATGAAGTTTCTACTACTACATTAATCCATCAATCAATCATATTATTCCTATTTCCGAACTGCATTTGTCTATCCGACAACGTACAGCCGCAGCAAATCACACTCATCCAGCGCGCATTAGGCAAGACTCCAACACTTTAACAGTGGGGCATTAACACCGTTTAAACTGTTATCAGTTACGTAGCAAATGGAACTCATCATACCTTAATAAACCGCTTTTTTTGCAAGTTAAAAATAGTAAACATCATCCAACAGAGACACCAGTGTAGGTGGCTGACAGTTAAAAGCTTGTTTGCGGAAATTTGGAGCAATCTGTGATGGTGACAGGTTTAAACCAATTCTCTTTCCCGATTTTCTTTTAAATTATTTTCTGGATCGTTAATATAAACTACGATCTTTACAAGGCCATCCAGTATGTATAAATGGAAATTCTTCTTTATTTACAGCGCCGTATGTGTGTATATACGTTATTCCTTCCGTTTTCCGGTTTTATTAAGGCGAGGTATTTCTGTCAAAGTAGGCATTTAACGCTGTCTTGTTCTCGCGACCGTCACCGACCGCGGAATCGGTGCCACAGTGCAGAAATAACATTAAAATATTAGACTATGTAATTTAAACTCATTTTTTGTTCAAGATTTGTTTATGTTTTTTTGTTTATGATAAGAGTTTTGTTGCTATATAAACGCAGAAATATTAAATTTATCTATACTCGTAGGTATACAAAACTCAACCTTTTCTTTTTTGGTCACACTATAAGTTGAGAACGGTTTTTCCAATAACATGCATTTTAAAATGTTTCCTAATAATTCACAAGTTTGTCAAAAATTTACAAAAATGTGCTGAAACGTAATGAAAGGCCATTAAAAATAGAAGGTTTTTTGGTCAACTTTGCACTAAATTTCTAAACCAATTTTTTTCTATGAGGTAAAGATCACTTACTGAGCATAAAATTACAAAATACTCACAGATCCAGGTAGAGAGCTTCAAACGCAAATTGAAAAAAAAAAACTGTTTTTGCCGATATTTTGAAACTATAAATTTTGTCAATAATTGTAGAAAATAAAATTTTGCATCTTTTGTTGCTAGTAAACTTTTTGTAAAACTTACCGTTTACGATTTATAACCCATTTAATGATACGGTTGCGATGATGCCGATAATAGTGGATGAAAATGACGTGGTCTACGATGGAACTTGCTTCTCTAATAGAAACAAACACAGTGTACCTCGTAACCCCAAGGTTCGAACCTTCGACAAAACCCCACTCTGGCAATGCGTTTCACAGCTTAGTTGTTCTTATTACAAAAGTGGAGACCAAACTCTTTGTTCAACTCTTCAATCATGATGATGAACGGTGCTGTTTATTCGAGCAACGAGCAATATGATAGAATAACTTTAACTTAAAAACCCCGACTACAAAAAAAAACTACACGTAAAAAATATTACCTACTATCTAAGGACACTTTGGCGAATGAGACTAGTCTTAGAATTTCTTAGTTACCAAAATACATCCAGCCGTTTGGAAGATATGTGGAAATAAAAGTTTTACAAACATAAAGATACGCCTGAAAAACATAACCCTTCTTCCATTCCGGTAAAAAGAGACATGTTTATGCTACTGGGAACAGAATTCACATCTTATTTTTTTACATTGTTAACACTAAATTGGACATAATAAATCGTAATCGGTTAGTTCGAAAAAAAAGTTTACTGGCAACAAAAGATGGGAAATTTTATTTTCTACAATAATAATAGGCTTTATAACTTTTTCCGAATATCGGCCAAATGTTTTTTTTCGAGCTGGCGCTTGAAGCTCCACCTGGATTTGTTATTATTTTGTAATTTTATGCTCAGGAAATGATTCTAAACCTTATATAAAAATACGAATCGGAAATTTAGTACAGAGTTAAATTCTAAGAGTAATTTTACTGCCTAAAAGGCTTCTTATCAAATTTGGTCGAGTGTCTAAATTTCATTGTAAATAAGTTTTAAATGAACTAAGTTGGGTTTTCAGGGATTCGTAGACAAATTTTAAAATATACGTTATGTCTGTCCATCCCTATGTGACAGCCATTTTTCTCCGAAACTATAAGAAGTATACTATTAAAACTTGGTAAGTACATGTATTCTATGAACAATAATAACATTTTTATACAAAAAAAGAAAAAACAATAAATTTTGGTGGTGTCACAAACTTGGAAAAAAATCTATCAAAACCATACGTGTATCTATGGATAATGTGTTCAAAATTGTATTGAAGTTTCTAACTTTTTTTTTCTATACTGAATAGTTTGCGCAAGAGTCTCTTCTAAAGTGGTAAAATCTGTATGTGAGGACTTTTCTTCCAAGTACTAAGTACCTTACTACCAAAGAGTTTACCTAAATGGCATATAAATGCAAGTTACTTGCATTTATATTAGGGGATTTAGGCAGGGTTTTCTCCTCTCATTATTTCCTTATCCCGATCTCTGATTTGACGGACGAATATTTTACCGATGCTTATCTATTTTCCATTGCATCCGCATTGAATTTTTTACTGATGTTTTATCGACGTCAGTTTTTTGAGACTCCTCTATTAGTCTACAACATAAAGTAAACAGCGTACTAATTAGTATCAGCGTCTATTTGCAATTCCAATGAAAACGGTATCAAAAATCAAGATCAGAGCGTGCTTCACTAGTAATACCTACTGATATTGTTATACTGTGGCACTATGATCGTAATATTTAAAATTTATTGGTTGTCAAAATTGCAAAATCAAGCACAGACCCGTCGTCCGTGAGCGCCGAAACGCGACTGATCAGGCCTGCCGAACGGCGCGCTATATATATAGTAGATATTAAAACCACAGATTTCTAAACAGATGAAACCTTCGTGAACGACATTGTGAGGCCAGTAATTAGTTATGTACGCGTGACAGCTCTCGCCGACGTTGTCAAATTACTCACGTTGGTGTGTGTAATGTTCCCAGTCTTAAGAAAAAAATCCCACTATTGTTGTCTGAGCTTCGGAAATCTTCGCGAATAATAAACGCAAATAACGTTGCTTTATAATATTACAAGCTTTGCTTAGTTTGGGGTCAGATGGTGTTGTGTGTGAATTGTCTACCAATATTTATTTATTTATAATAACGAAGTCGTTTTTAACCGACTTCAAAAAAGGAGGTTTCTCAATTCGACGTATGTTTTTTTTTTATGTGTGTTCGCGGATAACTTCGTCGTTTATAAACCGATTTTGATGATTCTTTTTTTGTTGTAAAGGAGATATTCCAAGGGTGGTACCATGATAAGGAAACCAGGATCTGATGATGGTATCCTAGAGAAATCGAGGATAACTTTCGAAAATTGTAAAGATGACTAGTGCGTTAGTTAAGTTTTTGCTTGAGCATTTGAAAGCAGTATAATTTAAATATGGTCTGGAGTCGATCTGATGAGGGAACGGGAAGACGGTCGAGGGAACTCCTCGACGGTACATAGTAGTTACCTTGTGTTTGGGCTCGATGAATTTGTATTGATGAGAACTTTTACATAGATGGGTTGGGACTGTCATTAGTGGTCTGATGATGAAGATAAAGGACAGTCAAGGGAATTTCTTAACGGCTTACAGGAACTACCCAGTGTTTGGGTTTAATTCATGTATTGAGATCTCAACACGAAATCGTGTAAATGCATTAGTGAAAACTTAGAAAGAGTGCCAAAGAAAACTGTAGAGGTCAGGAATTTTATTCTTCACTTCGGACAACGGGGCTCCACGATCAACCAAATTAAAGGCATTTTTGACGTCCACCTTTAACACCCCTCTCCTCAATTTTGGACAAAGCAAGTCAGGACGGAATGAATAGCAGCCTCACGTCCACCCAGAGCACCAAAATCAAGTTTGTTGGGACAGGGAGCTCGAAAGACCAACGTTTTATACCTACAACCCATCTTGGCAGCAAGGCCAGTATTTGTGGTGCCAACAGCGATCGGCCTGATCCCAACACCTTTTTTGGGTAAGTATGTACGCACAAATTAGCACCGTATAAAACTTCGACAATGTCACTACTGACTCGACCAGATAACATGAGGTTAATTAAAACGATTAAATCTCTCAAAAGAACTCGCCTACTTTTTAAAGCTCCACTATACCTACTTACAAGTATTAAAAACTTGCTTCATAACTATAGTTTTCATCAACACTATTAGTATTTTTATAAACACTAGTCATGAAATGGATTTATGCTAGGCATCGATCCACATTAAATAAAAAATTACGATTATAAAAATAGGGTTTAAAATAAAATAAAACAATCTACATAAATAATTTGGTCTACGAGTATCTTCATAAAATCATAATCTATATTTTACCTTAATTTTAGGGAAAATAATTTCAATTTAGCATAGCAACACTAACCAATTTTCGTTGAGGTGTTGTGTTTCTATTCATAAATCGAAATGAAATCGCCTAAATTATATCAATAACAGTAAAAATATTCAAACTTTCCTATGAAATAATAATCCTCTTTCCTTTTCTTATTTTTGGGAACAATGTTTGCAATGTTTGAAGACACAAGACGGCATAATCTTAAACAAAACTGAAAATCATACGGGACTCCCGTACGAGACGGAAGTACGTTTCGTACTGACTGGAGTTTGTATTTGCTTTGGCGTTTGATATTTGCTTTCTGGACCTAAGGATCTGTGTTCCACACGTTCCATCTGCCTTTTGTTTTAGAAATCTGTGATTAAAACATAGTGAATAACTGATACTTTTTATTAAGCCAAACTCTGCGAATGCATCTATAACTTTTTAGTGGCTTTCGTTGAGTACAAAATTTAGTAAAAAAAATCATTAGTTTAGTCATAAACTTGAATAAACTTTTGAAAAGGGTAACTTTGGAATTTTTTTTCTATCAAGTAAAATTCATTAAATCGTGTTATTGACTGCGAATTGCACTAGATTAGATCCTTAACTAATACATATATTTTTTTCAGAGTTTAATACACTATTTTAAAGGTCTTAAAGTTGTTTTAAAAATTCAAAATTACGGCCCACACGCCCTTAAATGTTTACTTCGATCAAGCATTGACTTCCACCGACATAGCTGAATGCCTTGTAGGACTCAATCGTCACTTTATCATGATGTCCCATAACGGGAATGTCCAAAGAGTTTACATATACTACGTACTCGTATAGAGTTGGCACAAACGCTTTACACCGAAAGCACGGGTAGCAGCTTCCTTGCCTTGTCGCTCTTGTGGAAGTGTCATACTTTTGTCGCGGCACATTACTCTGTTGCCATAGACAGTATGTACGTCATCTGCTTACGATTGACACAAAGGAACCGTGCGGAAAATCTAACTCTATACGTAGTATAATTATGTAAACTCTTTGGGGCTGTCCCTCTTTGTAATTACAAGTCCCGGTTTGAAATTAATTTTGGGACGCAAAATTGTCCTATCTAGTCATGGCAAAAATTATTTCGATATCGCACAAAACAGATAATTTATATTTGTAAGTGAATGCTCATCATTTCAGTTGATAATTTAAAATGACTCACAATATTTAAAAAAAAAATTGAAATATTTTAACTTACCTTTGGAACAGCTAATTAAACTGTGTACTAAACTGTGTGTTAAACAGATTGCAGTTACAAGTTTTATAACTTTTTCAGGACATAGTTCTATGGGTTTCCTTAATATTCTAAATCTGTTTGCAAGTAAACCAAAGGCATTTTCTACCACTCGTCGAGCTCTCGACAATCTGTAGTTATAAACACGATTAGGTCCAGGTTGGTTACGAAAAGGAAAAGGTTTCATTAGATAAGGCTTCATTGGAAAAGCATCATCAGCTATAATGACATAGGGTACATATTTGGCCCTACCGGGAAGAGGCCTTGGTGGCGGTATATTAAGGCTGCCGTTGCTTAAAGCATTGGAAAGTGAACAATTTGCAAACACGCCTCCGTCGGATCACAATCATCAAATATTAAAATATGAAATTATAAATAAACTAGCTGCATCCTGTGGTATAATCGGCAGTTTACATTAAATATTAGATGTCATATCTATATTTGGTTTGTGTGGAATTATTTTCAAAAATAGTCTTAGGTACTCCTTACGAGTATAACACGAGATACAAGAGCAAGGGCCGGAAAAATGGGTACTCTCATTTCAGAAATTATATCCCGGAATAGATAGACAGACATAAAATAAATGTATAACTCGTTTTTATGTAAGCGGTGTAAGGTGCAAGGTACGGTTACCTTATACACATTTACACCTTCATACACATTGGTCAAAATATGTCAATGTGGAAATAATTCCAGCAACTTTATTTTTATTGTGACTTACTTGTAAAATTATAAAAACCATCAAATTATAATCTTACAATGTCAGATTACAAACTAACCTAAACTAACGTGAGATTATTATCTTACGCGTTGGATTATAATCTGACAGAGTTGACAATTTTACGATGAGACAGCATTGAAAACTGGCTAATAGTACGAAATTAACTTTTATAATCCTTTACCATATTGTTAAAAAACATATTTCAGTAACATAACAAATCATATATCACGGAGTATATCTTTAGTTTTCCTCATGTTCAAACATAAAATATGAGCGTATAAGTTTGCAAGCAAACTAAACAGTCTTCTTGGAAGACACCGACTAAGAAAATAATAGACATGTAATTTTTTATCATGTTTTGTAAACTAAAAATCTAAAATACTATTGTGTTGTCATGCCTATTAATTAATCATTTAAAGCAAAAGATTTTTACCCCCGTAACGGCTACATTTTATAAAATATGTTGTCATACTTATTTACATGTAATCGAATGTATAAAAATAAGTGTTAAGATTCTAGCCTCAAAAACTAACTTCCATTCAAACTTTCAAACCAGACAGAGTCACTATCACATTTATAATTTCATACAAATCAGAATGGAAGAACGGATAAAGATTATCTTCTAGTGAGAAAATGAAATAAATACTAGCAGTGGGAATTTAAAATGGACTACTTATACTGAAAAAAGTAAATGTATAAACAAAACTATGTTAATAACTCAGTAATAAACGAATATTTTAATTGAATGCATGCTGTTTCAGTAATAAACGTATCTATAAATAAGCCTAACCATATCCAACAATTTGGGGGTAATTAATTGTGACTTAATTTTATGAAATCACAATTAATCACTTCTATCCTATTTCGCACGACGCCGACGTTGTTTGGACAAAATCTCTTTGACCACTGAGGCCGCCAATGGAAAGTTTCATGCTATAGTTCATAAGTTAATCTTAAATTATACTCGTGTTCTAATAAAGAGTTTTGGGAGTATGTAATTAGCTCTCATTACCCGTATTTTTATCTTTACTGTTAAGCAGATTTTGTTGTACCTTTCTTGTCTATCGTTTTGACTGTCGACGTTAAGAACAAACAACCACGTTGTTACTCCCACAAAATGCGGGAAAAATCAGCACTGAAAGGCAAAGCTGTTCTATGAAATAGGTTGGGGTGAGTTTCTTCGATAGCCTATGCATAATATCATACGGCATCTGGTTCGAATACGTATATTTTTACTTCTTTATAGCTTTAGGTTAGCGTTCAAAATACATTTTTAACGCTTAATCTGGATATTTTCCAAAGTGTTTTTAACAACCGTAGTCTATATTAGTCTATACGATATAAAATTATTTGATTATCAAACAGAAATTCTTTCAAAGTTTCGGGAAAAATTCGGATCACATGCAACCTTAATTTTTTTTCGCAATAATGAACGAATTCGTAACGTTTTCAATAATGAATTTGTATTTTCGGTCCAATTTATTTATCTACAGTTGATGCAAAATAAACTGTGTTTTGATAATCCTAAAGTAATATTAACAAGGGATTTAAAAACGTTAGTTTAATCCATTTTATATGATTTAAAATTTAATCATTTTGTTTGTGAATTCAGCAGATTACGGTGAAATCCTCACGTAGACCAGTATTTAATCTCCGCAGTTAAAATTGCAATTTGAAAACGAATATATTACTTTGTTAGCAAAAAGTTGATTCAATAATAAAATATTATTGGCCAGATATTTTGGATCGAGAGTATAAAACCGTTGCAATGTTGCAGACAATTTATTTCACTATTTTGATTCCTGGGGTTTGTGGAGTGAATTTATGATTCTAAAAATTCGTAGAAACTTAAATATTGAATAGAACATCTATTACATGGAGTTCCAGTTGTGTTTTGTAGTACTTGGTGTTTGTAGTGGAAGTACTCTTCCTCAAGGGAGTATCACACTTTTGCTAGTTATTCTACCACCAATCAGGAAACTGTTCCGATTTGAAGGGTAATGTTTCCGATGAAATTACAGGACAGCCAAATAAATAAATTTACGTTAACACTAGCGTCGGATATTTTTGGGGTTTTATTAAGTTAAATAGGTAGTTGTTAAGTTGGGGTTTTTTAAATTATTTTATCCCTTTTCGATTACTAAATAAAATTTTAATTTTGCTCTTTATCTGTCGAACTGCATATAGCTCAAATAGGCTACATATTTTCATTGTTATCGTTCCGAAGCCTCGAACAAATAAGTTTGAGCCCCCTTTCAAAATAAAATCGTCAAGGCTGTGGGATGCGTTGCGTGAGTGGGTTTTTCCTGGTGATCTCGGTGTCTTCAATTCACGAGTCAATCGGATTCTTGTAGGTAATTATCCTCCATCGTAGCTCGCTTAATATCAGACAACATGGGGGTCAAGTGCAAACCAATAATAGTAACAAAACAATAGGTAATTAAATTGGCTAAATGTGTCGACGAAATTAAGCTTAAGGCAATTGTTTTTAGTGATTTGTATTTCTCCAAATTTCGCATTGGAATGTCAACTTTATAGTATTACAGAAAAAAAATGTAAAAGATAATAATTATGTGTTGGTGTATGTTAATATTTAACACGCAATATCCGCCTGAAAGTTTCCTTATATATCATAATATAAAGTTTTCATTTTCAAGGCTTGTCTGTCGAGCGCGTCCTATATTTATTACATTTGAATGAAATACTCTAGGTATTAGAAATTTCATGTAGGAGCAGCTCACTTTATGTTTATACTGTCGGGAATCTGGGTCTTCTCTCACAAGGACAAAATCAAGGCATAGATTCAATAATTAGCCATCAAATGTGACGGATGACACATATTCTCGAAAAAAGTCTGTCTGTAAGCTACAAAGAGGTCTACGTCGGAGGGCAATTACCTAGAAGAAACTGGTTTAATTTAAACTCTAAGTAGCTTGTATCTTTATTCAAACTTTGACTATTTAATTAGTATCTATTTAAACTTAAGTACCCCTAGATTTATATAATAGATTAGGAAATTTCCACTCAGACAACGCATTTATTCCACAGTTTAAATGTTCTGATTACGAAAGTGAAGTCAAACTTTCTCATGCGAGCTTTGAAAGTTTTGAAATATTAACCATGAAACAATATCATTTTTAAAGCAACAAGAAGTTTGATAAAAAGAGCAATGTGGTAATAGATCATACAAATTAGCAGCAAACTCTCCTATAAGATATTCGTCAAAAATCGACATAAATATATAAACCTTTGCCTAACAATCAAGACCTAATATTCAAGACTTTGAAGTCTTTTTCAAACAAGCCTTTTGACAGATCTCTCGATAGAATCCAAGCTCCGACCAAAATTTAGCCAACCTATACTAAGAATTCGAGTTTATACTATAACGAATCTAAACTTGGTAAAAAGTGACTAGCTTTAGAGACGTGAAATACTTACTCTCGCACTACCGACAAGACGCCCAGTTTTATAAATAAGAAAACAAATATAAAACATTTTTTACTCACAAACTCGTAAAAATCACCTTTATTTTCAGTTTGTTTATATTTTATTATTAAGTTCTAAATATATCATTAGGAGCTGTTACCCCACGACACAGGACCGAACCAGTGTGGGAAACAGAGTTCACTAGTAATTTTGTATTACATTATTGACATACGATACCATGTAAACTATTCAATTGAAGAGAGTTTTTGTTTTATTTTTCAAATGTATCTTGTGCAAGACTACATGGAATTTAAAAATTTGAGTTACATGAGCCTAAATAAAAAAATGGAACTAGTTCAGCGGAATAAAGCTTTCAACACTTTCTTTACCGGTCGTTGTTACAAATTTATAGGAGCGATGATAAAATAAACAGTTCCGAGCTCAAGGATAAAATATTTAGGTTGCGTTAAATCTTTGTTTATGATGCTAGGACATTCTAAATCTATTTCCGAGACACAAATTACGTTTTGCTTTTCACGACCTCGGCCAATGAAACTTGTAAAAAAACTGAGACTAGCGATCATCTCAATTTCGTTCCGGTCGAATAACTTAAATCTACACATTAAAAATATAAAATTAAAAATATAGAAGAGTCTGTTAGTAACTCCTAATCTATAGCTTTCACTTAATAACCAAAGGACAATGAGGGCTTAAACATTCAAGTTAAAGAAAAAAAACATATTTTTTTATGTCTTTTGTTGCCTGTTAGCTGATATTATGAGGAGATACGTTACGTAATATAATTATAGAGCAACGCAAAAACAAAATCAATAAATGCAATAGGGTAGTAAAGTTCAATAAACTATAAGGTTCAATAGGGTATGTAAGCCGTGCTGGGTCCGCAGGGCAAAGCTAGTAAAGTATTTTTTTTTTAATTTTTATTTTACAATAAAATCGAAAACACCGTGACTTGTGCCTTGTGTGCCATAATCAAGGGCAGATCCAAGGGGTCATGATGGTCATGAAGCCCTTTGGGTTGGATCCAGAACCCAGATGGACCTCTAATTAAAACACACTTGAGGCACGGTATAGTGATTTGACAACGACTATGTGAGCTCCCCTGACGCTAAAGCTGGATCGACTCTTGATCATAAACATGAACACTGAACAGTCCAAATGATTGCCTAACACATTACAGCAGTTTTTCATTTATTTCTGCATTTTTTTCCTTTTTCGGTAAGATAATATATTACAAAAAATTTTAAAAGTTCACCCAAGCGAACTGGCCTCTTCAAGAGACATGCAATATGTCTGGAAAAACGTTCGTTCGTCTGGCAAACGATCGATGCCGATAGAAGAATAGGAGAGAATATACCCATCAGACTGAGGTGGCGGATTGACATGTACTTTTCTACGTAAGGAGCAATGAGATCAGTAGGCTTGTGGTTGACAACGATGAAGTTCATCAGTCCAAAGACCTCATCTCAGTACAAAAAGCTAAGTAATAAAAATCATGACACCCTTTTATGCCTCGACATAAATTATTAGTTGTGATAAAAGTCACCTACTCTACGTTATTTATGCTCTACATTGTACAGAACCGTGATATACGACGTGATTTGAAGTTATGAACGTTTTACGTCCTTAGATTATTTCGCATCATAATAAACTTGTATTGTTGAAAATTTGGCATTTGTGAAAACGGTTTCGTTCGTGGTGTCATTGATTGACCAAACAATTCTAGTAGTTTTTTTTTACTTTTATAGGTTTACACTTGACCGCCATCTCGCCTGATGTTAAACGATGATGCGGTCTACGATGAAGCGTGTTTACCTAGAAGAAATCGATTCACTCTCGATTTGAAGACACAAAGATTGTAATTATCGGGGAAAACCCTCTCAGGCAACGTATTCCACAGCCTAGACGTTCTTATCACAAAAGTAGAGTCAAATCTCTTCGTTCGTGTCTTTGGAACATCAACCATGAAACGATGTCGCTTTTTCGAGCTACGAGCATTCCGATAGAAAAAAGGGCAAGGTGGTATTAGATCGTACAAATCAGTGAACCTGAAAAAAATAACCTGACTAATAATTTGTCAAAGTCGACCTTTTTATTTTTATTAAACTTAATCTATTGAACTTACAATAGAAGTAAAAATAAACTGAACAAATAGATGCAGTTAAAACACTAACAGTTATCTTTCTAATATTTCTTTCATAATATACTTAAGAGCTTATGCAAGTACGAGTATGTAGTTAATTTTGCTAATAAATTCGGTCATTTTTCAGGAAACTTAATTCGTTATATAAATGTTTGACTCGGTGATGTCAAGCGATCTCAAAGACACAAAATTTTTGCTAAGATTGAAATACGGCTTAAATGTACATAAATAAACATATGCTGACATTTTTCACACACGACGATCAAATTCAAGACCAAGCATATCATGTGTTATGGACGCTGAAATAAATAGTTACATAATTGTAAATACATACATACTTATGACACATGGACATTGGACACACATAAATGTATGTACTAATGATATGAAATATAAATTACACCTGATGCTAAGCGACTGCGGTCTACGACGGAACGTATTCCTATAAGAACCCGATTCATTATACTATTCATTATTCATTTTCGATTTGAAGACTCCTAGATTGTAACCATTGTCAAAACCCTACTCAGGCAACGCATTCCATAGCCTAAACGTTCTTATCACAAAAGTAGAGTCAAACTTTTTCGTACATTGGAACATCAACCATGAAACAAAATGTTTCTCCTGATTGGGAAGCAAACTCACGTCCTACAGATCCATGGACAAATGGACAAATTCACTAAGTGAGCCACGAGAATACTTACTAAATATATTATAAACGATACAGATTTGTATTTGTGCCAGAATGCAATTTGTATCATCATTGTTATTGCGTATTTAAAATAGATATCTGTAATTTTATTGCATTTGATTCGGTTCCAATAACTAATTATGATATAACATAAACTTAAATATTTTGACGTGTCTCTGAATTCGCAATATCGTGCCCATTAGAAGTAATGCTTTTACAGTGCCAAGTTCTCAAACTCATTAGTCTTGTTGGTAATTTCTAGATAGTGTTTCAATAAACGTATATCTATCTATAAAACATTTTTCCTGAGTGCGTGACTAACAGACTGAATGACTGTTATCTCTGCAATCTGCGTACATACACGGTAGATGTAACGGTAAAATCTTAATTTGGTGGGTCATTACAATATCAGCATCAAAGAAAACATTATGTTTATAATACGAGATTACCTAGTACAAACAGGAAAGCAAATAAAAATGTTTTTTATCATTGGTATCGTAAATCCTACTAATATTACAAATAAATGCCAATGTTTGGGCGTTTGGGTATTTGGATATTTGTTGCACAATTCTGTTAAATGTATGAACGGATCGAGTTTTTTTTTTATTTATAATTATAATTTTTTTATTTTTGTATATTATTGACAATATTTCATTATTTACAATAGGAAAATTTGCCCAGCTTAGCGAATACGAGTATTTGCTATAGATTCAGTATCTATATTTGCCGTAGACTCAGTACTTTATCTTAAATGACATTGTTTTTATACCAGTCGAGATATCGGTTCTACGTAAACCTATCCCTGATTATAAAATGTGTATGATGCAGTAATAAGATGTTCATTGATTTGGTAACCGAAATCTTATTTTTCTCTGAAACACTAAATCACCTACACCAATTTTAACATTAAACTCTTGTTGGTACTCAACTAACTCACGCTCCATCGTAGACCGCATCGTCGTTTAATATCAGGCGAGATGGCGGTCAAGTGTAAACCTATAAAAGTGATATTGTATGATTTGGGTGGACAAACAAACACTGTTTCGATGAGATACCATAAAAGAGGTTTTGAAGTAAACGACAATATGATCAAAGCACAATTTTTGTTTTTTTTTATAAATCACTGTATTGTTAATTCTTCGTTTAAACTTTAATCCTAAGATACCCTCCACAGAAACAAAAAAAGAATTTTCCAAATCGGTTTAGGCGTCTTCGACCAATTAACTTAAAAAAATTACAACACGTTGAAAACCTCTTTTTTGAAGTCGGTTAAAAATACTATAGAAATCCGAACAAACTTTCCAGAATTTCATTACTAGTAAAGCTTCGCCATAACATCCGTTTAATGTACCGAGAGATAATGCGTTATTGTACGAATTGTTTTAGATCTCTGGCCCCTTGCCATGGACAACACGAGAATTGGAAGACGGTCGACTTTGGCCGGATGTCTGGCTTTTATGCCGGTTAAAAGCAATTCCGGCCTGTTTTTTTATGTTGTGTTCATTAGGTTACGTTAGATAGTTTTTAGTTTTTACGTAATTCTGTACTAGATTGCTTTGCAATAGTAGAAAGCCGAAGAGAGCCAATTATTAGTCATGATCGAACAATTTATATCGGCAATTTTTAGCATTTGTTAAGCAAAAATATAACCATAATTATATATAAGGAAGCTGTAGCTGAGCGTAGGTTTTGTTTTAAATAATACGCGTTCCACCGTGAGTGCGCAAACCTGTCATTGTATGAAGACATTTACAGTGACTCTGACGTCACTATAGTTTTTCACACAAATGTCAAGTTTACGTCACAGTAGAACGTGTAATCTCAGACTCCAACTCTTATGTAATGTTAGTGGCGTATCATGAGTCAAGTTCGGCAGTGGGTAAACATAGGCAGATTTTAATGATTTATAAAAAAATTGAGCAAAGAAAAACGATGTTTGTTGTGTTTTCAATGGAAATAAATCTTCATGTGAATGGCTTTAATCAAAAACAACTCTTCTACAAACTTCAGTAACAACTAGAATAAGTAGGTATCTGTTATAATTGCAATAATTAGATATCTCTGTATGACGAGGGCAGTGCAATAATAAGTATGAATTTAGATTCTTCAGTTTCCAGTAGCTATGTGACACTGAGTTGTAATTTGTAATAGACAGCCACTAGACTAAACGTGTCTTGTTTACCTATACCGTTACAACAAAAACTTTTTAAAAGAATTAACATCAGTACAAAAGTAGCAAAAAAGTGTTGGAATTTTGTGATCTCTTGTATCAATAAACGAAATGCCATCACTGATACACAAACAGTATGGAAATAAGCCAAACAATTTGAATGCAATACAAAAGCGCATTAATTTAAAAACTGCCAACTATGCAGCATAACTTTAACAAAGATTGTTACAAAATAGACATTATGATTTTGATGCCAACGGTAGGCTATTTTGGTGCGTGTTTGTGTCAACTGCACAGCAAACAAATTAATAAGACATAAGCCGCGGCTGCACTCGTTATATTAATCCAGAACGTCCTTAGCATCGTTGTCTTTTGTAGGGCAAACTATTTTGGGAGCGACTACAAATGTTTATCAACGTAATTTTTTTTTATGTGTATAGTTTAGAGTGAAGAGACGAGCAAGACATATGCCTGATGGTAAGCAATACGCCTGTCCTTAAGAGCGCAGCTATTGGAACATGAAGAGTCAAAATCATGACCTAGCACTAGTAGTACTCGTAGGTGTAGGTGCTCGTCACCGAGGATATTTATAGGATAATTTGGCTCTATGCCTTGTAATTTATCTAACAACATTGCCTTTCAAACCGAAACACAGTGATGTTTGCATAACATTTTGGCAGTAGCATAACTGGCAAGGGCGATAAATTTATCATACTTTGTTTCGACGCATCAGAGACTTAGAAGCTAAACCAAATTAGTAAGAAAACTATACAACACTTTTTACCTAACAACTTAATCTAAGCGAATCTGGATTATCCATGTCATAACAGTGATATCAATATATATATTGTTCTTTTGATTTTATTAATGAACACAGCGATCAAGACGTGCGTCTGATGGTAAGTAACGCACCCGCCCTTCGCAACACAGATCCACGCAGCTAGCAGTTGTTGAACATGGAGAGTTCTAATCACTGCCCAGCACTGCGTTCGTTATTTGAAATTATCGGATATACTTGTACACCTTTCATTTCACTGGAAGTATTCCAAATCGGAACGGAACACGTAATATATATTTAAATAGCTCATTTTAGAGCAGTTATTAAAAACATAACTTTATGTTTTGCGAGTAGATACATATAACCAAAACAAAGCATTACAATGCAAATACACTTTATAACAAGAACAAAATTTTAAAACAGGCGTTCTTATTGCTAAAATTTACCTATTTTTCTTTTTTTTACTGTGAGTACATTTTTGCCGGATAAATTGCCGACGTTGCCGAAGTTTCTATAAAAATATGCTATACATTTCTTTAGCTTGTTTTATTTTTGACTTAAAAAGTGCTGAGTATTTACTGCATTGTGTGTCGCCCTGGCAACAATTCTATCCAAAATACGTTATTTATCATGAATGTTATCTTAACCTGTTCTGTTTTGGGCGTAAGCGGAATACCGTTAAAACCCTTGGGAATGAAAAACTTGTTCATTTGCACTTGGAAAAATAATCAGAAGGCGAGATTCGAACCTTCCAACTTTCGAACATGAACACTGCGGCCATGTTCCTGTTATGCATTAAAATGACATGACCTATCAATCCTACACAAAATAAATCGTAGACAACTAGAAAACTCTTACTCATATTATTATTGCTAATGTTTCTGTGGATTAATGGGGCATTATGAGGATATTTGCTACCTACTTTTTCGTGCAAAAACCTCTTAGTGAACCTCGACGAAATTTAATACAAACATAGATTATAGTCTTGAAAAACACATAGATTTAGTATTCATCGCGGATAAGTTATAGAAAAGGGAACATTTCGGGAAAACAGATAATAAAAAAGTACAAAAGTAGTATATATAAATATGTAGTTTAGTAATTATGTGCGACATTACTGTGTTCCTGTTTGTAGGACAATATTTCTAGAGAAATCACGGGCACAGAGATAAATCATCTAAATCTCTTGAGTGTGCTGGGCAGTAATTTAAACTCTTCTTGTTCCCATAGCCGCGTGGCACTGTTCTGTTATAAGCAAGTGTGCTGCTTAGTGCCCCATTAGTCTAGGGTATATTTTTTTTTTTTAAACAATAAAACTCTAGCAACAAACTTAACTTACATAATCTTAAAATCAAGCGAAATGGCGGTCAAGTATAAACATATTTTGAATAAAAAATATTGTACCATGTTCCACACTACATACCTTTAGTAACTTTATTTTCGCGTAAAAAGCAACGCCAATTACTCCACTTTAGTTCCAATAAGAGATTATGAAGTTTCACTTTTGATATTACTATTTAATTTTGTAGCAGTTACTTATTAATGTCACATTTACGCAACAATTCTTTGACTTTCTTTATTCAAACAAGCGATTGTTTCAGAACCTAAGGTGTAACTAGTGTAGAACTAGTTCAGAACAGATTGCCTTAAACACTGGCTGTTCTAATTTCAGCAACCGAAATGCTTTTGGCTCGTCAAGCCCATCCGCTAGTTAATCTTGAACATTTATGCAGATTGAATGCATGCGTTCGCTTGATTATTATTTTCACCTTGAGGGTCAAACTACCACGTCCGACGGTTTTGCCTACATTATTTTATACGAAAGAACGAACACTTCTGATGATAGTCAAACTCAAATTCATTTGTTAACATACTCTACGTATATTTTAATCAAAATTTATTTTTTTCCCCATAAATCGTTTAATATTATATCTAGTGCTGCATAATTTCAGCCTAGAGGGCATACGATATTTTAAAGTGTGTTTTAAAGTATAAAAAATCTTAACATATAAAATCAAAAACAAGAATTTTGGAACGGAAGTTACAGTCTGTACAACAAATAGTTACATATGTATTTTATAAGCTATAGTTAATGTAATAAAAACTAAAACTATGTGATATATATTTACGATTGATCTTTACACGTTCCCATTTCAAACATTTTATGGGATTATACCTATTTTCATTGAAATCAAAAAATGTATTTTTAGTGACCCTTGCCTTCTTTTCTATCGGCCTGTCCGTAGCTCGAAAAAGCGCCATCGAAGTCAAAAGTCAAAGTACTTTATTCATAAATGTACAATTTACACGTCAATTAATAAAAAATTAAAACAAAAGAAAGAGAACAAAAGAAATTGTATACATTTTAAAAGTTTGAAATGACTACTTTACTGTACTACAATAATTATTGTACTCGTAAGTACAGAAAAGTCCATGCGCGACATTTTCGCATCGCGAAAAAGCGCATAAATAAAGATTATAAAAAAAACCATCGTTTCATGGTTGACGTTTCAAAGACTCAAACGATGCGGTTTGACTCCTCTTTTGTGATAAGAACGTCTAGGCTGTGGAACGCGTTATCTTAGTGAGGTTTGTTTCCCGATGGTTCCCGTTCCCACTCATCACTTCTTAAAATGTAAAAAAAAACTTGCGACAAGCTGTTCATAAAGTTCACAAATCCCGGAGAAGAATTTGAACCTTATCCAAACTATCCCTTGTTTAATTTCGTCAGAAAACCTTTGGGGGAAGGAAATTACAGAGCCCGTCTGTCTATACACGAACGGGAGAACTGGACGATCTGGCGTTTCTGTATGGCCGTTTATATGTGTAAACATTTTGAGGGTATGGAAATGCGCGGTAGTGAAATTCCAACGATTGTTTAAGGTCAATGTCAAGAATGATGTAAGCAACCAGCACTTATCCATAGTAGTGAATTATGACTTTGACTTTCTTTATGTGAGAGAAGACGCCAAATGTCAGCTGTTGGAGCACAAAAGTGGCCTGCTTTTATTTAAACAAACGAATATGGCTAAGCTGGTCAAAGATGATAAAAGCTCATTAAATCTCCCCTTTGAAAATGTGTGAATCTAAATAAATATACATAAATGACGCGTACGTTGTATGTTCGCCATGGACTCCAAAACCACCGATTATACTTAATCAAATTTTCACACCGTGTGCAGTTTGATCTGACTTAAAAGATACGATACTTTTTATCTCGATTTTTATTAGTTTCTATATGACAATATCCGAGCAAAGCCGGAACAGGCCTCTATTAAATTATAAAACTTAACAAATGTTCGCATTAATTTAATAGTATCGTATTAGTAGGAAGTGTTTGTAATACGATAGCAAGAATAGCTAGACAGTTAAATCGTACTAAAACCGTGTTTACTTCAGCTATTCGCCGATATTGTTACTATTAAACTGGAAACTACGAATCATGAGCATTTTTATGAGCAACTGGAATAGAAGCCGATAAATGAGCGCGAAAATAAATTTGCGATGCTTATTACTTTTTTAATTAAAACATTGAAGGCTGTTTCGTTTACCTATAATAGTTACTTTTGTAAAAAAATTGCAGTCTGCCATTAAAATAAAAAGATGGACAGCATACAAATGCTAGCATAGAGCTGAATATTATTCTTTTATCCTACATAGGTCTCCTGGTGTATCATATGACCCATAAATTTTGTGCACGGGTCTGTAGCCTATTAGTCATGTCGTCATTAATCCTCTTCTGCTTAATATTTATACCTGACTGCCAAAAAAGGAGGGTAATGTTTTTCGAGTCTGTCATGTGAACTGTTTCTTTGTGGCCTCCTGTGGCCTAAACAGCTTGATGGATTTCGATGTATGAGGTATCGATAGATTCGTCTTGATCACGGGAGTGTCATAGAATACATTTGATCCCGAAACTCTGACAGGAAAAAGAGATTATATTTTTTTCCTTTCACTTTGAAAGAATTTGATGTGTGATTTCGGTGTATGCGGTATCGATAGATTCATCTTGATCACGGGAGGGTTATAAGATACATTATATCCAGAAATTCCTACGGGAACATTGTTATCCATGGTCTGGTGAACGGTGCTATGGGTGTCATCAGAAGTATTGAGTGGCCTTCTTTTCGCAGGGAGCAGTTAGAACCAGACGAGTTACCGCGGTCGGTAGTCGTAGAGTTCGACGATCGTACTATTAAGGATAATCAATTGGGTATGGGTGTTCGCATAGAGACCTCTACTGTCGAGTCTGATGCGCTTCACGGACAAGGGAAAGTTGAACGGAGGATGTTACCTATGATATTTTATTGGGCTGTCATCATTGTCATCAGCCTATCCTAGTCCACTGCTGGACATAGGCCTCTCCTATGGCTCGCCACTCAGCCCTATCCTCGGCTATACGTCTCCATCCACTGCCTGCTGTCTTGCGTATATCGTCACTCTATCTAGTCTCAGGGTGTCCTATACTACGTTTGCCGATTCGTAGTTTCCACTTAAGAACACGTCTACTCCAACGGTTATCGGTTCTGCGACAGATATGACCTGCCAATTGCTTCAGTTTGCTAATGCTTTAAGCTATGTTGAACCAAGGTATCCACCTTGTTTCTCTGACGGATCAGTACATTGGGCTGTAACAGTACACAAACTGCAAGTTACCACTTTGAATCGGGCCGTCGTGGACCTAGCAAATGTGTTTGCATTTGACCATTGGTGTAGACGGGTGTTAGTTTTATTTGACCATTGGTGTAGACGGGTTTCGGAGTGACGACCTTAAATAGGCAAATTATTATAAGACGCCCTGAGATTAGGTAGAGTGACAATTTACAGAAGGTAGCGATTGTAAACGTAAACCCGAGGATCGGGCTGAGTGACGTAATATTGGAGACGTAATATCTATATCCGTCACTGGGCGACTGTGAAATGATTATGATAATGATTAAAAATATGATTGTGATAATAATAATTTCGGAATGACAAAAATAATTTGGGAAAGTACTGTGTGGTATTATTTGTGAGGTTCAGAAAAATTGAGGTTATAAAAATAGGAAAACAGCAAAATCATTCTTTTGGTTTCATAGATTTTTTAGTAGTGGTAGGACTCTTGGCAGAGTCCGCCTGGGGAAGTACCACACCTTTGCCAGGTATTCTTCCGCCAAGCATTAATGTGCAAACATTACTGTGTTCCGGTTTGAAGGGCAATGTTTCCAGAGAAATTACAGGGCTTAGAGGTATACAGTACATTGGGCAGTAACAGTACACAAACTGCAAGGTACCACTTCGGATCGGGCCGTCGCGTCGTGGACCTATCAAATGTGTTTGTATATAATATTTATACTTATGCTCCTAATATCCTTCTAACCGTGTATACACAGTTAGAAGGATATTAGGAGTCAGTTTTTTCTTTCTAATATAGTCAGTTTATTCTTTCTAATTTCCTGTCGTTGAGGCGATACGCTGTTTGAGGAATAAATATAATATCTTAGATCTCTGGGTGACGAACTTACAATCTAGCTGCGTGTCACAGTGCTGTTATGTGACAGAAATGTTACGTACCATCAGGCACATGTCCTGCTCATCTTGTCATTCTATGCCATACACAAAATATTTTATATTTAAAACACTCCACATTGGTCCACTACCTAGTTAGTCACTTTTAATTAGTGTCGCCAGATTACCCGTGAATTTGGTGTACGAAACTACTGAACAGAAATCGAAAAACAGTAAAATGGTAGAAAATATGGTGGACTCGCTCCACCACGATATACCACATATAACCACACTAACTCTGTACAGTATGGGACAGGACACTGTAATTAAAAATACTCGGGTATTTTTCTAGGATGGGGTGTTAAAAGTAAATAATTAGTTTTTCTTGATTTTACTTGCGTAGTTCCCCGTTATTTTCCCGTGATAAGAAGTATAATTTAACTGTTTTCCAAATTTCAACACGATCCGTTAATTACGAGGTAATTGAGCAACAAACATCAAAACTTTGGCGTTTGTCATATGAGTAGGAAGAAACGTCTAGTAAACCCAACAATAAAAACATCTAATTTCCAAAAAGAAAAAAATCAGTACGGATTACTAAACATATTGAATAATGACGTATTTTGACCTAAACTCATTCCATACTATAATACAGTTACCATAACATTAATATCAGGCCACAGAATCTAAGGGTTTCCCAGAGGTCATTAACACTTGGCAATGTTTATAGACAACACCTGTACCCACCTGCCGACGTCATCTGGCACGGTGCCATACCTGTGCTACGAGAGACTATGGACATATTGCTGGAGTGGCTATCATATCGAATGGACCAGGGGGCTTAGCCAAGATGTCTTTCTACAATCGTAAACGCTAGAGAAAACTATGTAAATGTATGGTAATGACAACTAACAGCGATAAATCACGTGGTCAGAGAATACATAGAGAAAAAATCGTAGCCAAGATACTAATTATCTATTCGTGTTTTACGAGAGACTACACGCAATCGTTTTCTACAATGGCCATCGCTAACTCCCGTACAAAAGCTAGCCAAGAGGCTATTCGACAAGCGCAAACGTAACGCTATCGTAGTTTTGAAGCGCCAACTCAGGCGATAGCTGAGACGGTGTAGAAAGCGACAAAATAAATATGGCGTCGTTGCCGTCAGCTGTTTGATTGTTTGTTGTGATCGCCGATTGTAGTGTTATTTTAAATTATTTTTGTGTCATTGCTGTTTATCTATCTATCTATATATATAAAACTCAAAGGTGACTGACTGACTGACTGACTGACTGACTGACATAGTGATCTATCAACACACAGCCCAAACCACTGGAGGGATCAGGCTGAAATTTGGCACACAAGTAGATGTTATGACGTAGGCACCCGCTAAGAAAGGATTTTGATAAATTCTACCCCCAAGGGGTTGAAATAGGGGGATGAAAGATTGTATGAAATTTTTTATTCCTTTGGCATATTTGCATGAACTTTCATATAAATTGAGTCCGGCTAAAATCATGGGGTACGTATTACAGCGTTTATCGAAATTCAACCCTCAAAGGGGTGATATAAGGGATGAAAGTTTGTATAGAAACGTTTTATTTCTTGGGCATATTTACATGAAATTTCATATAAATTAAGTTTGGCTAAAATCATGAGGTACGTATTACAGCTTTTATCGAAATTCAACCCTCAAAGGGGTGAAATAAGGGATGAAAGTTTGTATAGAAACTTTTATTCCTTGGGGATATTTGCATGAAATTTCATATAAGGTGAGTTCAGTTAAAATCATGAGGTACGTATCACAGCGTTTATCGAAATTCAACCCTCAAAGGGGAGAAATAAGGGATGAAATTTTGTATCGAAACGTTTTATTCCTTGAACATATTTAGTGTGGCCAAAATAAAGAGTTATGTATCACATTTTTTCAAAATTTAACCTCTAAAACGAGTTAAATAGGGATGAACGTTTTATTAATATTAACGCACCGGACATACCCTTAGGACATTCTTAAAATATTTCACACACGTATTATTTTTATAACGTAGGCAGCCACCAAGGTAGTATTTCTCAAAATTCAACCCCTAAAGAGATGAAATAGGGGATGAAAGTTTGTATGAAACTTTTTATTCCTTGGACATATTAGCATCAAATTTTGTAAGAGTTGAGTACGGCCATAATAATGACTTACGTAGTACATTTTTATCAATTCATCCTCTAGGTTTTAAAAAGGGATGAAAGTTTTATGATAACGCACAGGACGTACCCTTAAGACATACTTAAAATTTCACACACGTATTATTTTTATGACGTGATGCCAACGTTGTTGGCATCGACCAAGGGAAGGTTTTTCAAAATTCGTATGAATTGATTTCAGCTAGCATCACGAGGTACATATTACAACATTTATCAAAATTCAACCCTCAAAGGGGTGACATAGGTAAAGTATCATAGTTTATATGAAACTATGATAGTTTTGTACTATATTTGCATCAAATTTTGTAGAAATTGAGTACGGTCTAAATAATGAGTTATGAGTACATTTATTTCCAAAATGTAACCCCTAAGAGGGTAATATGACATTCTTAAATTGTCACACGTATTCTTTTTATGACGTAGACATATTCACTAAGGACGGATTTCTCAAAATTCAACGCTTAAAGAAAATATGTATGAAAGTGTGTATTATGAAACTTTTATTCCTTGGACATATTTGAATGAAATTTCGTATAAATTGAGTACGGCTAATATGTGTAATGAGTTATGTGGTTTTTTTCAAAATACAGCGTCTAATGTAGTAAAGTAAGGGAAAAAGTTTGTGTGAACATTTTTATTTCTTGTGACATATTTGCTTTAAACTTTGTAGGATATGAGTACGGAAAAATAAAGAGCTATATAAAACAGAGTTTTCCTAAATTTTATCCCAAAGAAAGTGTATGAAAAGAGGGTATGAAAATTTTATATATTATAAATAATATTACGCACAGGAGATACTTACATATTTTATGAAGCAAATAAGAAAGAAGGATATTTTTCTAATTCATACTAGGTACGTAATAGTGGATAAAATTTTGTACGGACTTTTTACCCCTTGGACATGTTCTAAAGATTATAACGAAAAGCTTTGACGGACTACTTTTGTTACAATAACGCCTAGGCTGTGAAAAACGTTCACAGACTAACGTTCTCTAACGTAACTCTAAGACGTTGACTGAATGGATTTTTCATGATGATTACAACGCTGGTGTATCCAAATTGAGACTGAATCGGTTTCTTCTAGGATAGCAAGCTCTACCGTGGACCACATAATCACTTAACTTTAAGCGACATTGCGGTCAAGAGTAAACCTATAGCAGTTAAAACATTTATTTGCATTAACATTACAAATAATGAGCGTATTAGTTTTCCAAAATTCAACCCCTGAGATGGTAAAATAGGGAATTAAAATACATAATAACGCATAAACTACCCTTAGACATATTATAGACGAGCATTAGTTATGTTATTATTTGACGCTCATGCTATCAAAGTAGAAATCTACAATAAAAAACTTACTGAACGCGAGCGAAGCCGCGGGTTAAAGCTAGTTTTTAAATAAAAATGCACTCACTAAACATGTTATGGGGCGCCTATAACGAAGAAGTGTTGATTACACGTCGAGCTAGAAGAATATATCGAGATTATGTGGAAATTATCAATGAAATGTCGGAAATCCTTTTTATCAAGCGTTTTCGGTTAGATAAAGCAACTTTCCAAGACCTTTGTGAGGACCTCCGACGACAAACATCATTAAAAGGAATTATAGAGAAATCCGTAGAGGTTAAGGTATGTAATGATAGTATTTTTAGTTTACAGTTTAAATTTTGTAGAGCTTGATACTAGGCTTGATGTTAGGCGAGTATTTATTGTTAATTTTTCCTTTTAAAATAATTATGTTTGTTGTTTCCTTTAATGTTGTCTATAAAAGTCAATTATTAATTTTTCAGGTGATTCTGGATATCCACAACACCCTTGGCTTATGACACCAATCCTTAATGCAGTTCAAGGGTCAAGGAAGGAGCAATATACCCATATGCATGTGCAAGCCTGCATCCCAATAGAGCACTGTTTTGGATTACTTAAAGCTCGGTGGAGATGTTTGCTCAAAGATAGGGTACTCCACTAACAACCATATGTTGCTAGCAAAATAATAATGGCATGTTGTGTATGCACAACATAGCATTAAAAGCTGGGTTACCACCACCACCACCAGTGCTCACTGTAGATGAGGATGACAGCGTGAGTATGACTATTCATTCCCATATGTAGTGCAAATAGTCAGTCTGAGTTAATCCAAGGCAGAGCTATATTAAATAGCTTAATAAGTAGGATTCATTGAATCCCAGAAATAGTAATAGTAGGAGATCCCGCTATACAAAGACCATTACCGAGCTAGTTATTGGGTGAAAAGTATTTTAGTCCAGAACTGAAATTTTTTAGACGACCCAATTGCAATATAATTGTTGACATATTAAATTTTATATAAAATACTTATTATCCAATAACCAGCTTGGTGATGGTCGTTGTATGGTGGGGTCTTAGACTATAAAGCTATGGTTAAGGTAGTTATTTTATTTTTTGCATTTATTATTGGAACATTCGAGCTACTAGCATTTAGGTTTAGCATAGGCATTTATTTTTACTATTATATCAATAAAATACTGAATAACTTGAAAAGTTTTTTATTTTTCCACTATTACATACAAACAATTATTAAAAAAAAAAAAAAAAACAATCTTCTTGCTATATAAAAAATACAACATTCTATTCATAGTAGGTGATCATTATTGATGTTAGAATCCAGGATAATTGTAATACAGGATGTAGTGTTACATTATACATGTAAAATGTTAACTGATTTTGCTACTACCAGATTGATCAGAAGAGGAAGGAAGGATGTCAGTTGAAGGAAGTGATGATGAGGATGGTAAAAGTCTAGTTGTTAAAGCTGTAGCAAAATCAGCCAAAATTTTATTGCGGTTTTCCTATATATCAAGTCTTCTAGATTCCAACTGAAGCTGTTCTGTTTCCCTCTGGTGTAAATTTCTTTCGCGGTCCTCCAATTTTAACCGACGGTTCTCAACGTTAACAAACTCACTAGTGGAACGCTCAAAAAGAGTTTGTATCCGTCTGCGTCGAGCGAACAGTGCGCGGCGTCACGGCGTAGACGCGGTTGGCGACGCTGCGAGCGCCTCGCTCGGTGCACGCTCGCGCCGCTGCGCCGGGCTCGCTGTGCGCTCCCGCTGCCGCCGTCCCGCCGGCGCACCGCGTGACGTGGTATCGACGGGAGATGTTGCTGGCGCTGGATTGGAATTACCACCAGAGGGAGGTGGTAAAATAGTCAGACTGCCAGATGCCATTTCTAGACAAAAATGAGTGAGATGTATTTTGGGTAGTTATTTACTAAAATAATGGTATACGTAATTACTCCCAACGACCCCCACCGATTCTCAATGTCGAATTTTTCCTTTGGAATAAAGTTTTCTACGTTAATTATAAAAATTGTTTTTATTTTATTTAATATAATATATTAGGTATGTGTTTGGCTACATACTGTCTGTCAATTAATGAAACAGTCAGTTCACAGAATCGATTTTTCAATTTCGACTTTTAGTTAGGATTCCTAAATTGTTTTCCTTAATTTAACTTGATAGTAGACGTAAAACTAATATTTTAATATTTATATAGTTGAGCCATTAATAAATATTTATTAATGGCTCAACAACCATCACTGGCGGCAGTTGGTACAAAAATAATATCTTCTTCTAACGTGGGGTCGTTGGGAGTGAACCAAACTAATAAAATTATTTAAAATAACTATTGGTGGACAATTTACACACACAACATCATGTGACCCCACTCTAAGCAATGCTTGTACTATGGAAGCCAGATAGCTGATATAATACTTATATAGCCAGACAATATACAAATATTTGAAATTATCACAAATATTTCCACTGGGTGGAATTGAACCCACAACCTTTAGCTTCGCATGCAGAGCTACAGTACACACTAAGCCACAAGGCCAGTCAAAATAAAATTAGTAAATAAATCTAAGTAGTTCAGTGTACCTTCTATTGATTGTGAGGGATGCCTAGGTAGCATTTCCAATAGTATGTCACTTGACGGGTCCTGAGTCCTATCAGTGGTGTTTTGGAAAGATGATGGTTGGTTCTGAAAAACGTTTTAGACCATAAAGTTATGAATACTTATTATTTTAATATAAGCAAGGATCTCAAGCACATTAAATACTAACATCAAATCCTCTCTCTACAATGCCAGCTAAACCAACAACAGCAGACAAGCCCATTATTGCCAACACCCTTTGCTCTAAATCTGAGAGGGCTTGTCTGCTGCTTGGACCACCAGCAGTGCCACGAATTTCACGGCGCAATGTCAGAGCCTTTTTTACTTGGTCTTCCAAACCACCCATAGGTACCTATAGTTATATAAAAAATCCAGGTATAAGCATTCCCATTCAGCAAGGTAATACCGCCCGCATGCTAGCCATGGTTCCAACTGGCATTGGTCTTGATCGTCTTGATTATCTTTAGACCTTCAACGGTTTATGTATAATTCAGATGTGCTTAGTGTAAATAGTTAAGTATATATCGTAGTGTAGTATTCATTGTAATTTAATATTCTAAAAAAATCGACGGTCTTTCTTTAAAATATTGGTATATATATAGCAAGACGGTTTGAACTATCAAAACACTGAGCAAAAATCTAGGTTCAAACATACAAAAACAGCAACAGTAAATTGAAGGGAAAATGTGAAATCATTGAGATTGCGGTTCAGCTCATTCTTCAGCTTCATTGCGGTAAAATGAGGATTAAAACTGATTATTTGCGACACATACTGATTATTTAACGCAAATATAAATTTTAAAGAACTTAGATTTTATCGTTTGTAAGTTATTAATAAACATAAAACTCGACCTCATTTCATGAGATCAAACTCAAATAATAAACATCTTTTAGTTATGAATTTAAAATAAACAGCACTCTAGACGCTTTACAACGTTTCGAGGGCACGAAATGTTTACGATTTATTATTAAAAATACCGTTCAGGAAAATGTTAAAAAGTTCTAACCTCCAGTATTTAATCTGCATAGTTTCTAAAGGATATAGTGAATAACTGCGCTCAAAGAGCTTTGGTGACTATTTAGCAGTACGAGTAGCAGAGAGTAGAGTAGAGTATTTTGTAAGTAAAGCTAAATTAAATATACCGCTATATTTCAAACAATGCGTAAGCCTCACATGGCCCTAAAGCCAAAAGAACAATTTGTCGGAGATTATTGTTTGATGTTTATGACGGCAAACAAACTTATAGAGCTTAAGTCCAATCTTATAACATCGTGAAGAAACCGACATGTACCTAGAATCTTTCGAGGTCATGTGTCACCCACCAATACGCACTGGGCCAGCGTGGTGGATTATGGCCTTGACTCTCTCGGTAAGAAGTCCCCGCTATGGGAAGATTTAGTGGGTTGTTTATGTTTAGTACCTGGGTGACCGAGCTTTGCTCGGTTACTTAGACACATATTGATCTCTCTCAAAAAAATGAACTTAAAAAAAGAAAGGCGGCAGGTTGGATTCGAACCCGGACCTACCATATTATGACCGCCCATCTTTCCGACTGAGCTAATATACTGTCGCGCGACGTTGCGAAATTTACCGTCGCATTCTAATCTTTATGTAACAGTTTTTCATTAACTAAAAACGCGCATAAAACGGCGTTTTTAAAATAAAACCTGGCTAGATCGATTTATCGTCCCTGAAACCCCTGTATACATAATTTCATGAAATTCGTTCGAGCTGTTTCCGAGATTCAGGTTCTATTTATATGTACCTACAAGAATTGCTCGTTTAAAGGTATAAGATTACGCAATTTCATACTACCTACTTTGTTACTATTTTTTATTGCTATGTTTTATTAAAAATCACAAGCTAAGTACGAAAAAAAATTGTTTACAAAGGATTGCTAAAAGATTTAGTAGACGAATTCCGATATACCTCGAACATATGTAACACAACCGATCAAATCTTAATAATTACCTGATTGTGAAATCAGCATAATATTTACCCAAGTTTTTTAATAGAACAAATCATGTCACGTATTATACTTTCACGAAATGAAAATTATGAAATTGTGAAAAGTGGTTTAACAATTTCTTGCGATTTTTTTTTCTACAACAGCTTCAGCGTCACGTAGCTATTTTTTTATAATATAGAGAGATGGGACGAGCATATGCTGCGCCTGATGGTAAAAGACACGACTGCCTATAACAACACAATACTGCGCAGCCATTTGAACATGAAGAGTTCAAATCACCACATAGCACTGCACTGCGCTCGTTTCCCGGAGATATACATAAGATAATGTATCTCTTTTCCCTGTAATTGCTATGGAAACATTGACCTTTAAACGGGAACACAGTAATGGTGGCACTTTACTGTTAGGTGATAGGACAACTGATAAAGGTGTGGCTTTTCCCAGGTGGAATCATAAAAGGGTCAATTATTAACTCTACCACTACAATGTTGGACAGCTTCAATTTTCAACAAACGTAAACAAAATGTATTTAGCTATAAAATTTTAAGCTATCAGCGTTACCCCATTTATTACACGCCAACTGGAAAGAGTACGGAAACAATTTCAAGCTGCAAACAGTATTTAGCACAATTATAATAACTGTAGATGATATCATCCAGAAGTGTAAAAACAACGAAGATGGTTCACAAGCTGCGAAAATAACTTGAAATAATCGTGATCTCACAAAATTATCTCCCTGAAATCTTCAAGAATAACAAAAACAATTTCAAACTACAAACTTACATAACAGAATATACAAAATCTAATTCTTTAAGAATTTCATCCGTATGAGTCTCAGACCAACGAACTATAGGTACTTATTAAAAAAGTTTACTGGTCATTTGTATTATTTTAATAAAGAGTTGTTGTTGTTGTCATTTGTAGCCCAAGTACAAACACATAGTCAGAAAGTTTTCGTCTCGCGATTCTTGTAACTCGTCTGAAAATTTTAACTGCCGATGTGAAACGCGATATGAAAGAAAAGCATTTTTATTGAACATTTGGCTAGCTAGGTTACCACTATGATTACTTTCTTGAATTTGTTCTTGAGCCAATGAAAACGATGTGCTAATAAAAATAACCGTAGGTACACTGTGCCATCACTAACTTATTAGTAGTATTTCTTTACTAATTTATTAGTAGTGGTAGGCTGGTAGGACTAGGTCCAGAGTTTGTCTGAAGAAGTACCACACCATTTTCAGATATCTTTTTTTTTTTTTTACTTTTATAGGTTTACACTTGACCGCCATCTCGCCTGATGTTAAACGACGATGCGGTCTACGATGGAGCGTGTTTACCTAGAAAAAACCGATTCACTCTCGATTTGAAGACACCAAGATTATAACTATCGGGGAAAACCCACTCAGGCAACTCATTCCACAGCCTAGATGTTCTTATCACAAACGTAGAGTCAAACCTCTTCGTCCGTGTCTTTGGAATATCCACCATGAAACGGTGCCGCTTCTTTGAGTTACGAGAAGTACGATAGAAAAAAAAGCAAGGAGGTATTAGATCATGCAGATCAGTTGCACACTCTCCGAAGTGTATCCGATAAAAACCCGATAAGCTAGCTATCTTGCAGCGATGTTCAAGACTATGAAGTCTTTTTCGCGCTAGAGTGTCTTTGCCTATGAGCCTACCACCAATATGAATGTATTCTGTATTATTTATGCTCTAGTTAAAGGTATCTTTCCAGAAAAAAATGAGGGTAAAGATAATCCTACTATTTAACAAAATGGGAAATCATTGATGACTGTTAATCAATACGTCGGAACGTCTGAACGGATTAGGTTAAAATTTGGAATACAAAATGTTGTCTAGAACGGTATATAGGAATTCTAACGCTAAAAAATATACCGAAGTGAAATAGGCGGGAATTCCATGCTATTAGTCATCTTCAATTTCCAAACTATGATTTGAACTCTTTATGCTCAAGTAACCTCGTGGCACTGTGCTGTTACGTGTAGACATTGTTGCTTTTCATCAGATCAAAGTCAAAGTACTTTATTCATAAATGTACAATTTACACGTCAATTAATAAAAAACAAAAACAAAAGAAAGAGCATACAAATTGTATACATTTTCAAAGTTTGAAATTACTACTTTGCTGTATTATAATTACTATTGTACAGAAAACTGTCAAGCATTATACGAGTATAATATGGTTTTAATACAATTGTACTTTTCATTTAATTGATCCATGATATCTATAGAGATCTCTACATTATAAAAAAAACTTTGAGTCGAATTTCACGTGGCAATATAAAGGCGTCGCCATAATTCATAAAAACAGCAATTTTATGTTTATAACAAGCTTTTAGTATAAATCAGGATATCAGGGTCAGGATACCATTTTTGAGTAAATTCGAGAATCAATTATGCTAGATATCTTCGTCTGGCGTAAACTATTTAGCTATCGTAGAGCTCAAGGAGGTCGTATTTTAGTGCTATCTAAACCTATCTTGGCTGTCCGTTAACGTCTGATTTATTTGGAACCGAATCACTAACATCGGTTTTAAAAGCTCATCATAGGAGCTCGATTTATGTAGCACCAGAATAGATAGATACAATATACAACAGTAACTGAATTTCTTATAAAACGATGAAGTAAAAATAAAATTTTGATGATAAAAAGATTTAAAAGTAACACGAAGTAATCTCATCACTCAGAGTGAGTTAACAGAAAACACGATAATTACACAAGGGTACAAACGCATAAGCCCGTTGAAGTTGTAGCTGAATTACATAGTAGTAGTTCTTTACAGTACTTAAAGTAGTAGTTCTATACAGAACACCCAGATTCGACATGAACTCGACAAAACCCACACCTGGTTAGACTC
The DNA here is from genome assembly GCA_017562165.1 of Ectropis grisescens. Taxonomy (NCBI): domain Eukaryota; kingdom Metazoa; phylum Arthropoda; class Insecta; order Lepidoptera; family Geometridae; genus Ectropis; species Ectropis grisescens. The sequence goes on from CM029773.1 coordinate 14,303,661, forward strand.
AGGCTTCAGAATTTCGCCAATCTAGTTGTTGTATTACGTCGTTTGTTTTTTTTTTTTTGTTTGTTGGTAAAGTCTACGACTTTCCACGACAAGTTCTTTTGATCTAAGTACTTCAAGATCAACCTGAAATACACACACAGAATTCTTATTTCAAGTTTGTTACACTAGAAGTGCTAACTTAATTCCGAATAACGATACTGTATCTATGACAATAATGAACGTGTTTGTGATTGTTCTGAAAGCTATGAAGTGAATTTGTAATGTTTTTAGTAACTGTAATACTTTGTAAACTAGCGTTTCGCACATAAAACAACACACAAATCCAACTTGAAGTTTCGAGTAGTGTAGTCGAGGAATAGTTATTTGATAGATGTTTTCTCTAGTTGTCATAAGCCAGGTATTTCAGAAACAAGCTAGCCAGAGTACTGACTAACAAACAACTTGTCCCTTGATATTGCAGAAAGCTGGCCGCAATGTTACAAAATGTTCGCTCCCACGCAAACATATAAAAATATCGTTCGTTTTAACTAACGTTCATCGGGATTACGTAATTAGATTTTGAAATTTATTTTTGTGAGAGATTAATGTGTTTGAGTTTTATGAGAGTGTCTCGCAGCGATTGTTGTGAAGCAAACACCCACACATAAAGTTTTCAAATAATCTTCAGAGCATAGAGTAAAATCTGCATATAATTTTAAAGTTGCTGATCAAACTAGAGATTTTAGATAATTTAGGATAATAGAGCTAAAAATTTGTCGTACATTTTTATTTATAGTGTGTTGAAATTGATCAAGAAATTTAGGAAAGAAAGTACCCAAAAAGCTTTCGTTTCTGATGGAACGTAAGTTCCACGAAATGTGTTAAAATTATACATAATATCCATGTAAACATGTTATTTCAGCATTATTCAAATAATCCGAGAGTACCTGTAAACGCACGTAATCGAATTCACCGCAACACAAAATAACAATTTCGCGCCGTAACATCAAAAACGCAAATTTTCAATCAAAACGACTCGTTCCAACCAAGTTAGAAAATTATTAATTTCTATGCAAATTACACCGCGTGCGCCGTTTCCTCGGTCATTAACATACTTCTGTAATTACTTTGGGGAATGTTCACTTACACGGCTGACTTCGGAATTAACTGTGACACTTTTTCTGAAGGAGCGTGTCGGTTGCGCGATCGCGGGCGGAACGATGGCGGCGGCGCCCGCGCACCTACGGCCGGCCGATGAATGAAGCTTTGTTATCCATGTGTATTATTATAATAGTGATAATGACATTGCGAGAGGTGGGACAGGTGTACCTGTTAGTCGGCCGCGGTGAAGCAAGCGCAGCACACGTCTCCAGCACCTCCAGGCGAGAGGTTCCTCGCCGACTGATCTCCGCCCCGCTCTCACGGCTATTTTTACCCGCTTATAATTTTATTGTTTGAGCGAAAACCCAGAAAGCGACAAGTTCGCGCGACGGCCGGCACACTAATGCCGACGAATGTTTCCAGATTTCAAATACTCCAACCGTATATGTTCTGCAATTCCAGCGTCACACTTATTTACTCCCGCTCTTATAAATGATAAATAATACAAATTGAGTTAGATCCAAATATTCATAACCTATGTAACCTCCCACAGGTCAGCCAACTGTCTTAATGGCCACAGTACCAGAATAGTTGGAGAAATTCGCAGTTGGATCGTCTCATCCGTCAATTACCGAAATCACTGTTGAAACGCATCTGTTAGTTGAACTAAATTTGCTTTGTCCTTTCCATTATCCAGGTCATTCAGCTGTGCACATCTAGGCAATGACGTATGTGCATATTTGAAACGCATTCCTGACTGCGCTTGTGAACCATTTTTAATTCCGTAAACAAATTAAAAATAGATTGACAAATTGAAGTCGCTTTTGCGCGACTACCTCGTTATAGCTTCAATTTAATGTTGTCTACATACATCGTGCTAATGCAATTTATTCAACACAAAGTATATTTTTAAAAACAATACCTACATTGAAGCCTAAATTTCTGTCGTAGGTATTCGCCGTCAGTCGCGCGGTCTAGTAACAGCGTAGTTTTATTCCCTAGCCTTGAGTACACCGATCTAAAACTAGTCTCACGTGACAAATTGGCTATTGCCAATACGCTCTCGCTCGGTATTTCTAGTTTGCCCGACAATTTCTAGCTGACATAATAACAAAGTTCGCAGCCAAGCTTAGTGGAAGAGAAAATAAAGAGAATTCTTTTACAGAGTAGATTTGGCAGTCGATAGTTTTATGTAAAAAACTTTACCTGAGATACTGTATATTCCAAGATCGGTTTGGGTTTGGCAACTTTAGTTGACAATATATTTATATGTATCTAAAAACATATTCATCGGTTGAAGACGGTTATACAATTATGCATCTGTAAACGTAGGACGCCCTCAGACTAGACGTAATGCCAAAATAAGGCAAGTAAATGGAAATAGCAGTAGGAAACGAAAAGCTGTTCAGTATAGCAGTTCAGCAGATAAAAATAAGGTGATTTCTAATGATATAAACACTTAAGTTAACACCTACTCGAATATTAATCAAAGACATCAGAAAGAGTGCCTTGGTTAGTTCAATATTACGTATAAAACATCTAGAGAGAAAGAAATAAGATGACAAATAGTGCAATAATTAATATAGATTTTTATTAATAACAATATCTATGTCTAATGTTTTATAAAAAAAAGTAGGTATGCGATAATGGATATCGCTACATTTATTATTGTTTATATTTACATATTCAACACAAATGTGTTAGAGTAAAACGGATTAACGAAAGAGAGTAATTAACCTACTGTTAAAATTTCAAATCATCTTCGATTTATAATCGATACGATTTATAAATAGATCTCATTAGCCTGATAAAATTAGGGTCGAAAATAATGTCAAAAACATTTATAATTATTTAACAACGGAAGTTCTTTCCATAAAACTGTATGATCACGTAAACACGTTCCAGGGTTGCCAGTAACCTTCGACTTTAAAATAAATTCATCAGTTTTATTACGCGTACGAGTTGCCACGGCTAGGGTTGGGACACTTGGCGACACTTCGGTTATCGACGTAAAAGAAGCTTACCTAGAGACAGAATGGAACGTACGTTTTCAAATATTAACTTTATAGAGTAAGCAAATAGTTAAACCACATAATTCGAAGTATAGCTTGAAAGTATCAATTTTAAATCATCAAATTTTGCGCGCACGCAAGCTCAACGGTTGTTGCGGGGGTGCAGGTGAAGGGGGTGTGCGGGAGGGCTGCGCCGGTATACACTGGAACTCGTCGTCGCTTGTGGATATTAAACGTGAGTTACCCGTGTATTTATGTAAAAGGTGTAATAACCACGTCAGTTTTCATACTAATAAAGACTTCCAAAACAATGACATAAAAACTTTATCACACAACACTATCTCGATCCACAGTAAGCAAAATCACCACCGATACACCTCGAAACCGAACCAATCGACCAATTTATCGATATGTTCCTCCAACACTAGTCGCGCTTCACGGCCTGTTGAACGCATTACGCTGATAATGGCCCACCGGCTAATATACAATGACGTATGCTGGAGCGGCAAAAATATCTGCCGTCCGATGCAGGGGCATAAATCTCGCGGGTACCAGGATTATTGTATGTTTTTTTCAATTCGTTCAACTGAAATATTTTCGAAATCAAAAATTTCACTTCGGAATTTGTATTTTCCTCTATTTTTCCGAAGCCATGTATATGTAGTGATGGTCAAATATGAAGTTACATGCTTAAAAACTTGGTAGTAACTATTAAAGATATCGGTTTAATTTGACTTTGGGCAGTTTTATTTTAACAAATCCCAAATAAGTTACACATCGTTAAAAACTAGTTCCTTCCCTTCAGGCACTCGTTGAGCCCAGAAGACAGGTAGCAAAGTATTTATGCTAACGTGTATTTTAAGGCTTTGATAAATTAAAGTTTAGTAAGTGTACGCCCCAAAACAAAGGTAGTTCGCCCACTACCAACCAAACCTCCAAGTGACGGAGCGTAGACGCTCTACAAACGTAGAGAAGCAGCGTAGGCGCGAGGTGTAAAGAATAAATAATAAAATAATTTTGTAGGATTTATTATTAAAAGACTACAAAGTCTTGAACATCGCCGCAAAATTGCTAGCTTATCCGTTTGTTATCGGATACACTTCGGTGTGTGAGTGTGCAACTGATCTGCATGATCTTATACCACCTTGCCTTTTTTTCTATCGTAAGACACAGACGAAGAGGTTTTACTCTACGTTTGTGATAAGAACGTCTAGGCTGTGGAATGAGTTGTCCGAGTGGATTTTTCCTATAGTTTTAATCTTAGTGTCTTCAAATCGAGAGTGAATTGGTTTCTTCTAGGTAAACACGCTCCATAGTAGACAGCATCGTCGCTTAACATCAGGCGAGATGGCGGTCAAGTGTAAACCTATAAAAGTTTTAAAAAAATATATACTAGGAGTGAAAATAATAAAAAAATATCGATTTCAATATACACAATTACCAAACAAGATGCATAAAAAAGCGATATACACAGAATGAACTACCAAACAGTAACTTAATTAACCCACAACCCCAACTATAGGAGGAAAAAATACACAAAAAAATACACAGCAGCTAGGATACAATTAAAATCCCATACTACGTTTACAAATTACTTCAAAAATCTGAAGTACTTAATGCAAGTAGAATCGTTAGAAAATTACTAGGGACGTAATTTTAAATCTAACAATTAGAATAAGCCCCAGCCTGTGCATGATCTACCTCCAATGGAGAGAAACCATGCTTACATGTACATAAATCTTTTCAGACAAAATAATACATTGGGTTAGTAGACGGATGCTTAAAAACTATCTAATATGTTTTTTTAATAGTATATGGTGAGGAGACAAGCAGGACATGAGCCTGATGGTAATTATTATGCCTCCCACATAACAATGACAAGCCGCTATTGAAACCTGCATATTTCAAATCATTACCTAGTCCTGCACTGCGCTCGTCAGTCAGAGATATAAGACGTATTATCATCTATGCCCTGCAATTTCACTGGAAACATTGCCCATTAAATTGGAACACAGTTATGTTGGCACATTACTGCTTGGCGGTAGAAAAAACAAGGCGTGGTACTTTTCCAGACGGACTCTACCACTACAAAGTTATAACAAACAAATCACTATTTATTAAAATTATGCCTATTTCCTAAGGCATTCTGGGTAGAAGAATCTACATTATCTAACTCCTAATCACTGCCCGCACGATATGCCTCTGATAAGTATCATATATGTTTTTAATCGGGTATAATAATCTGATATATTGTATGATATAAATTTTAGTCATATTGGAGCAACACACATTCAAATATTCAAACTTTCTAACATAGTACAAGGATACACAAATCAAGGACCAAATGGCAAAAAAATTGAAACACTTGTGCAATGAATTTATAATTTTTGTATAATAATGTAATATTAAATATTATGTAAGTATCATACGAATGAATTTGTAAATTCCACGGAAACACAACATACCTACTCGTAATTGTTGGAAACCGAGAAAACCGCGAGAGCTGTTTGCAGAAATAAAGCCGAAAACAATATGTTATTTCTGTTTTTACACTATGTAGTTTCAACAAAACCGCTGTGACCGCCCGGACACGGCTCGTGGAGTCACGTACACGTCGGCAAACTTAAACTTACAAAGTTAGTGACGGAAACACTATCGTAATTTCTTGACAATCTTGGCATTTCTTCTAGTGTTTAGTAGACAGTATAAAATTTTGCCAGCTGTTCGTGCTAGTGTGGTTCCGATGAAATTAAGATTCGTTAGTTATCTTAAATCTGCGGGTGACGAGCGCAGTGCAGAGGTAGAAACTTTTCGTATTCGTGTTGAGATAATAGTGGGGTAAGCTAGAATGCCTACTATGCTATTACGGGTTACGGGCAGGCAAGTTGCTTACGTTCTAATGCCTTGTCGTCCCATCAAAAAATATCTCTCTGTATTAAAAATTAATAATATCTTCAACCAATAACAAGTTAAGTGTTCTCAATCGTCTATAGTCTATACGACGTCAGCCTAAAGCTTATTTTTCAAGTTCTTAACTAAATCCACAGTCAAGTAATATACTATATGCTAAAACTGTGTGTATAAAAATTTCGACAAAAATAAATAATAATTGCATTATGGACGTTTATAACGAATGACGTCATCCACAGTTAGAATATTTGCATGATTTATCATGCAGGCTATGCTGATAATAATAATAATATTAATAATCGTTGATATTAGATTTTAACAATTTAGGTATTATCCGTGCAAAATCCAGACTGACCGCTAATATTCTAATAAAAAAAATCTTAATAGTAATAATTATGATTCAAAAAGAGTAATTAGGACACCTCAAAGTCTAATCCTATCTTCAAACAACTAAACCAAAAATAGAACTAAAACTTCAAAAACTACCACAAGCTAAAATATAATTTCACATAATTTAGCTTTCATAAAAAAGATCGTCGAAAAAAAACAAAATGTACTTTTTATTGAAGACGCGCCTGAAAACCGCCAAACGCACATAAAAATTTTACACCATTATTTGAGTACAAACATCAACAAAAGTCTCTAAACGCACCAAATATAATATGACTACATGTAAACTTTACGCCTTTTGTTGTAAAAAATTAGAACTGGAAAATCCTGCTTTATGAGTGAGAATACATAAATCTTTATTTTTTGCACGTAAATTATGAGCTCGTCTGACGTTATGAACAGTTCACTTCGATCACCACATTCACAAAGTTTACGATTTAATACTTTACTCATATTTTTGCAAAAACATACTTTAAAAGTATAAACATGTTTCGAATACGGCGGTAGGTTTATTTCAAAATGACTATAATCAAAAGTCCTATGGCACCTAGTGCCTAGAATAAATGATTTCACAATCCTATGATCGTAGGTTTGTATACCAGCTCTACCTCTAGTTATTTTTCCAAGAGCAGATCTACGAGTTTGTCGTCAACACTGCATTTAATGAGGTATCAAAACACCGATACGAAATTAACGTGTTCCAAGAAGGCCATCTTTGAAGGACATGTTGTGTCATACGACAACCTACATTTGGCCGACGTAATGAATAATGTCCTTGACTCTCTCTCTTTGTGACAGAAGACCCCGAATCGCAGCAGTGAGGATTGAAAATGGGTTGCTTATTAATACGTCGATATAAATCATAAGATGTGCCCTCCCAAACTTCAGGCGCACGGAATTATGTCATCGTTGGGAAGAGCACAGAGTGTGCTTTCTCTTTCCGTTATAGTCGGTTGTACGAAGCGGTGAATGCCAGCACGTTTTACCTATCAATGATTTTGATCATTATTTGCATAAATATAAAAATATGCCGTTCAGTGTTCTAATAATTCAAGAAACACAAATAAATCCAACGGAATTACATTCCATGCGTAAGTATGGCATATAAAATTATTTTTGAATATTTTTTAACTATGCATTACAGTTTTAAAATCAGTGTGACAGAGACCCAATTATAATTGTTATTACAATTATAAGCAAGGGTGAGATAGATCTCTTGTTATTTCGTTGTCAACAACGAAAATAAGTAGAACCACAACATAACTCGCCACTAGCGATTCTAGGGGTCAAATAGATTGGCGGTGTGTAAACCACTCACGCTACACACGCAGTTTATTACCAATTTCAAGAAGCTCAGGGTACATCTAATGATATCGATGCTATAATAACCATTCTGCGTAATGAAAACTGTAATTTCTTATTAACTGATAATTTATTAATTGTCTGTAATATAGTAATTTATTGATTATGTAATGAATTGAGCATTTGATAACGTTTTTACATAGATTGATGTAATGACATAACATGTGCCATAAAGTTAGCAACACGCCTGCAGATTACAACACAGTTCCATGCACCAATTTAAACATGAAAAACCAAACTGCTGTGCATTATACTGCACTCGTCCCCTATAGATATCAGATAATACATTTATGTTTCTGTAATTTATCTGAAATTATTGCCCTTCAAAGCGGAACACTGTAATATTGGCAGATTCCTGCTTGGCGGTAGAATAACTGGCAAAGGTGTGCAGGCGTATTTAGCAAAGAATTACAGCTAGTTTTGTAATCTAACTATACAAATATTGAACAAACACATACATTAAAATAAATATTTAACATTACTTTAAAACTAATATAAAATAAAAACTACACTTATCTTCTGATTAAAAACGATAAGTATAACTAAAATTTTAAAATTGTGACTCTTAAAATAAAAACGATGCCCTATATACATCCCACGTATTCAAATATCATGTATTAAGTCACGTCATAACCATCTAACGAACTGAAATAAGCTCCCACTAGTAAAAGCTCGTGAACTGAACAGATCTATCAATGTCGTCGCCAAGGTCGGTGCTCCGGCGCAGCGCGTATTTCGGGCCAGTTGCGCAATGGACGTCACTGCGCAGGGACGGATTTACGAAATGGACAGGATTTGCTCGGGGATTTCAGATTCCAGATCTTTATCGGCCTAATAACATTTTGGTTATACAAGGCAAGTAATTTTACAGTAGATAGATATTTTCAAATAATTATAAGTAATTGTACAAATTAATCGAATTGGTTAATTCAATATTTTCACAAAAGATCTGTCAGTAACTATGACCCCAACATAACTTAAATGTCAATAATTGATCATAAAATTCAGTTATGCAAAATATGCTATTGCACTACAAGTCAAATGTATAATTAATTAAATCATTATTTATTTAAATGGTTTGATTATTTGTTTAAAGGGTTCTATGGCAGTACTGTGTCCTCTACTGCCTACCGACTTTTAAGAAGACGGTCCTACTAACCTAATCTTATGGTACTAATGAGTACCACATCTCGTAACGCGACTAGCGCAAAAGCACGTCAGACGGTAAGACCTCGGCAAAAGCTGCCACCATTACCCAACATCGAGCAACTCGATCTTCCGCGCAAACACGGAAGGGAGAGTAGCCTAAGCTAAAAAATATTGTCCATTCTTTCTGTAACTTCTTGCGGGAGGGGAATGTTGCACACTAGCGCAAAGCCGTACTATTGCATACAAAACATACCTGTACCGATCCATTGCCGATCATACTCACACAGCCAAATCACTAACACATAAAAAATAACACGCCCTCAGCCACAGTATATTATCAAACTCCATGGTCCACGCGGACCTGTACTTTGACAGAGGGGAAACGCTGTGTATGTCTACTCCTTTCCGTGTAGCTCGCTGGTAGCCAAGATCAAGAAACGACCTGATATCCCAAAAAGGTATGCTCTATGTTCATAGCGGGGAAGATCTAGCACATGTCGTCTTGTAATCGGTATGTAGAGCTAATTATAGTATACATTTTTCAGGAATTTATGACGTCACCATCGGCTGATTTTGTTATTTAGGGGATAGCGATACAAATATGTGTCCAAAACGATTGACTGATTGGTATTTTTACCATGACGGATCTTACGTCAATAATGATAATAATGTATATATAATAATGTCGGATGAATTATTTTTAGTTTCTTACTTTTGTAGACAGGCTTATTATTTGGGATTATATTAATTAATCTTAGCAACCCACTCCGCCTTCATTCGGATTGAGATATATTTAAGAGTTGTCATACGTTTGATGAAAAGTCTACGTAAATCAAAGATAAAATAACAGTTTTTCTTTTAAAAAATATTTTTAATGTCGCTTCTACATATTTTACCATTGTATATTTATTTGTGCCATTTTTTTATCATTTTTGTATTCCAAAAATAAAGGAGCGAAAATAAAAACTACTTAGTAAAGTTTATACAAAGTCAAGAAATTTACTTTTTAAAAATGAACGAGGTCAGTGAGTTTGAATGTCATAAGGCCGCAAAGTTTCGCATTACTGATGTTGCCATCTATTTATTTGACTTCCCCATTTTTGAAATTCGAGTCCATCTCTGCCCAATTGCTTTCTTCAGTCACGTGTCTTTCTGTTCAGACTAATTACTGCCATTTCTTCCGCTTTCCATGTCAGCTTTCATCAGATTGGAAAAAACTTACGAGATGTCATCCACGGTGCACAGATACGGTAAGAGTACACAGAAAAAGCTGTGTTGATGGGAGCACACGTATCAATACTAATAATGTGTAAGTTAACTGGCCATTTCAAGGTCTAAAAAATTCTAAAACCACGATTTATGGTGCTTAGAAGCTTCGAGTGACGTCACGCCTATATTATAACTTGTATGTAGAGGCGACGTCACAAACTACGGAATTTTGATGGTATATATACCTATTTGTCGATTATTAATAATTTCATAAAATATAAATAGGTGTCCCAAATTTTTCGTGAATCTACCTGAGCCAGTCATTATCTCAATTACAGATGGCAGTCTTAATTGTATACTGAAATAAGTTCCACTCCATTCCTGATTGAATGATTACTTATATTACGCAATTACTTATCTGTTTCTTCGTAGATGATAATCTATGTATACGGTATTCACGGTACATTGAAATACTCAAAATACTTTTTGTAAATTACTTTACAAATTTCATTTTGAAATTCATTTGACCTGTGTAAAATAGTGTTCAACCTGTGTAAAATAGTCTTCATCACCAATGATTTCTGAAGATTTTCCACTAATTAAACTCTTGAACAATACTCATTGAACTACTTTGATCTGGTATACTCTATGTGAATAACCCTGTCGACAGACTTTCCCATTTCCGCTTATAACGAAGACCATACACCAAGTTATTGAATAAATTCTAAATCATTTGCACTAAATCAATATTTATTGGTTTTAATTGATATTTTAAATATTACAATCTAATACTGTCAACAAAAGACATGTCCACAAAGTCATGTTAACTCAAACAACCGAACTGTTCCCGATGAAAACGCTGACTGCGTTACAGACCTGTCACCTTGCCCTCGCCCTCCGAGGCAGGTACCAAAGCCGTGAATGGGAATCACCACTGGTTACTCAAGCGACGCCCAATCTCGCGGACTAAATCCTTACCTCCCCTATCCTTACCTCCCATAGACGCCACGGACAGCGGAACAAAAAAGTACTGTGGTTTTATTGCCGAGTAGGTACGTCTGCCCCTTTTTACTAGCGGACTCCGTCGCCACTGCTGCATGAGTATAGATAATGCGACCGAAGCAATGCACTGCGACAGTGCTAAGGAAGACGTTGAAGATCAAATCTACCGTATATTTTAGCGCTCCATCGAACAACAAGATCTCCGCTGTACAAAGCCATGTTGGAGTATTCGGGTAAAACTATGTAAATTTTGGGAACGCTAAACACAAACGCCACGTGGTCTCAGAAATCCTTATGACGTTCCCGAGACGAAAAAAGAAGTTTTATGCGGGATGAGGTAGCTTCAGAAACTGCGTCAATGTAAAGAGGATATCCTAATGTGCTCGTAGGTCCGAGGATCAAAAGTGGGAACACAAAAGTACACGTTTTTTTGTGTTTATAGATTTTGTGTTCACTTTGGTAAGCCCCGGATTTTTCTAGTGATAGAATCAAAGATTGTATTTCACCATAATGGTCAAGTGCGGGAGAGTGTTATTATATAACTTTTTTAAAGTTCAATTAATTACACAAAGAATACTTCAAATTATATTATTTTTTACAAAATCAAACGATTTTTCTAAACGCTTTATTTTTTATTCAGTTTTTAAATAGATTTTGTAAAGCAAGTTAGAAGAATCCTAACAATGTGGGTTGAGATTGGGCAATGTATCAACTGAAATAGTTGTTTACGAAATCCGATTGTTTACTAGGCCGGCTTTAATAGCGACCTCGGTCTGTTCAGTGGACTACTTTTGGGACAGTATAAACTGAAGTTGATTATGCACTGAAAAAAATCTTAGTACCCGCCAGTACGTACCTTTACTACTGAGTACCTACCAAGCATTTGCTTGAGACTGACGCGAGCCAAGAAACAGGAAAAAATTTCAAGTGTAATCTGTTGAAAGTTCAAGACGTTTGTGGCTTTAAAACAACTCAAAGAGACAAAATAGAGACTAAATCAAGTTTTTAAACATTATGTTATTGCGAGTTTTGACTTTTGATACAATAGAATAGATAGATTATTTATATTTGTTGCAATGAAAAAATAACTTAAAACAAACCAACACCGCTTCAGGTTTTTTTTATAATAATAAGCTAATAATAAGCAACACGCCTGTCCATAACCGCACAACGCAACGTTAAACGCTTTTGAAGAGCAAGCTGTAAGAACACGAAGACTTCATATTACTGTCCAGGCATAGAATAGATAATATGTCCAGGGTTTCGCTCATCACCCAGAGATATTGGGCGATTTACCTCTTTGCACCGTAATATCTTTGAAAATGCCTCTCCAATCGAAACACGATAAGTGTTTTCAAATTAAGTACTGCTTGGTGTTTGCTTAACTAGCAAGGGTGATGAATTTCCTCAGGTGGGCTTAGTAAAGAAAACTACCACTACTATTTCCCCAGTCGGTCTCTGCAATGAGTCCTACCAGATTTTAATGTATTAGTTTAACAGTAATAAAAACAAGCTATAAATAAAAGAAACAAACAGCATTGCTTTACAATAACTATCAACCGCCCACGCTCCAAATGGCAGGAATCTACTTCAAATGTCATGCACTGAGAGCATCATAAATTGAATTGAATTTAGCATTTGACACACCGTTTTGTTTTGACTTGGGACGTGGACTTATTGGTCGTTCCAATTAAAAATCTGAATGAGAACAGATCAAGACTACAATTAGAATTGATAAAAGACACAAAATTTCAGATTTGTTCCGAAGATGTAGACACATGAATTCATTCATCAGTTTACCAGTGAACATTCTACGAAGATGTTAAATATGACAGTAAGAATGATCGTTGCTCGATTACTTCGTAAGAACAGAACGAATCAAGCTAAATTTTGAACTCTATCTATATCGCATTGCACTTTGGAATAGCAAACCGTCTAGAAATACCCCCTATTTCTATTTTATGTAGTAGTTTATCCCAATATGAATTCTTTAGAGAATCGAAACAGAAAGAGTCCTAATTTTTCGAAATGAGCCCGTTTCAGAAGAAAAAATGTTTCAAACTACGTTCTAGATCAGGCTAGTGTGTTTTTAGTACTAAATTGGAACCGTCAACTATTCGCTCAATTAATTTTATGTGAAGTATATGTTTGATACATACACCGGATTTGGTGGCACAATATTGGAAAGGCTTATGTCCAGCAGTGGACAAACGTGGGCTGACGATGATGATGATGGAGTACATAAATTTCACGGAAACAACAGATTGTTCTTTGACTTAAATTGAGAGTCACAAACAACCCTAGCGACAATTAAACCTTTTGTAGTGGTAGGAATCTTTGCAGATCTCTGGGGTAAACCCATACAAGAAAGTACAACACCATTACCAGTTATTCTACCGTCAAGTAAAATACAAACATCACTGTTTTTCGGGTTGATTGGCAATGTTTCTATAGAATTACAAAGCATATAGATAAATCATTTTATTACTCTGGAATATTATTCAGTGGAATATAAATAGACCTAGGGGATAATTTGAACTCTTCTTAAAGTTGCGTGACACTGTAATATTATGGATCTGTCTTACCATGACGCACATATTGTTCTCCCATCACTCTATAGGTAATTTAAAAAACGTATGTATGTGTGCCAAATTTGAATTTGGTCATGTCATAATAAACATACACATAAACCCAAAACCATGCAAAAAAATCGAAATCTATGCATCTCATTGATATTGATAGAACATTAGATTTGGACAAAATATATTTAAATGAAATTAAGTAGATGGCGCCATCTATTATAGCATTTCTAATCTTATTTTAATCGCGTCTAAATACTGCTCATTCTATCGGTAGATACTAGTGGTGCAAACCGTGAAAATATATCGACGACGAAAAAAATTCGGTAAATTTAAATGTATTTACGATTGCCCATCGCAATAAATAGGTGTAATTTTAGCAACATTTATATTTTAGATCGAACGTAGGTAGACAATAGATTGGACTTGACTTCTGAAAGATGTTCGAACAAAAAGTCGATACATATAATGAAAATGATAGATAAAATGCATTTTTCATATTATCCCCACCTCATTTAGCAAAATATACAATTGCAGAAATTTATAAAACTAATGGATGAAAATAGAAACACACTGTTTGTAAAATAACAAAAAAAAATATTTGATGTGTTTCAATGTGTTTTATAATAATAATTTGACAATCTGAAAGAACAACAAAGGCTTATTGAAAGAAAAAATTAAAAACTTTGCACTTTAAGGTACTACATAAATGGCTCTCTAACCTTGCTCTTTAAAAGTTGTTACTTTAAGTTCTATTGGCATACTACAAATAGCCAACAATAGATTCATACAACCCTATAGTCAAAAAGAAGATTTCATAATTTAAGAAAAAAAATACCTATAAAAAATAGCCTCTGTCAAAAATAGTTTGCAATTATTGCGGCCAAGATTTGCTTGAGAAATTTGAACACAGATAGATTATAGTGTGTAATAACACATAGGGTTATTTTCAGCGCAGGAAAATAACGGGAACGGGTACTAAGCGAGTGAAACCGTGGGGCGCGGTTAGTATATCATAAATATATATAGATATTGATTGATAAAAGATGTTAGCAGTAGAAAACTTGACATCAAAAGCAAAACATCTGATGAAAAAAAATCAATTGAATGTTTTTGTTGGCACAGGAGCAACATAAACATGCAAGTGTTCTTGTATTGAGACCGTGTGGAATGATAGAACATAGTTCCTAAGTCAATGCTCCCACATAATTGAAACAATTTCGGCTGCAAATGTCTGCGGCGTGTCAGAACGGATTTACTGTTATTAGCCTGCGAAATTTAAATGCAATATGAATAGTTTTAAATACATGCAGTTTTTTATGTAATTGGACGTGTTGCTAGTAGTATTTTTGAAAAGAAAATCATTTCTGGGCGTAGTGACTAGATCATCCTACATCACAATAGTGACGTCGTATCGTCGTAAGTAAGCTCGCCTGTTAATATTATGCGTATATTCTAATGCGTATATTCATTATTCATTAGAATATACGCATAATATTGACAGGCGAGCATACTTACGACGATACGACGTCACTATTGTGATGTAGGATGATCTAGTCACTACGCCAAGAATTGATTTTCTTTTCAAAAATACTACTAGTACACGTCCAATTAAAAAAAACTGCATGTATTTAAAACTATTCATATTGCATTTAAATTTCGCATTATAGGCATGACGACTCATTTTTGATTTAATTTTAACAGGCTTCTCAGTAACTGGAACATAGGTGAAAGAATTACTTTATCTTAAAAACTTCCCGTGATATCCCGATTTTAAAATCACAATTTTGGACTCTCCCAAAAACGATTCATACAAAACCCTACCAAAGCATGACGTCACTGTCTCGTATTTTTTATGCGTCGCGCGTAAAGTTTGTATGTTAGCTATATTAAGTTTAGGAAATTGGTTTCGTAACAAAAGGCACTTGAAATTGAATGGGTTATCCAATGGCAAATACATTTTTAATAATTTTCTACTGTTAAAATGGCCATCCAGGTTTGAATAATCATAAAGTAATATACTTAAATAAAAAAATACTAAAATTAAAGTTGGTACATATTTTTATATTTTATTTTATAAGTAGGCTATTTAAATACTGTCATTGTATCAAACAATATAATATAATTCCAGGATCAATCGTCATGCATATTGTCAATGACGAAATTTTAAACAACTCGATTAATAAAATCCAATCTAACAATAACAAGTGGTTGCTCTTCTTCAGTATCAATAAAACTGAAATTAATTTCCAAATTAATAAACCAATGGCCATATCTCGATTAATTTCGTTTGCACTCAGCAATTATTATTTTAATTTTCCTCCATTGAAATTATATCATTTCAACTTTTTCCCATTAATGCAGTGCAATTGATTCGCAATTATTTGACGTCATTTCCTGTGCTTGTTTATTTTAAGGCCACAACGACAACCATTCCGTGAGTAATTAATATCATTCCGCCAATTAAAATCGTTCGTGAATGTAAAATTTTAACGGAAAGAAAGGTGTACTTTATAAGGATTAAACGGGCTTCACAAATGTCCATTACCTTATGGCTACCTATTGTAATTTGCTAATTATTTTACAAATTTTTATTTATACAAAAGTAACTTACGTGTTATATTGTCAGTTTAGTCCGACTTAAGTATCTATCACATCCGTGATTTTACAAAATCAATTATTCAATTTCCTTAATTATTTCCTCACCATTACGCCCCATTTAATGATAGCCATTAACAAAATACCTATTAGGTTCTAATCAAAGGGTAGTCATAAACTCGGCCCCTGTTATATTGATCGTCTACGCTTTGTGGTTCGCAAACTGTGTAAAATCGAATAGGGTTAATCGAATAACACCTATTAGGGTTGAGTCGTAACTTTATCGAATAATTTGTTTATCACTACGTGTTTGTTTATTTACATTTGTCTGTCTACCTTCTCTCTCAAGGAGAGAATGAGGTCATAATCCATTGCGGTGGCCAAGTGGTTGGCAGATGACGCATTGCGTCCTCAAAATATAACTATGAGTATCTCGGAACACGTCAGTTTCCTCGCGATGTTTTCGTTCACCGTTGAAGCCAGTGGTGATGACAAGCTCGTACAGCTGCACTTGGCAAAACACGCAGGGGTGTACGTTGGATTCGAATCTGTGACCTCACGATTACAAGTCTTTCTTATTACATTTACTTTCTCGCTACTAAGCCATTACGGCTTCGCTAGCGTAAAATGTCAATAGAGAAATGTGTACTTCGGCTGCAGCAAAAAAATATCGGCCAAGTAAGAGTTGGACTCGCGGGAAAAACGGGAAAAAATCATGTAATCTGTATGGGAGCTCCCATAAATGTTTTGTTTGTTAGATTTTAATCTCGTTTTAGTATCTTTTTGTTCGTAAGCAGCAACAGTTATACATGATCTGTGAAAATGTCAACTGTTCAACTATGACGGTTCAAGAGATACAGTTTGGTGACAGACGGACAGATAGACAGACGAACAGCAAAGTCCGAGTAGTAGGGTCCCCCTTCTTCCCTTTAGGTGAGGAACCCTAAAGATAAAAAAACAACCACAAAATAAACATAAATACTATTAATCTAATGTCAATATTATAGCCGTGACGCTGCCTTCTCCATTCACTAACCTTCATACGAGGGTCAAACTGAAAGTTCTTAGAACTGGCCACTTATAAACAATATAATAAAAAAATAATTCTATAATTTGAAAATAGAACTCTTTGCCAATATTACTGAGTATATACTTCATTCATTTGTCATTTGTTTTACGATTTGGCGGCAAATTGAAAATTGTCTGTGTCACGTCAACATGAATTTAACACGAGAAAATTTTCGTGCAATGATTTTTTATGACTTTCGATGTCATTTAAGTCAACAAGAAAGTTATGATAGACTACGATTGGCCTTTCACGATGAAGCCCCATCTCGTGCGACTGTTTACAACTGGTTTAATGAGTTTAAACGTGGTCGCACTAATCTCACTGATGATTTACGTGAGGGACGGCATTCTACGGCGACGACTGAAGATAACATCTGTGTTGTGCGGCGTATGATAGAGACTGACAAAAGAGTGATCTATCAGCAGATTCGGACAAGTTTAGGCATCGGTATGAGTCAAGTGCACAAAATCCTACACGAACATTTAGCGGTCAGGAAGCTTTGCGCCCGGTGGATACCTCATAATTTGACTGAGGCTCAAAAACTCCATCGTGTGGATTGGTGCCGTAAAATGATTGAAAGATTTAACGGAGGTGACTCAAATGCTGTGTTCGACATACTAACGGGTGACGAAAGCTGGATTTACTGTTATGATCCTGAAACCAAAAGACAATCTGCTCAGTGGGTGTTTCCTTTCGAGGAGTTGCCAACTAAAGTGAAGAGAGATCGAAGTGCGGGAAAAAAAATGGTGGCCTCGTTCTTTGGAAGGATAGGTCATTTCGCAATAATTGTGTTAGAGGATCAAAAAACAGTTTCTGCAGAATGGTACACTACCAATTGTTTGCCACTTGTCTTGGAAAAAGTTCGAGAGAAACGACCTCGCAGTAGGATCCTCCTTCACCACGACAACGCCTCATCGCACACCGCCAAGCGAACGATCGACTATTTGGCGACATCAAACGTTGAATTACTGGGTCACCCGCCGTATAGCCCCGACCTCGCGCCTTGTGATTTTTATTTATTTTCAAAAATTAAAGAAAAACTTAAAGGAAAGCGGTTTATGAATGCTGAAGAAGCGATGGCTGCGTATCGCGATGCCATTGAAGAGACCCCTAAGTACGAGTGGGCAAAGTGCTTTTCCCAGTGGTTCCATCGCATGCAGCGGTGTATTGACGTGAATGGACAATATTTTGAAAAGATATAATAAAACTAATAACTGGCTAATATAATCAGTTTTTGATTTTCTAAGAACTTTCAGTTTTCGTACAACAATTTTACACAAATTAATGAAATAAATAACTACTTTTTGATGAAATATATCACAGTAATAATGTAAATTACTTCACATCTTAGTGCACACGTGGTAACATTCATACTAAATTATTAACTGAGTATAATTTGTAGATCACATACATGTTTGTATATCACGCGTACTAGGAAAGTTTAAAAGTGTTGCCTTAATTTTTAGTAGTTCTAGATATTAAATTATAAGTAATTTTATAATTGTACCATCTACTAGTGGTCTAAATGTAAGTATGGGTTCAGTTGTAGTCGTAGAAAAAGTAAATTAATTAATTAAATAAGTTATATAAATAAGGCAACATGGTCGATTACGCAATTTTTTTTTTTTAAATAAAGAGTGATAAGACGAGCTAGACATCTGATGGTAAGCAACATGCCTGCCACATAACAGCACAGTGACACGCAGCTATTGGAACATGAAGGGTCTAAATCAATATTTACCTAGCACTGCACTGCGCTCATCACCCAGAGATCTAAGATGTTATATCTCTAAGCCCTGTAATTTCTCTGGAAACATTTTCCTTCAAACCGAAACACAGTAATCTATACTTATTCTATACTTAATATTATAAAGCTGAAGAGTTTGTTTGTTTGTTTGTTTGAACGCTAGGATCTCGGGAAGTGCTGGTCCGATTTGAAAGATTATTTTTCTGTTGGATAGTTCATTTATCGAGGAAGGCTATAGGCTATAAAAAATAACGCTACTATTAACAGAAGCGGAGCATGAATCAAGAATGTAACAAAATCGGGAAAAAATATTCCTTTTTGAGAGTTTTCGTACGTTTCGTGCTTTGACATGACACATGACAGCATGTGTCTAAGATTGCGTCATTAAATATCACAGATTACATACCTCTTGAATATAAAACTTTTGCTAATTTCTGAGGGGGTACGACCAATTTCCGACAGGTATTGCGTAGTGGCGTAGCAGGTAGCTGAAGAGGTGTTTTGTTTGAAAGCGATATTATCAGGAATGACTGAACCGATTTCTAAAAATTTTTCACCGTTGGATATGTGCGGGATCTCGATGAGTGCTATATATGTTCCACGGGCGAAGCCGGGGCGGACATCTAGTGTTTTCACATTACTGCTTGACGGTAGAATAACTAGCAAAGGTGTGGTACTTCCCTCACAGGTTACAGGCGGACTCTGCTAGGAGTCCTACCACTACACAAAGTCCTGAGTGACCCCTGTGAGACAAAGTTCTGAGTTGGCAGTAGAAACACAAAGTCAGCTGTCGACGTCAATGTTAAACGTATCGCGTACTCTGAACACTCCGTTGGTCGCGCGTCGTCGCCCCATTTCCCCCAGATTAAGAGCGATCTAAAGTCGCGAGTGTCATCATAAACCACGATTTTTATGAGTACAGGAAAACAATACGCACGACGCCACGTTATTTTTAGAGGTTCGTGATAAAAACACGATATAACACGGGTAACATGCGACGGAACCTGTGTCAGGCTGTTGTTACGATGTACCTAAATAAAGATTGTGACAGAGAAAATATGAGCAGGTTACTTGTTGGTGTGATGGAAGAATGGAGGTAAAAAATATTGTATGGCATTTGTTTTTCATTTAAGAATACGTTGTATTGGTTTTTGTTTTTTGGTTTTTTTTTTACAGCGAATTCTTTGAATTATTTTTAAGTTTCTTGTTATATTATGTAAATACAAACAGAAACACTAAACCTATAAATATAGATCTCAGTGCAATAATTTTATAGGTGGAAACATCAAGTACTTATATTAAATTTTAAGGCTACACCAAGTCCATACTTGTCGCATCGATCAAGCATTATCAAAATTTTTTTGGCATAAAATATCAAAATCGAAAAAATGTGTGCGCCTCATAGTCTACGAAAAAATGTATGCCAACAGAAATGTTCACTCCAGAAATATTGTAATTAATATTTAACTTGCGTAACATGCAAGGCCAAAGGAAGCACGTAAGCACAGTTCGTACAATGTCACGTGGCTCAGCGTAAGGGCCGCACTGATTAATTACCAATTTCATGAGCGACCGAGTCGCGGGATTACTACAGCCCCCACGGGATCACCTGTGATGGCCAATACTTCCCCATAAACCAACTGGTCGATATAAACGAACTATTGATCATTGATATAAATAATTGATAGATTATCTTACTACAGTAGACTAAGTGTAAGTACATACTTACACATACTTTCGTATTCGTAAAAGATAACAAATAAACAAGAACAAAATTAACTGACGCGTGTAAACTAACCTTCCACTAAAAAAAACCCACATCGAAATCGGTCCATCCGCTTGAGCTCTACGGTGCCACAGACAGACACACAAAATCGACGTCAAACTTATAGCCCCACTTTTTTGGTCGGGGTTAAAAATAATAAATATTGGTGGATATTTCTCACGCTACACCATCTAGCCCCAAACACTAAGCAAACTTTGTAATGTGGTAATTAGATAGCTGATATACATAACACTTATAAAATTGTAAATACATACCTATTATACACAGAAACACACAGTACAAATGTATGGGTGATTAACTCAATACCCTAACTGACGTGAAATACCTTTTTGTCACAAAATTGCTAGAAATACATGATAGTAATGCAGAGCATAAGGAAGTACAAAAAATTATGACAGTGCGCTGTCGATAAACGATTAACGGAAGGCAGCTGGTGGCGGTTGGAAACGTAAAACCGAGGATTGGGCTGAATGGCGTATTATTGGAGAGGCCTATGTCCAGCAGTGGACGACTGTGGGCTGATTACGATGATGTCGATAAGCGCCAGAAAGACGGGCTAGATAATCTATACTAATATTATAAAGCTGAAGAGTTTATTTGTTTGTTTGTTTGAACGCTACGATCTCGGGAAGTACTGGTCCGAATTGAAAGATTATTTTTCTATTAGATAGTCCATTTATCGAGGAAGGCTATTATAGGCTATAGAATATAACGCTACTATCAATAGAAGCGGAGCATGAGACAGAGACGATCTTCTTAGCATTCCATGGATTCACCGTGCGGGTGCCGGTTCCATCGTGTGGCAGAGAGAGAAAACTCGAGTAGATCCCGAGACTTGTGACTCGGGCGTAGGTTTAAGGGTCCCCTTTCTGACGTACATCAACACTCACCTTCACTACTCGTTTTTCTCTCCCTGGCCAGGCAAATCTGATGTGAGCCTACTAGTGCAGCCTTAGATACTCGTTCCAGTATAAAACTTACTGCACTTCTGGATAAGCCAAGGTCTTTCAGCAGGTTATAGAGAGATTTTTCTGGTATACCTCTCGCTCCCACTTCTACAGCGTATAAACTAACTACATAGCCGTTTTTTGTTAATTCGTTTAGGAGGTCGTAATACTTATTTTGTTTCATCGCATGGTCTTTAGGTATATTAGTTTCCCACGGTACGGTAAGTTCTATAAGGACTATCGTTTCGTAGCTCTAGAAAAAAGGAAAATGTCCGGTCTGGATGACGAAACACCTACATACTCTGGGATTTTGTAGTGCTTTTCATACGTGTCCATTAAAATAGTCCAATCAGGTGCTGTACCCAGGATTGAGTAAGGCTTGTTCCTGGAGTTTGAAGTTGAGCCTTCTTTTACAAAGTTAATTTGCCTTTTGTTTGTCGTCAATCCCTTTTGGGTTCTAGCTACTGAAAGGCTCATGGCTTCACGTATGATTTCAAGTACTCTGTCATGGCGCCGTGAGTAATGACCCCCATTAAGGAGCACCTTGCATCCCACCAATATGTGCCTTGCTGTACATATCGCCTCTCCACAAGTATAGCAACATTTTTCAGAGGCTTTTCTCCACCTTACCAAGTTACTATGGTCAGGGAGGGTCATTTGGAATGCATTTAGATAAAATTTTAGTAAGGCAGGAGACTAGTCACAGATCAAGGTGCGCCACTTTAGAGCAAGAATGTAACAAAAACGGGGAAAAAATATTGCTTTTTGAGAGTTTTCGTAGCGTGTGTCTAAGATTGCGTCAACTTCAACTTTTTCTTTTGGCTTCCAATCGGTAATTTCACCGTAATTTCGCCAATGTCCAAGATTGTGTCATTGAATACAAACCTTTGCTAATCAAATTTGTTTCTAAATCTGAGTTGGTACGGCCAATTTCTGACAGGTGGCGTAGCAGGTAACTGAAGAGGATTTTTGTTTGAAAGCGACATTTCAGTAGTCACCGATTTCAGTAATTCTTTCACCGTTGGATATGTACGGGATCCCGATGAGTGCTATATAATGTACCACGGGCGAAACCGGGGCGGACATCTAGTACCCTTATAAAGTGATAAGTGGCGTAGACTACGGAGGCCTTTTCCCAGCACTGCTAGAATAAATAAATAACTACCTCTATGATAGGGTCATATGGCTAACTTGTACAAAATATAAATCAGTCATAATATTTTTACTGATTTAAATGGTGTATATTTCATAAATCAGCTGCTCACGAAATATCCCCCGTTACTCCTGATACCGCTTGTTTTCCCGGGATTAAAATTAGTATTTGTGTTATTTCCCACTCTTATGTACGACATTTCATCCTAAACCCTTCAGTAGTTTTTGCGTGAGTGATGAGTTGATAAGTAACAAACGTCCATCAGCGCAAACTTTCTGATTTATTGTATTAATAAGTAGTATATTTTTTTTTGTAAATTATCTTTTGAGTATTACTTAACGTGGGTTGATGATTCCGATAAAATAATGGGTTTTAGGAGTGTTGGATGGTGTTAGGATGTCGCGTCTCTGCGCATTAAAGATGATCACTCAAGCGTGAACGCCTTTACGCTTTAATGACAGAAGAAACGCATTTTTCCGCATTTAAGGCAGAATGCGTGACAGGCGTATCTCTAACACAGTGGGAAGTGTAGGAAGTGATTCACATTTTAAGATAAACAATTATGGGCAGGTTTAAAGGATAAAGTAAGTTTGTCAATTTCTTTGAAATTTTAAACACATTAATAAATAGGTACATACACATAGAAACACTTCGGTAATAATCAAAAACGGATTGTTCCAGTTTCGTCTTGTACGCATCGATAAGGGAACTTGACTGTACGAGTTGTTCCCTGACAGTAGTCATTTCGCAACGTAGTTTTTGAATTTCGAGTGTCAATTCTCGCGTTCTGGACCCGCGCTTGTTTGTTACGGATCGTTACGTTGGGGTATCTTTGTTTCTTAGAGACACCAACTCCGGTTGGTTAGAGTGTTGTCACCTCCTTTCTTAGCCAAACATTTGCTAATGTAACTCGCGAAGTCTACGTCCTCCACATTTCTTTCACCGGTACATAACAGATGATAGGGCTTTTTGCAGCTCAAGGCAGTGCAACGTAAATATTTTTCATGATCTTCAACAATGCTGCCGCAGCACGCAGCACAATTCATCATGAAAATGTTGCAAATGTCATGTTTTTGCAAATAGTTAAACAAAAATAAATGGTAAAAATAATTCAAAAAAGTGAGCAAAACGAAAACCTAAATGCGGACCTCAGTCAGGATCGAACCCGGTACGGAGCAATCGTATAGCCGAGGTGTCTGTATGATCTAAACGTCGCTTGGAGGAAGCGTTGAAAATAATGCCTACTTGTAGTAGATGACTTTTTGCAATGTTGTAGTAACTATAGATAGGTACGGAATTCTTTTAGCACTGTTATGAGTCCACTTCAATTTATTACAAAAAATGAGGGTTATGTAAACAAATGTTCTAAACTATTTTCTTTGTTTAAGAGATTTTATTACTTTTGATTTTTTACATTAATTAATTATGCACACCAGCTATAAATAACAGAAAATACTCGTACTTATGATTTGTCCAGACAACTAATTCTCGACATAAATTAATTATTCTACCCGCAATATAACATACATTATTAAAACAAATTAGTCAAGATAACAGCCTCATACATGCGCGCAATGGTGACGTCACACAAAACCGCCACTGCCCCGTGGGCGCATGCACCGATCTATGCAATACCGGTTTGCAATACGCACACTACAACAGTCACCAGTTGCAGCGATCGCACACCACGCGCATTGATACAGGTTGCTCCAAATTATCAGGTTAAAGTATTTAAGTAAAACTGTTTCAGTTTAAATGTTATGTTTTTTTGTGTAAGGCCATTTTTTAATTCTTTCGGCAGTTTATTAATTAAGTCCGGTATCATATATTCGGATGTTCTCTTCCCATAAATGTTCTTAAACCTGGGCAGTGAAAGACTTCCGTTTGACATACTCCTGGTCACAGTATTACCACTTTTTGGGAATTGAATTTCGGTGCGAAAATATTGTTCCTGAAGTGTCATCATCACTTCATTCATCTAGTGTCATGAATGGCAGCCTTATCGTTGTCAGGCCTGTACTAGTCCATATTTTCTAGCAATAAAATTGAGTTTTGTTTGTTAGTATAATATTATAATACCTACGTCGTGTGGTATTTCCCCATGCGAACTCTCCAAAGAGTCAACGTCACCACCAAAGCGTTTACATATACCTACTACGTATAGAGTTAGATTTTCCGCACGGCTCCTTTGTGTCAATCGTAAGCATCTGACGTGCATACTTTCTATGGCAACAGAGTGATGTGCCGCGATAAAAGTATGCCACTTCAACAAGAGCGACAAGGCAAGAAAGATGCTACCCGTACTATCGGTGGAAAGTGTTTGTGCCAACTCCATTCGCACTACATAATATAAACTCTTTGGTCACCACAAACTAAGTAACTAATAAGTATTTAAACTTAGTAACTAGAAGTTTAACCAATTAACAATACTTGCAGTATTCCGCGATTTTCAGTTTCCGTTGTCGTTGTTTTCCGCTGTAAAAAGATCCGTATGTGTTATTCCAAACTATCTATACATATAAAAATCAATGCCACATTTCGTTCTAAGTCAGCTCCTTCTAAACGGCAAGACCGAATTGAATGATTTTTTTTGTAAACGTTTGGGTAGGGCCATAGATGGTTTAGATTTACAAATCAGCCCGGCAGATGGCGCTGCAGTTGGTATCTAGGTTATTATCCGAGCGAGTCTTCTCGTGACCACGGCGGTTGTAACGCTGCCGAAACGTCGAGGTATTTAAACAATGAATTAAATCGTGATTAAGTCCTGTAGATACATTATAAACATTATAGCCAATGTCTTCTTCTAGACTATGATTTATGTTCTAAATTTCAGCCCAATCCGTTAATGCGTCACGACATGATGGAGCAACAAACATCCATCCATTGACATTTATTATATTAGTAGTTGAGCAATTTCACAATAAAACCTGAATTATTCTGATGTACAATATTGATAAAACACATCCCATTTACTTGTCTTCTCATAAACCACGAAGCAGTTATTACGCCAGTTATCATGAGATTATTTGTGTGCCTCGCTATTTCTTACGTCGACGTCACATCTTTCAAATATTTTTATCCGAGAGCCCGTCAATAAAACGAACTGGCGTAATTCCTTCGAGACGTTAAACTAGTGCCGCGACTAACTTATCTGTTGATTGAGGATAGAGCCACCATCGTCTTCTCTTATCATCTAAGAATCTTTTATTTAGTTGCCACATTTAAGCTAACCATTTAAATGAGTTGGTAGGATTGTAATAGGAGCTTAATTAGCCGTATCGAAGTGATACGTGATTAGAAGATGATCGTTGGATATGGGTTTTGTTACGTAAAAGACTAAAGGGCTGTAGTTGTTCGAAATAATATGGGGAAATAGCTGCGTTTTATCCGCTTATTCCCCACGGCACTACCAACCTTATCATGTCAATCGGAGCTTGACAAGCACATTTTTTTATGGGATAACGAGTAGTCTACGTGTAAATCCAGCTAAAATACTGGCTAAAAGCCGTGGTGGCTTAGTGGCTAAAATGTACTATTCGCAATAATGAGATCGTAGGTTCAAATCCCGCCTGCACCTCTGAATATTTTTCCAATTGCAAAAGTACAAGTTTGTCATCACCACTGTTTTTAACGGTCAAGAAAAACGTCGTGAGGAAACCAACATGTTCCAAGAATGTTCCGAGGTCATGCGTCATCCGCCAATTTGCACTGGGCCAGCGAGGCGGATTATGGCCTTGACTCTCTCCTTGTCAGAGGAGGCCCCAAGTCCCAGCTGTGAACATGTGTGTTCACGAGTACATCCAGGTAGAATGCTATATATTTAATTTCCCTCAAGTTCGTTTAACCGTTTCAGTGACAAATGGGAACAAACAAACACACAAACTTACCAAATTTCGCCTATAAGAGTGATTTAGAACTTTTGTCTTTAAAAAGATAATAATAGTAACTTACAACGTGTTCAATAAAATTTGATGTATCTAATGTTGAATTCTATGAAGTCTTTTCGTGTCGTCTCCTTTTGGTACGTCTCTCAATCGATTCCAGATCCTCCAGCTACTATACTTATCCGATCCAATCCAGAGGTGGGAACAGTACTCCATACAAGAGCGAATCTGTGCTTGATAAAATGTAAGCAGCTGTTGAGACCTGAAGTACCTTCGTACCTTTGAGAATATACCTAGTTTTTTGGCAGCTAATTTAGCCTTGGACACGATATACGAGCCAAAGTTAAGTGTAGGTCTCAAAAGTAAAGCCCAAAAGCTCGAGATAGTTAGAAACCGGCACGGATACACCTCGAATCGTAAGAGTCCTAGGATAAGAGTCGAAGAAGAGAGAAGGAGGAGGAATGTTGGAATGAAAACCTTTTCCCATTAAACTTAGGTAACTAAATTGGCATCGCCCCATTTAGAGACTGTTTCAAGAGACAAGTTCAAAGGCTCGATCAAACTCTCTCTCAATATCCGAGTTTGCTGCCCACTACCACTCGCGCTAGATATGTAAATCTCTACAATGGTGCTATCATCTGCGTATCCAAAGATACGTTGGATCATGGCTTCAACCAGCAAGCAATACGGTAGGGAGTAGGCATACACAGCGTTTCCTCTCTGTCAAAGTACAAGTCCGCGTGGACCTTGGAGTTTGATAATATACTGTGGCTGAGGGCGGGGCTAGATTTGTGAATGGTGCTTTATTTTTTGTGTTAGTGATTTGGCTGTGTGAGTATGATCGGCTATGGATCGGTACAGGTATGTTTTGTATGTAATAGTGCGGCTTTGCGCTAGTGTGTAACTTGCCACATTTCTTCTTTCATTCTCAAGCCTATAAATGTGTCACCCAGGTTACATAGTAATAACACACTTTCGGCTTTTATTTTTTATTAAAAAATAATATTATGCTTAAATATACTAAACTAGATAAATTATGCTATGCAATATAATACGTACAAATAATAGTTAACGATACATTTATAACTAGGCGTATTTATGAAAAATACTAAGAAAGATCACACTGACTAGATTGCCACACCCCTCGTCTGTTATATTATCATCGCTTTCTCATTGTATTTGGTAATTTCAATTAGAGTTTCATATTTTATTTTTTTACTACGGAAATGTAAAAATTCGTTAAATTTTAGATATTTTAGTATTATTTATCATTAATTAAATTTATTCATATTATAATTAATGTAATTATTATTAAACTTAGCGTTTTTTCATCATAATGTTTTAATTAAATTAAACTTCAATATGAGAAAGTCACAAGAAAATTATGTTCCATTTATATTGTTTACTACTTGAACCTTGTTGTATAAGGCTATAATATAAAAATACATCAACTTACTGAAATCACCAACCATATGATTAAGCTAAATTTTAATTAATTTTGTTAAAACACAACAAATAGTAGAATAAAAACAATTGGGAAAATGATAATTATCATTTGTTGTTGTTTTTTAATTATTGAACGTATAATTGTTAGACATGAAAACAAATAAATATCTATATATTTAAACAGCAATATACAATTCAATATTCATTATAGTTGCAGTGTCAAGGAGGTTAATAGGTATAAAGCATAAAATATATTTCTTAGGAATATTAGCAATTTAAAAAAATTTCTATAAATAAACAAATATACTACATACGTTATTTAATTAATATATCGTCGATGATATATAAATATATTGTGCGTAAAATTATATACATATTAAAGCGAGTGTTATTTATAAAACATAAACGTAATACTTCATATTATAAAATAATAATATTATTAAATTAGTCATGGAATACACAAAGTTAAAAATAATCACAATAGCTATGAAAACTTAAACTTATAATTAATTTGGTAACATCAGTTACGACTTTTAAACATAAACGAAGCGGTAATAATAAATAACTTAGGCAACTAATTTTATTTATACAATAAAAAGTTATTAATCGTAATTTATAATACTATACTAACGATTTCTTTGGTAAGGTAGCTGTGTTCAAAATTAAGATTAAAATTATCGTAATTCTGGTGAATTCTGTAACCTACCTAAATTATATTATTTTTAATTAAAACAACTAAATTTAATAAAAAGTTATTACAAATAAATAAACCTTATTCTTTTAATTGATTACATCCTATCTACAAAACTTAAATCTCTGAATTAAGAAATTCGATTACAAAAATAGTTATTTTTGGTAAATTCGATGTTAACACGTAGTATTTAAAATAAAATATCAATAAACTCCACCAAGATTTGTCAAACTTACAACCAATAATTTACTTAATTGTTATGGTACCTTTTGAAGCCAATCATTGTTTTTATACCTTTTTCTTTAATTTCTAATAAATGTTTGACGTATATATTTATTTTCAAATGCTCTAAACATTTATAAGAATTAGATTCCTAAGTGATTATGATTTAATGTTACAAAATAAAGCAATAAATTATTTATCAACGATGCCACTAAAACATCGTTAAACATCAGAGAACCCATGTTGTTTCTCCATGGTTTGAATTTCATCGCTTTCCTGAGTCCCCGTGATGATTTGCAAAACCTTGAAAGCCTTGGACTGGCGCGGTGGGCCTTCTTGTGTAAATTTGTGGTAATACACACTGGAAATAATTACAAATATTAGTTATAACAATTATGTTAACTGTACCTATGAGATATCCGTTTTAATATAAGCTTAAACACTTTGTCAAATCCAACAAAAGCCGTGATAAGAGTGTGTAATGATCGTATTACTTGATGTCGTTTTTAATGAGTATGATAAGCTGAAAACTGTTTGGTAACCATTTTTAAATGTTTTATAAGCATAAGCAACCTACTATATCTTCCCATTGCTGACCCTCATGGCTTTACAAAGAGTGAGTCCATACCCTAATCTACTACGGTGGTCTAGAGTGGGTAGGCGAAAGACATATGCTCAAAAGATGTCTTTACAAGAACACGCTGACTTCTTCACGATGTTTTCATTCACCGTTAAAGCCAGTGGAAATGACAAACTTGTACATCTGCGTTTGGTTCAATATCCAGAGGTGCTGCCAGAACTCAAACCTATGACAATTGTGAAATCAAACATAATAATAAGTAATTGGACGCCACGACTTTTTTTTGAATTCGAATATTAGAAATTATGTATCGAATCCTAGAACAATCAATGTTCTGAAAAAGTCACAAATGAGCTGGCTTATCCTGAACATAGTAATAAGTTGTTTGATGATTTATAAATGGGTGTTTTTATGTATCATAAGTGTGTACTTACATTTCTAAAAGCTTTATTAGTTATATCCAAACTTTGTTTTATTTTAGAACTTCGATAGCATAGAATTGAAGTGTCCACCAATAATTATTTGTTTATTGACATTCGAGGGAGTAAATCAAATTAAGATAAAATATGGACACAACACTGTCTAGCCCTAAACTAAGAAAAGCTATATATTATGGGCATCAGACAACTCAAATTTTAAGTATATGATTGTAAGTATATGGGTACTTATACATAAAAACACTGATACATAGAATCCGTAATTATCACACACATAATTATCCTTTGTGGAAATCGAACCATTGATACTGGTACGGCTTAATGTGTAGACTCACAACCAACTAAGTCGTGAAGACAATAAAAAAATCGATCGGATATTGAAAATACAGAAGATATTTTATGAACATTAAGTATTACAAATGCAATGAATACGAGTATACACTATGTGTCTACTGTAATATTATTTAAATGACAATACAAAATATTTAATAGCTTAATTCTAATGTCATACGCAAATCACAAATCGTAGTGTAGGACGCCCTAGAACTGGATAGAGTGACGATATACATAAGAGCGAAGGCAGTGGATGGAAACGTAAAGCTTAGGATCGGATCGGAGTCCAGCAGTGGACTAAGATACGCTGATGAAAAATTCATGGATCAAACTACTGTGATTATTATTGTTTAAAAATTGAATTATGTTTTAGTAACTTTGTGAGTTACGTTAGTTTGTGAAGTTTTAGTAAGAAAAAAGTAGTTTTTGAGAAAAGTAATTTACTGTTTGGTTGTATTCCATACATTTTCTCAAGAATTATGCAAGCCAGAACTTGTTCAATTTTGAAGCAAAGTCAAATATAATAGTATTACTATTTTACGAACTATGCTACGTATAAATTTTCTACGATTTTTGGCATTAAATAAACGAACAAAAATAGATAAAAGTGCGACATTATCATTCGTAAATTACCTTCGAAATTCATAACTACAAATCATAAGCTATTTGCATAAATGTCACAGTTGATAATAGTGAAGTTTCAATTAATGCTTGTAACTTTTCCACTCAAAACCAATGATATCAAAGAAATTACAAGGTAAAAAGATAAATCATCAAAATAAAATTACTGAATATTTGTGTGATGAGCGTAGTGCAGTACTGGCAGTGATTTAGAGTTTTCATGGTCAAAAAGCTATACCACCTAAATGATAAAAAAGACACTGAACTGATTTACATAAAACCTTACAGTATTATAAAGTCCACATTAGAAAACATATAAGCGACTATTTCTACGGGAAATCTTAGAACTGTGATATAGCGAGAGAGCGCATGATTTAATGAAAGCCGTGATTGCCAAACCTCTCATAAAATAATCTACAAGTATACCAGTGCAAGAAACGTTTTGATTAGTGAAATAAACAGAATTAGAAGCTCTAAATATAAAGCAAGCAACACTGAGTCAGACGAAACGCGTAAAAATTTTGTTTACTTTGGACTCGTGCAAACTGCTAGTGCTAGTACCGCCCACCGAAGCTGAAACGAGGACACAATGTGAAAGAGTGGACATTTACGCTCCAGACGTGTGTAGAAATTAATACATACATATTTTACACAGTTTTATGCAGAACACCCGATATAAACCAAAATTATCGCGTATAATACTACTAATTATTTATAAACCATCTGAATTAAGAAGTTAACATTACAATAAAAAATCGAGCCATCTGTTTGGTAAATTTTATCGAATTCAAAAAGGAAAATCGTATTTTTGTATGCAACTTATTTTTTTTAATTTTTGCAATTCTTTGTTGAGTCCATATTGAAAGTTGTTATTGATGAATAGACCGCGACTTTTTCAGCATATATTATAGGTGCTTAGTGTTACCCAGTTGATTGACCAATCAATACCATATTTCGTTGGATGTATTGACTTTCCATGAGGCGTTTTAAGGATGCAAATAGATCATTAAAGATAGTTCTGAATTTAGCCATAAGTAGCCATATTTTATTTTGTTAGATAAATTTCACAAACCAAAATAAAAAGAACATACCAGCCAAATTGATAACCTCGTCCTGTGAACTCGGTTAGTTCCACATTTGGCGAAATTGCAAACGATCTTTGAGAAACAATAGGTTTTTCAAAGACGCATCCTGGAAAAGCCTCTTTAAATCTATTATAACAACCTTAAATTCCAATAATGTTAGAACTGCGTGGAGCCACAGAAATAAGCATTTCAAAAATTTGGTATTGAAAGATACAAAAACCAAACATTAAGGACAATAACAAAGTGTCATTCGTAAAATCCAAATGTTACTTCTAATAAGTATGAATTGGGTATATTTTAGTCAAATTCGTCTATGTCATATTTTTTTAATTTTTTTGATGAATGGCTCTTTGTGATGTCATATTATAAAACGCTGATAAGAGTTGTCACACGTGACGCTGACATAGGATTTGGATTTGGGAATGGATATTTATCTACTTAGTATTTTCCCAAATACCACAAAGGTGCATTGCTGTTTTGGGCAAATATTATTGCTATTTGTTTGCTACGTTTACTAGGAGTAGATAACGTGAATAGAAGTTTACATTGATTCATGTCATACATAGATGTTATGGTTTGTGAAAACATTTACCTTTTATTGGCCCCACCGCTTCCTCCTTCTATTTGAATCGGAATTATTCTCGTCTTAGGTTGACTGTCCTGACTCGGGAAAGTTCTGTTCAGAGTAGGCAAATCATGTTGTGGCTCATCCATTCGCACCAGCTGTGGAGACAGTACTCTCATGATGCGCTGGGTTGGAGGCGAAAACGGGGCTCGAGCTTGGTCTGACTGTGGATTCATTCCTATCGTAATCCGTAACTGTGGCTGAGGGTTACCCTGTCTACTGTGGTCTCTCGTCTCTGCACTAGATACTTCCATATGAATAGGAATAATCCTGCCGGGTGTGTTAGGTATGTTATCTTTGGGTAAGCTTTTGCGATTCTCTGAAGGGCGTGTCGACCAAGCAGGTTGTGCTGTTTGTTGGCTTTTAGGAGGGCTGACTACGTCTCGAACTCCTCTCTGCAGATCATTACTCTTTTTTACCCATTCGGGTTCAGTGTCTCTTGGAGGAGTAACGAGTTCTCTAGGAAGGCTTTGTCTGCCCTGCAAAGGTCTCTGGACCCATTCTGGTGGTGGGGTTTTAGTTTTTTCCTTCTGTGTCTTAACCCATGGGGGTATTGATTTTGGACTATCAGGACCGGGGCAGTAGAACACAGGTTCTTCATTCACATACACTACTTCTTTTTGTGGTGGTGATACTGGTGCATTGTTGTAGCTTGGTTGATTATTGTAAGTGGGTTGACTGTTTTGTTTTCTTGGAGTCACAGGGATGGACATCGTTGATTGATATCGAGGTTGTTCTGGAACCTGATTTCTTGGTGGAGATTTTGGAGCTCTATCGTTGTTTTGTGATCTCCAAGGCGCGCTGTTATTTTCTTGAACCTTGTTATTATTATCATCTTGAGATACCCACGGTGGTTGGTACTGTTGCTGCTTATTTTCTTGCTTAGCGTGCCAAGGAGGAATGTAATTATTTTCGTTATTGTTGCTGATTTCGTTCGATTTCCACGGCGGTACATACTGTTGGCTATTGTTCGAATTTATTTGTTGTTGGGGTTGCGTCTCTCGCGGGTGTCTGTTCAGGGTATTAGACCTCCACGGAGCGACGTCAGGTGGACTCTGTGCTTTAGGTTGACTTACATTATTATAAACAACGTTATTATTTTGTACGTTATCTTGGTTTCGTTGACTAGCTCTAGGAAGAGTATGGAAAGTCGGCCCAGAGTTACCTGCAGGACTTTGGTTCTGAAAGTTTGGCGAATATTGCTGTGTGTTCGGCGTGAAAGGACTTCGGTTAACCTGTGGAGACTGCTGGGGACTATTGATGACAGGAGAATCCCTTTTTTCTGGCTGTCTCCAGTTGTTATTGGGTGTTGGTGAAAACGGGGTACTGTTATTGCTGTGGGGCGACTGTCCTCCAAACGGTTGAGGACTTTTGTTGAATTGAGAATCTTGTCGTTGCAAAATTCTCGTGTTGGTGGTGACCCATTAGCTAGAGGTGACGAGGATTTTGTTGCATATATTGAGCTTCAGGTCTATGGATAGGGCTTTCAGGATGTCTTTGGTAGTTATTTTGCGACTGAGGCGTGTAAGTCTGAGGTTGTTGCTGTGAGAAGGTAGATGGTGGCATCTTCACCGTTAACGGGCTGGGAACTTTCTCTTGATATTTAGGAACAGGCCCAATATTAGCCATCTGTGCCTTTTCAGATTCCCAATGATAGGGACTATTAGTTTTTCTAAGCATTCCAATGGGGTTTTCTGGAATAACAATTTCAGGACGTTCTCCAAGAGCGACTGGCTTAGGAGATTTTGAACCGGGGACTTGAATAACAATTGGTGGTGGTGGTGGTGGTGGCGCAGGCATGTTCATCGGTGGCGGAGGAGGAGGTCCACCGGAGCCCCCTGGGCCTCCTTGAGGGCGATAGTTGTTTCCACCGTTGTTCATATGCTGTTGGGCTTGCTCTTGTTCTTCCAAGGACCTTTGACGAGCCAGTCTCCTGGCCATGCTAGGAGTTCGAATCTGAGACAAGTCTAGGCCACCAGGAGTGTATGTGAAAGGTTTCTTGTCTTTCGTCATCATCGCATTTTGGATGCATGCCGGCGGCTCCACGCTCCCCATTGGCTGAAATTGAGAAATACAATACGTTAGGTACAACATACAAACGTTTATTTTGAGATTTTGTTTGAAAGATATATCGTGCCTAGGAAAAATGTTTAGAAAACGAACCGAGATCTTTGATATTCCACAGATTACATTATCTTAATAGACAATGATTTTTGAAATGCAGTTGTTATTTCTTATACTGCTTACAAAAACTCGATCAATGTTGTTTTCTTGTTCAGTGATTCAGCTAACTACTCGTATGAGAAATTTGTATATTTTTTATACATGGCTTTTGCTTTTGCTATATATATAGTTTTTGCAAAATAAGTAAGAGAATTTTATGTACACAAAAGATAATAGATAAAATGGTTATGATTCTGATTAGTTGTAATACAGAATACTACAGAAACAAACAACAAAAAATAAAATAAAAATATTACTGAATTACATTGAGTATACTACTAACCAAAAAGGTATTCGGAATTAAGGGGTTCCGAATATAAAAATGACAAGTATATCGTTTCACAAAGTGTACCATCAATTTAAACCACCACAGCTGTACTAGGTTTAAAAGTAGCTTTGTATCGTTTTCTTATTTTCGTACGAAATGTTTGACGCTTTGCGGAGATTGAACTTGCCACCTACGCAGGTTTTACTACTACTAAAATCCGCTACGATGCAAAAGCCAAATTACTAACTAAAATAACCACTAACTATATTCATTAAAATAAACTTGAAATTTCATCTTAGAAAATAAACTTCAGTAAGTACTCCTCAAAATTAAAATTGCATTTCTTTATTCTGAAACACTTGAGATTTTTTTACTAACACACATTTTTTTGTTTATGACATTCTGTCCTTCAAAAAAAAGGTTTCTAATTTTACGTCAATAATGTTTTGTTTTGATGATTCACAAACACAACACAGCTATTTATTTCATTGATTTTTAGTATTGTCGGTGTTTAAAAGATACATATATATATCAAATTCTTTCTTTTTTATTTTAACCAACTTGACCTCTTTGACTTGATTGGTCAGACAGAAATTGCATGAAATTACCATCAAAATGTTCACTTGATTGGTTTAATTGTTAACTATGATTACTATTTTCACTACGTCAGTAATGGCAACTGCAAGAATAATTATGTATTAAATGATTTTAAAAGGGTGGAATTCATTGGAATATTTGTAATGTAAAGTGTGTTAGCTTGTAACCCATGTTTGGATTTATTTATTGTTACATATGGTTGCTTTCTAGGTCCATTGAAACTTAAATATCAACGAAATCGGTCGATAAGTTTTTGAAAACTCAACAAAAATCTCTAAGTTTTGATGATAGTTTTGTTTATTCCAAAACCTCATTGTCTTCTTGGAGATTGGTCCAACCAATGTTTTGTTACGCCTATGCGTTTTGTTGGCGTATTGTCATTTACAAATTTTATTAAACTTACTTATATGTGAGTTTAAAATTTAAATTCAAATCCGTTGTTTTACTTTTCATAGAACAATAATTATGTACACGGCGCATCCTCAGTTTCCTGCACTTATTAAATTACAATACATTGAATCTCTTACCAATGAGGAGCTTTGAAGACGCAAATAGACCTATCAGAGATAGTTGTCAATTTTGCCATAGTCAATTTTGCCAATTACTCCTAAATTTGGTGAACACGAGAACAGATTTAATAGATATACATTTGATAGATGTAATGTCATCCTATCCACGCTTTTTCCCGGGATCGTCATTTTTTTATAGCATAGATTGACGACGCTAGCAGTGCATGTGCCTGATAGTAAGCAACATGCCTGCCCATAAAGCACAGTGTCACGCTACTATTTGTATGTTTTTATCATTAACTAGCACTAAACTACGGTCGTCACCTAGAGAAATAAGAAGTTTTATCCCTATGCCCTGTACTTTCTCTGGAAACATTGCCTTTCAAATGGAAAATAATGTTCTAATGCATTACTGCTTGGCGGTAGAATAACTAGCAAAGATGGCAACTAGTATTTTCCCAAGCCGGACTCAGCAAGGAATCCTGGTACTACTAAATTGAATTGACCTATCATCAGATGATCGTTTTCCTTAAATAGTCTAGTAAATACATTATTTTTGCTGAAGAATGATGTACTTACGTTGACCTGAGTCCTGCCGTAGTTGGGAATTCTGCCGATGTGTCCAGCCATCGCTTCGTACCTGGAAAGTAGCCAATGCTCGCGTTATTTTTACACACGACACTATTGCGCACTCTCGCGCATGACGGCTATTGTTGACCTATTCCACTTTTTGATACATGGGATAGGAATTTTAACCTTTAAATAAATAACATAATAAGAATAACTTTTTTTTAAATATTATAGGTTTACACTTGACCGGCCTGATGTTAAGCGATGATGCGGTTTACTATGGAACGTGTTTACCTAAAAGAAATCAATTCACTGTCGATTTGAAAACAACGAGACTGTAATACCGGGATTCTAACCTGTTTTTAAGTGAAAACTGAAAGTTGCACGTTGTTTATTTTTGGATATGAGAAAAACATTTGAACTCTCGACACTATTACCTTTACTGGCACCTCTGGATATCTACAAATTTGTGTATTATGTCCGCGGTTTCACCCGCGTTGTAAGGGTTTTCTTTTTTTCAATGAATCCTAAATATTTTCCTCAAACAAGAATAACCTATGTTACATATTAGAAGATCAGCTATATGGTAGTGAAAGTCCCGTCATAATCGGTCCAGCTGTTTCGGAGATTAGTCGGAACAAACAGACAGTCAAACATTTTACATTAGATTTTCTAGAACAGTACTCGATACTTTTTACGTTACTTTCACTTAAACTTAGTAAAAAACTGTTTATTTGATATTACATACATACAGTCCAATAACACACAACAAATTTTATTTATTTGTATATCAAAATAAATAAAATAATTAACAGTGGTAGGACAGTAAAGATATTCATGGTTGCTGTTTCAAAGATTCGAACGAAGAGGTCTGACTACGTTTTTGGAAATAACATCTAGAGTGTCTTGAAGTCCGAGTAAATCAGTTTTTACTAGGTTAGTGCGCTTCGTCATGAACAGTATCATCGCATAACATCAGGTGAGGTGGCGGTCAAATGCAAGCTTATTATGGGTAAAAATAAATAGTTCGCTTACATGTTATAATTCTACGCACCCTATTTAGATATTTTGTGTTGTACACACCAAAACAGAAACATTTTCGTTGGCTTTAGCACTAAGTGTTCACTTCCAGACAACCTTAAGACAGAAATGATTTTAAGAAGATTTTATTTATATATTCTATTCTATAGAGCGGGTGTTCTATTTGGAATGCTAGAGCAATTAAAACCAGTTACATACGCTAAAAATAAACACGTTTACTATTTCTAGTTACAATAGTACTATATTTACCGGTTTTCTGACTATCTGCAATCCACCGATAGAGAATGCCACTTCAATCCCTCAAAAGCTCATAAAACAATAAGCTTGAATTAATGCACCTTCTGAAAAAAAGAAATTACACGTAAATGTTTTTTCTCAGAAACACAAAACAACCGAAATTCAGTCACACTAACATTTTAAATGGGTAAGTTATTCTCTAGTATGTTTGAAACAGCTGAATGGAATGAATATAATTTTAACAAAAAAGAACCGACTTTCAACGGAAAAACTTATAAAGTAAAAAAGCTTTCCTCGATTTCTCTAGGATGTCATCATCAGATCCTGGTTTCCTTATCATGGTACCACCCTTGGAATATCTTCTTTACAACAAAAAAATAATCATCAAAATCGGTTCATAAACGACGAAGTTATCCGCGAACAGACCTAAAACAAACAAACATACATACGGTCGAATTGAGAAACCTCTTTTTTTAAGTCGGTTAAAAATCGAATAAACAGTAAGTAAAGTATACGTTTCGAGTAGCGCTGTGAAAACCCCGGTCCATATTAATCAAGGTAAATTAATGTCCTTACTACGTACATAATTTCCTTTCAGCCTTTACAAAGATATGTTGTTTATGCCAAATAAAGAATGACGAGACAAGCAGGACATGTGCCTGACGGTAAGCATGCTTGCCACATAACTGCACAGTAACACGAACTGTGCTTGGAAACAAAGAAAAACATAATCGTTATCATTTATTCGTAACATGTTCACACATAAAGAACACTGACAACTTATTTAAATAAATAGTGACGAAACGAGCAGAACATGTGCCTGATGGCAAGCAACATGCCTGCCACATAACATCACAGTGACACGCAGCTATTGGAACATGAAGAGTCCAAATCATTACCTAGCACTGCACAGCGCTCGTCACCCAGAGATCTAAGATGTTACATCTATAAAGCTCTGTAATTTCTCTGGAAACATTGCCCTTTAAACCGGAACGAAAAGTACTAACCTTAATTAATTTGCAACTTCATATAAAAATAAACAATGGGGATGATGACTGTATAAAACTAGTTAGTCCATTAGTTAGATTTAAAATATATTGGTCACGTTTTATTTCACAAACAAAAAAATAACGAAGATACAGTACATAGAAGCAAAGCTTAAAAATTTCGAATGACGTCACTTCAAATTACGATTTTTACGAAGACGTGACGTCACTAAGTTTGACGCAAAGGCGCCACTCCGGAAGTTTGGTGATCTTTATCTTAATATATATAAAATACGTGTCACGTTGTTTGTCCGCGATGGACTCCTAAACTACATAACCGATTTTAATCAAATTTGGACACCGTGTGCAGATCCAACTTGAAAAATAGGATAGTTTTTATTTCGATTAACTTGTTGGGCCCTACGGATGCCAACGGCGTCGTGACGTCACAAAAAAAATCATTACTCAACAACGAAAGTAAGTTATCGTTACTATAAATGATAATTTACTCGTTGATATATCTCCTATCTACTAAGAATCGTAAACAAAGTCATAATCTTTATATATACAAATGTTATGTTGGTTTGTGTACGCTTCAAAAACTCAAAAAGTTCTGCACCGATCGAGCTGAAATTTTAGAATGATATATAATCCGCATCAAGGATGTGCCACAGCGAAGCGTGGCAGGGTAGTACAGCTCGTTGAGTATATATTTTTACGTTTGCCCAAATCTGTTCTCTCGGTCCGCAGATAATATCCGAGCGAAGCCGGAACGGTAGCGGCCCGTTTTTTTTATAAATTGATGAAACAAAAAATCCGTACCTCATATTTTTTCATGACATGAGCTGACGGACTAATTTGAATGATATATCTTTGACACAATCATCTTCTTAATTGTAGTTTAATAGAAGATACTCGTACCTAATCTTTGTGTTCAACAAACTCATAATTCCTTTAGAACTCTGCTCTCGAAATTTCGAATCTGCCCATTAATCTCATTCTACGGATTATTATTTTTCACAGATCGATGTAAACAGACGGAAAACCGCAAATATGATAAATAATTAAAAAATGAGATCACGTTCGGGAAACTATAGACACTGCGTTTTCTGGAAGCATCCGAACATATGCTCTTTGAAGGTCGAAGGCTATTTCGGGAAAGTCGAAGAGTTAGCTCATGCGTCCTTGCCGATGGTTTACAGACGTTTAGCAGTGATTTGATATGATTAATAAAGCGTACGAATAAAGCTGAAGCGATGATGCATAGTTTTTAAGTTATTGCATAGCTTCTATCGCGGGCCTGGGGACCGAATTTTAGTGATCGTGCATCTCTTTCTTATGTTCACAAGAAAGAGAGATGGAAGACCGTAACGCCGTCCTCCCCACTCGGTCATTCGACTTTGAATCTTATTTGTATTAGCTTTACAGACTAAATGGTCTTAGCAGTGTTGCCAGTTTAACGGATTTCCCGTGATATTCATTATAGTAAACAAATGTCACTCTTCAAAATAAAAACAATTCCGAAAAATTGTTAATATCCCTATTGCTTATGTTGATAAAAACGCATGCAACATGCAATAGCTTTACCGCGGCAGTCTCCGAGTGACACACTTCTTTTTTTTAGTTTAACTTGTGGTTTATGTTTGTTGGTGTTAACCTCAAAGTCACACTCCTACATTATGTTGAAATTAGACTGTCTGAGGCAACTAGTGACATAGTTATCACCCGTAAAGGAGTTACTTTGACCGTAACCAGACTGTAATCCTAGTTCCTACTATCCTACTCATATTGTAAATGTCAATGTATGGATGTTTAGATATTTGGAAGTTTGTTGCTCAATCACGTTGTAACGTATGAACCGACCGTTCTGAAATTTGGAATACTGTTAGATTGTAAACTGAAAGAACACATAGACTTTTATCCCGGGAAAATAACGGGAACGGGAACTACGCGGGTAAAACCGCGGGGCGCTGCTAGTTATTGCTTTCTAAGGTTTAACTCATTTTCCATACTGCGATTGCCTGAAAGATATCGCTTTTAGCGATAATGTCGCCATTTGCTACTCTATTTTTAAGATTGTTTGTTTTGTTAAGTGCGATAAAGAGTTTATCTATCTATCTACTCGGACCTAGTACACAATCATCCTAGATAGAACGGTCCAAATCCCTGCCAAGCACTGCGCTGCGCTCGTAACTTGGTGATACAAAATGATTAATGCGTAGTCTAGAAATATTGCCCAGCATTGCCCTCAAAACATTTTTGCACATTACTCCTTGGCAGGAAAATAACTGACAAAGGTGACTTCCTCAGATGGACTCTGCAAAGAGTCGTACCTCTACAAAGTAATCTATTCCAAATTACTGTACAAGTTGTACAAACCATTTTATACATAAGTCAAAATCTTATTTAGTTATTTCGAAATAGTTATATGGCTACAAATACTTACTCAATCTTACCCAGAAACGGTATACTTTAATAGAATTTGGCACTCTCTGTATATTGCCACGATCTCTGAGATTCCACATTATTCTAACTATGTGAGTATATACTCATTAGGTATACCCATATAATTGTCTACATTAAACTGTGGCTAGCAGCCAGAGCTATTTTTGCTAACTGCGCCTTGTTCGGCATTCCTGCATTCCTAAATGTGAGTATAAAGTATAACTGTTAGACTATTAGTACATAACTATTAGAAATAAAATGTACAGTCGTAGGGACTGCCGCTAGAAGTGAAAACTTATAACTTAGAATTTTAGTATCAAACAGCAGTAATGTTGAACAATACGTCACATGTAGAGTTATAACCATAGATATGCTATTAAGTTTAGTTTGGTTACTCTGTTGGCCGATTGCGGGTAATGCCTCCTCCTTCTGTTTTCTATTTGCTTCTATCTAGTGCCATTCTTGTACTTGTCTTGTCTGGTCTTGTTTTTATTTCATCATCTCAGTTGTCGTCCTTGGTTTCTCTATTTATTTCTAGTGTACCAATACACTATCCTTCTGCTACATTAGTCAATTTGTCATATTTTGTATTCCGTTTATTTCCATTTTGGTTTTTTTACTCTGATTTTGTTCTATTTTTTCTCTTGACCTATGTCTTTTTACAAAGTTAAGGAAAAGTTAACCACGAATACGTAGGGAGATAACAAGAACGTATAAGTATCCCTTAATGCTAACAAATTAAGCTAAGTATATACTAATAAAATAGATTTTTCTTATGGCCCCTAGGTATGGTGTGTTTTTACTTTTTTTTTTTAATTAAACAAGTCTTTTAGATTAAACATCTAATTCTGTCATTAAGTTTAAATTGCCCTTAAACTGTTGCAAGTTGAAGTCAAACTGAAAATATTAAACAGGGCTTAGAATATTTCCAATTACGTACTATCGTTTCGATTGCGTTAGATTCACTCCTTCTGGTTACAAATAAATGAGATCTCGATTAACTAATGCGTAATGTTTTCAAAATAACATAGTTTCGTTATAACATCTACATTATGTTACATTTGGTACGAGGGAAACGTAAAGAGCTTTTTTTTTTTAAATAAAGAGTGACGAGACGATCAGGACATGTGCCTGATGGTAAGCAACATGCCTGACACATAACAGCACAGTGACACGAAGCTATTGGAACATGAAGAGTCCAAATCATTACCAAGCACTGCACTGTGCTCGTCACCCAGAGATCTAATATCTTATATCTCTAAGCCCTGTAATTTATCTGGAAACATTGCCCTTCAAACCGGAACACAGTAATTAACCGGAGCTAGGTTATTTTAGATTAAAGAAGTACTAAACTAGCTATTTATTTGAAC
This sequence comes from Ectropis grisescens, assembly GCA_017562165.1. Taxonomy (NCBI): domain Eukaryota; kingdom Metazoa; phylum Arthropoda; class Insecta; order Lepidoptera; family Geometridae; genus Ectropis; species Ectropis grisescens. The sequence continues at coordinate 14,346,824 of CM029773.1, forward strand.
ATTTGCAGACCAGAGACCCGCAAGCAGCACCTGTTCACGAGTTTGACGTGCGCAGCAACCAGCTATTCTAAGAGCTGACACCAAATGGGTAGATATTTGAGGCAAGCTGAAAACTTGTAACATAACTTTCCTGTTATACCCCAACTCGGAGCTGCAGACCTGCCCTTCTACCGCCTAACTAAATCGGCTTTAGCTTTGCTAGTGCTGTCTCTATCTATTCAAGCGAAAAGAAAAGAGTGGGCGACATCAAAGCTAAGACAGTTTTCGTTAGGTGGTAGACCCCCTGGCTGGTGAGTAGTGAGGGAAAATAAATTCATACATGTATATTAAGATATACATAAATCTCTTGTCACGATCTTTGTCCGCCATGGACTCTTAAACTACTTAGCCGATTTTAATCAAATTTGGACACCGTATGTAGATTGATCCTACTTAATAGTAGTAGTTTTTATTTCGAGTAATGGGCTTTATGTGACAATATCTGAGCGAAGCCAGAACGGGCCGCTAGTTTTTTTAATATTTTTTGATTCAATAAATATGTTTGAGGCAATATGTGTTGTAGTTTAATTCCCGCTTTAAATTATTGCAGTCCAGCAATCGAATCCAGCGCTGGATTGCTTACTGGAATAATGTAAACCGCCACTTGAAAGCAATGAATCCAGTTAGCATTTTAGTCTGCCGGATTACATTTTTACTGTAAGCAATACAACGCTGGATTCGCTCGCTGGACTGGAATAATGTAAAACGCGCATAATGTTTGAAGAATATAAAAATAATAAACCGGACGATTTAGTCAGGATTTTAGCATTTTATTACGGAACGGAACAATAGCCAGATACTAATTAGAGATAGCGACAGACTAAGTAGAGAGCTCAGGTAGAGAGATGCATTGAGATAGCTTATTTCATACACATTTGCTATCACAGAGTTTACTCTTTATCTAAGTTGCTATCATTACCTTGACTGCTTGACGCTACGAATTTATATTCAACCTATTTGCAGGATTCAAAGAGGTCGGTACACAAACAAGGTACTGGAGTTTAGTTTACTTTACCGAGACGGGAAAGTGATAGATCGCACCTGCGTAATTCTCAAGTATAAATCTACCGCTTTCAATGCAAGCTGACGTCAGAAGTCGGGATCGCATTATTCATTGTAAAGTTAGGCCCGAACGAAAATTTGACTTTCATAGGTTATCTAATCCATGCTCATCTTTTTGTGGGTAGGTGTTAAATAAAACAAGACGAAAACAAATAGATAACGAAGATAAAAATGTGCAAAAAATATTCGATCATTTTATTCTAGTATGCAATACTACCCGCCCCATCTCAGGTTGCTCCAGGGTTAAACATTTGATTAGCCGCAATTATGCTCCTTTTTCAACTTTTAATATTATCACATTCGTCGTCATTTATGCATAATATCTTGATGTAAACGTTTGTTAGAGAACTCTCCTCTCGAAATTTGCCCCAATGTTGAGGATTGTATCTTCTGTCTCTTGCTGTGTTTGTGTGGGAATCAGGTGTTTGGTTACAAAATTTTCCATTTTTCAAACCGCCAGCCTGTTATAATTCAACAAGTGCTTTTTGGGTCGAAGTTTTTTCGAATTCTCCTAACATCATGATTGATCTCATTCGATTATTTCTATGATCTGCATCTAGATAGTTTTTGCGAAAATGCTATATATACCATTAGGATAAAATAAAAAATGGAGGTTTCGTTATTTGGCAATATGTCAAAAATTATTTGAGCAAATTCCAATTTGTAAAAGACCAATATTTAAAATTTTCCCAGAAAGTTTCCCCAACGGGAATCTATTCTAAGTATGTGAGCCTTTAAAAAAAGACATTTATAAATATTAGTAGGATGTGGGCTCTTAATTGATAAAACATGGAAGGCATTGTGTTTTCGCTTTCATGGCAGTCGATAATCGGATTAAAGAGTTTCCAATATATTGATCTGCTTATCACTGCACTATCACGATTATAAGCTTATTCTGCCTCGTCGGCTTTGTCATGTGTTATATTAAAGCTTATGAAATATTAATACCTACTGATATAAATCCTGACAAGGAATACAAACAATCGTATTTGTTTGTTTTTTTAACTAATTATAGAACGAGGACTATCTAGTGCCGTCTATCGAAAAAAGTATTTGAAATACAATTTTAGTACCTCCTTAAAGTTGTTTAGGTAACAACAAATGTTTTACAAAATACCAATTATTTATCAAACACGAAGAGAAGAGACTACTTCTTTTGAGAATTGTAGTATTTTTATTAAGTTTTTTTTAAATAATATAGAGTGACGAGATATGCAAGATAAGTGCTAACACATGCTCATTACAGCACAGCGTGAAGAATCCAAATTATAGCCTAGAGATGTAAGATGATTTATTTCTTGTTTATTTATTATTATTATGTATTATTTCAGTAAACGTTTTCCTTCAAACCAAAACACAGTAATGTTTGTTCGTTACAGTTGAACGATAGATATAATAACTGACGATGGTGGTACTTCCGCAGGCGGACTACACAGAGTCCTAACACAACAACGGTGCTAACGAAAATGTTGTCATTAATATCGTGTAAAAATTAACGAATGTATGGAAAATTCGGCGCTTTGTATGTCCTCAATGGGTGCTATTCTGAAAGTTTGGATGTTTCTATTGTTTGGCTAAAACGTTGGAACGGCTGAACGGACGGCGTTGAGGTGAAATGCTGATAGTTTATAGTCTGGAATGGCATAAAGGCTATTTTTCATCGCTGATAAATAAAGGCAACGGTTGCGGGTCGCTGCAGGTATTAACATACTTTTTAGTTATCCAATCATTTAAGCTTATTTTAGACGGTTTCTTGCCTTTTGATTTCGCAATCTTCCAGTACAAAGTTGCAGAGCTTATGTTATTTCAAGAGAGCTAATTGTGTTCACCTCGTTATGAAACGATATCCAGCGGAATGACACGTTTACTGGCCGAGTTATTGTTAGGCCGGAATTGGGGCGCTTGCGCAGGTGAGAAACACGACAAGTACCTAGTTGCAACGGTGCACGTTTTGAAGATAAACTTTGTGCAAAGCATTCGTTTAGATGTTTAGGCAGCGAAATCTGTACGTAACGAAGCATTTTTGAAATGAAAAATTCTTTTGTCGCGCTTCAGACAGATTATTGTGTTAAGGTGCGTCCCCCAGCAAAACGAGTTTTTTGTCCAGTTTTCAGAGGTCATCTACTCATTAGCAAACAAATATCAACTGGTAAAAAATACATTAAATTTCTACAGTTTCTTGGCTTCAAAATGGTAGTTTCTTTTTTTTTTGGTAATCAATGTATTGTTTAAATAATCTCCTCACAACGAAACCATAAAAAAGTTGAAATAATTGTAATTATCATGCATCTACTCAAAACCCCACCATTATTTGGATTTGGTACTTACACCATCGGATAGGCAATTCCATTACGAACATTTTAGTAGAAACATTTTTTCAAAAGACTAAAGTCTGATTTTGTAAACAGTTTATTCTAAAATTTTAGCGTAAAACAGCGACAAATCCTACTGTTTCTCTCTTACTCTTTCTTGCGGTGTGCGATGAGGTAAGAAATACTCAAGGTCATTTGCTCGGGGTATGCCCTTAATTGAATTCTAGCGTCATGCTCGGGAATGATAACAAATCTAAAAGAATCTAGAAATGTGTCAGCATGGATCGTGGATGGCCATGCTTATGGGCACGCTCTTCGGTTTCGCCCCCATAGTTATTAATGTAAGCTATCAAATTCTGAGTTATAAGTTTTAACTTCTATCGGCAGTTTCTATGACTGCCAATATTTTTTACAGTGTAGGGTGGGTGACTAGACGAACAGGACATGTACCTGGTAGTAAGTATCATGCCTGCCACATAACAGCACAGTGACACTCAGCTGTTGGAAAGCCAAAGAGAGATGTATAGTCAGGGTTCGACATAAACTTTAACTTAATAAGCATCGTAAGATGCTAATTTTTTTATGAGAGTTAGATATAACCTACCTTCCTTTTTTCTATCATATAGCTCCGACCTCAAAAAGATGACACCACTATGCATCCACTTTCATTACACAAACAGCAAAACTGTGGAATGTCTTGTCTGAGTAGATCAGTGAATACTGATGAATATAATCTTAAAATCGAGTTTGACTCGGTTACTTTACTTTGGGTAATCGTTCCTACTCAATCGTAGATTGCAGGTAATATCGGACGAGATAATGTACAAACCCATACTCGTATATTTACATTTTTTATTAAAAAGGTAACCTTGTACCCAGCCTTAGTGTAACCCTGTGTAATAAGGCAAGGCCCTCGCCCGATTTTTTAATATGCTTCAACCAATAGGCGTGACGACAGGTCCTGCAATTATATTAAATTATTTGACATAATGACAGTATTTAAATAGAATAAAATATGTACCAATTTTAATTTTGATATTTTTTTAGTGGAGCTTACTTTATTATCATTCAAAGCAAGTCAAGGGCAAGTCCATTTTAAAAGTATGAAATTATTAGAAAATGTATTTGCCATTGGACAGCCCATTCAATTCCACGTGACTTTTGTTATGAAACCAGTTTTCTAAACGCAATATTTAATATAGCTACCATACAAACTTTACGCGCGACGCATAGAAAATACGGCACTGTGACGTCACGCTTCTGTAGTGTTTTTGTATGAAGCGTTTTTGGGAGAGGCCAAAATTGTGGTTTTAAAATCGTGATATCACGGGAAGTAATTCTTTCACCTATGTTTCAGTTATCGAGTAGTCTTTTGATGGCACACTAAATCAAAAATGAATCGTCATGCCTATTATACCTGTATAAATACATATATTTGATCGAAGGTAATATATGTATGTTAAAATAGACGTGAAATAATAGGCATTAATTATAGTGTATTGTGTTTTGTATGACAAGGGGACATCCATAAATTACGTCATAAGTCAAGAGGGAGGGAAGGGACATCAAGAGTCGATCGACATAAAGTGTGACATTGTGTGAGCTCAAATCCCAAGCGACGAAAAATCTTAAGACGATCCTGCTCTCGCCATCCTCTTATTGCGTTGGGGGTTATATAAAAGATAAATAAACATCAAAGGGCGAAGATGCATTGTTCGGCATAACAGTTACATGCATCACCACGTAAATTGTGAGTCTTAGCCGTGAGTAATGAATGGGTGAGTCAAAGCTTCGATTTAGATGCACCCGCGCATCGCGGGACAACGCGACGCATTCACCAGTCACGCTACTAATCGATAACAAAAGATTTGTTGTTATTTTGATACCTTCAAGGAATACTATGCCAATAAACCGTCGTCTACATCTACGTCTAAAGATATATAATATAGGTTTACAAGGGGAGCATGCAAGCAGAAAATATCGATAGTTCAAAGATATTTCCATAAATTTCAAAACTTTAGTTAATTTTAGTAATATTTCAAATACCGTATTTTTTCTTTCAAAGCCTCTCCTGTAAACCTGTATAGTATGCGTAGTACTTGAAATAGCCGTAGTATTTTTTGGAAGTATCAATTTATCTCACAATAACGCAAAATATATCCGATGTTTAATGAAAAAGTCGAGGTTTACTTTTTTGTCAACGCATCGGTTTTCGAATAAACTTGAACAAAACTATACTCTAAATGTGTTTCGAGTTCACTCCTACGGAACCGTATTTTCTTTATTTTACAGTGACGAGAAAATCCTACCACTACAAATTATCCTCCAGGTCACGTGGTTCGACTGCGTAGCTTTGATGTCGCCCTCTCTTTTCATTTCAGTCGAAATTATAGAGACAGCCATAGCAAAGCTAAAGCCGATTTAGTTAGGCGGTAGAAGGGAACTACACGGGTAACATCGCGGGGCGCTGCTAGTATATTGTATTTATTTATTCTACACTATTATTATTGTCATAAATGGAATTCACTCATCCCAGAGGCCATGAGACGAATTATGTCAGCATTTGGGAAATTTCATTGAGTCTTGTCATCACCCCACAGTGTCTTAAGACATAGGTGCAATCCTATCTGTCATGACCCACACTGCTGAATGGCGGAACGATTTGATCCGTTGCACAATGTCGTGTTGTAACACGTTGCTTAAATTAGGACCCTAACATTCTCATCCTTACTCTATACATTCTGTTTTTAAAATTAAACAAGATTTTAATAAAATTTCACCATTTTAAATAAAGCTTTTAACTCTTAGAGCGAAATTGTTCATAATAAGTTTTACGCTAAGTTTTAACGTAAATATTATATTTTGTACCAACAACGCCCTGCGGTTTTTCTCTGGGTGTTCCCATTCCTTGATATTTTACCGGGATAACAAGTAGCCTATGTGTTATTCCAGGCTGTATGCTATGTTTCAAATTCTGTCGTTCCGACGTGATTGAGCAACAAACATATAAATATCCAACCTTTCACATTTCACACAACCTATTTATTTATAATGGCAACTCTATTTTATATTTTAAATACAGCATGGAAGTGCTTAGTGCTTTATTTATGTATTTACTTATGTGGGTAGATACTTTAGTGATCGCGCGTGTTGAAAGCCCTTGGCACTTGCGTCTCCATTACTCATCTTGACATTGCGATGATTTGCACAGGACAGATGTTGGGAGACTGTTATGTGCCTAGCCTAATATATTCCTCTAGTTTAGTAATATATGTCTCTGGTCCCTAAGCCCAATTTGCTCAGAGCTCATGTGAGTCAAAAATCTGAACATTTTTTTAAATAGTTAAAACGGTATAGATTTTTTGTGGTGTCAAACGAACTTAAAGAGATAAAGTGTTGAGTTTAAGTTCGGTTTATAACATGTTCGTAATTCGTATTACTTACTGCAGAATTAGAAATCTTGCATAGAATGTGAAGTGTTTTTCCCAAAAGGGATTTATTTATTAAATTAAATAAATAAATAAATCCCTTAGTTAGATTCGTTGCCTTAGTTTCGTTGTTAGCCTTTTAAATTGTTTCTCGAATCCGAAACCTCGAAACGGTTTTAAACGCCCGACGTAGAAAAAGATGTTATTGGTTTGAAATGTCAGACTGCATATCTTTAAATGTGTTGAGTTCCCTACCACACCACAAAATAACCCTGTCTGAATATCAATCTCTGAATCTCTAGCACCGCATAAATTCTAAACGAATGAATAGCACAGGCTACGGTTTTTTTATTCAGACGTAATCGAAAGGATATTCACTGTAATTTTTGTCAAGAGCTAAAATTTTGATGTTTAGTTTTGTCCAAACACCCTAGGCAATTTCAAATGCAATGGCCTTATTCACAATTAAAATTATGAGAATACAGCAAAACTATAACTGAGATCAATTGAAGCTTAACAGAAAATTAAAAAGCTTTTTAAATTATTACCGTGTTTCGTACATCGCCTGTAATAATCGCCACAAAATAAATATCGATAACCCGAAATGGTTTTTGTATTTTAAAATATAAGGTCATGAAATTCCAACTTCAGAATGCTTTATTTATCTCTAAGCACTTTGATTAGAGATAAGTCTCAACAGAGTAGTCACAACCTTGAAATATCGAATGGCCTTACAAGACAAACGTTTTCACATTTAAATTAGTATGTGAAGCTCTATTTATGCCAATAAAAAACATAAGTTATTACTATTTCTATTTTAACTTGCTTAGTTGAAATCGAAACTGCTTTTAAACAAAAAAATGTTGTTGACGAGAACGCATAAATCTAAAAATAAGAGATTACGATTCATAAAATAATATTCTCTCGACTATTTTAAAGCGCGATTCTCTCAATAGGTTAAAATATTTAACGTTTCAATAAACACTATAAATGGTATTTATTAGGCTAAGCAATATTAATACACCACTACTTTCAAATTCCAACAATAAAAACCACATTTCATCACGAATACGTAACACTAACTCACCTCTAAGCAAAGCAGAGTAAAAATCCAATCCTTCGCCGATTCGCCACTCACAAAAAAATAAACTGAATTTCAAAAAAGGAATAAATTAAGGTTGCTAGGTTGTTACACGCGTCGCGCGGTTGTGGTTTCGTTCGTTCGAAGCTGCCGGGCGCCCGGGCAGTCTGGGCCAGAGCGCGGGAACACTACGGGACGAGTAGGGAAGCGACCGCATATCGATATTCACACCTGAATATCGATATAAATTATATACACGTGATGACTAATTGTTTTGCGGTTTTGGCGAACTCTTGATCATTATACGTCCTTAATCGGGGCTGACAAGATATACGAATGGGTGGATTCATTTTTGTTTTTTAAGTCTAATAAACTACAACACATTTTGTCTTTGAGTTATTAGAATATTCTTATAACGTTATACAACATTGCTAGGAACAATATTGCTCAGTAATTTAATTTTTCATTTAATTTTGACAAAGTATAAAGGAAACCCATAATATTTGCTAAATAAGTACACACAGCTACACGAATCTACCGTTTATATTAAACCGTAGAAAGTTTCAGCCCCCCAAAATGAAAACTTTGAAGGTTACAATTTCTAATTGTTTATTATCAAACTGTACTGATGACATTCTTATCTTTTTCCATTACTGTAAATTGACGCCATGTTATTTCTACTGTAGATAAATTAAACCGTATCGATAGACGTTAACTACTGTTTTAGCATTGCATCACTAGTAGTTTATTTTTATGATTTTTTGCGAATATTTATTCTGAAAACTAAAGCTGTTTTGGGCTACTTTAGAATTTTTTTTTGGTATTTCGAACACAAAGAAGTAACACCAGTTACATACCAACGTACATTAACAAGCTTTATCAAGAATTTTTAAGCAAAATTAAGTTCGTAGCGATTTAAACCTGAAAACCTAGCACAATTTATATGAAAATCACATTAACTTTCGATTGCAAAGCTTTGCTTAATTTTGTCCCTTTGAGTTCGTAGGGCTTCTAAGGGAAAATCTATACTGACTCAGATTTGCTCAAAATTTTTACGATAATGTTAACGAATGATTGTGTAAGCGTTAAGTTAATTTTAATACGGCGATTAATTTCAAAACATCAGAATAACTCCATATAAAATGTATCTAATAATCAAGTTTGTAGTAAGTACCTACCACACCTTTGGCAGTTATTCTACCGCCAAGTAGTTATTTTTAAACATCGCTGTGTTCCGGTTTGAAGGGCAATGTTTCCATAGAAATTATAGGACATAGAGATAAAACATCTTGTATTTATGGCTGGCGAGCACAGTGGAGTGCTAGGTTATGATTTGGGTTGTTCATGTTCCAATAGCTGCGTGTCACTGTGCTGTTATAGCCAGGCGTGTTGCTTACCATCAGGCACATGTTCTGCTCGTCTCGTCACTTTTTACTAAAAAAGGGAAACATCTATAAGTAAATTACGTACGTACAATTAATCGTCTCAGTTTTAAATTTATTGTATTTTATCGTAGTGGTAATTAGTTTTTGTGCAAATCGGAAATACCTTACGTTGTAATCTGGCAATGATCATTGCAGACAGGCATGATTCACCACCTACCTGGCAAGGTGGCTGGTATTTAGACTAGATCTCCAAATATCTCAGTACTCAACCTCTTGGAAGATAAAATGAGGGAGCTACGGTCACATTCTTTTGTAAAATTACATTTAGTGTTGACGGGATTTTGATGGCATTATTTGATCAACTCAATCGTAAAACGTGGTTGTACAAATGTAGGATTGTAAATGTTCTTAGTTTGTGTAGAGCAACTGTGTTACAACTTTGTATTAAAATATTACTGGTATTGCAATTGCGTAAGAACATTGAGATCATCATTATTGACGTGACAACGATCTAATAAATCGATGAACGCCGGCTGCATATGCTAAAAAGTGTCCCGTTATGTCCCGTTACGCTCATTGTACGCTTGCGCCGCATCTATCAATGTTTTACAACTATCATCCGTAAACCAACTGACTTTACAGACAACTAATTTTTTCATTCATTCAAAAATAGTACAATCAAGGTATCATGATATCCACCAGACTGTTTAAAACCCGTATCTTGGTTGACAGAATTGTCCCGCTGTGACAAAAACGTCAGTCATATTAATATTATAAATGGCTATGTCTGGAGGTTTATTCAATCAAGTCGTAACGTACCTATGAACAGATCGAGCTGAAATTTGGAACACAAAGGTTATTGTTTGGATGAACTTTTGTCTAGAACAAGACTTTATATCCCGAAAAAATAACTGAAGTGGGAACTACACGGGTAAACCGCGGGGCACTAATAGTAATTCATAAAATAACAAATAAATAGATTAAATAGTAAAACAATATGCATATGTCAAAACAGTGTGCACATCATCAAATATGTAATGCAAAAAGTAACGTTAAGTAATTAGTACAGTAAGTTAAAGGCGGGCCTCTGATGATTAGTAATAATACTCTTAGGGCTGTCATCTGTCCAGATTACCTAGATACTCTGGATTCGTCCTGGTTTGAAGAGGGTTATTGTATTCGTTACATATCTAGAGGGTGATCTATGTATAGCGTCTGGGCTAGCTTATGGGATGGCTTAGTTTATGGTGTTAGGGTAAATTACCCCAAATATTAATGCTTGCGGGAAATGTCAAAGTTTAACTAAATTTCCGGATTTTAAAAAATCTCTGTACAGTATCTGAAATTAACCCTGTAATTTCAATTAAATTAATAAATTTCTAACGTAATAGCACAGTAAAACATTCTACAGATTATTCGAAATCTGAAAATAGCTCTAAGACAGATACTACTTACACCACGCTCAACCACGCTAGAAACTCAGAGAGACGCCGGAAGAAATAAATACCCGTTTTTAAATGAAACAAATCCCTCTGCCATTTTAACGGTACATTTTCACAATGTGCGCTTGGATCGAGATAATCCATAGTAGTCTGTGCCCTACTCAAGTCTTGGGCCAAATATTAAATTACGCATGTATACATAATGTGTTTTTAACTATTATTGACTTGCACTTGACCGCCATCTTGCCTGATGTTAAGCGGTGATGCAGACAGAGGGTGCTTACCTAGAAAAAAATATTGACAGTGATAGGAACTGCCGATAGAATAGAAGTGAAAACTTATAACTCAGAATTTGAAAACTCACTTTGGAAAATACGCAGGTGAAACCGGAAGGCGTGGCCATGAGCAAGGCCGAAATGCTGATGCATTTCTAGATGTCCAATGGCCGTGGTCCCGACTTTACCCGAAGATTTCATATCATTCCCGAGTGTGACGTTAGAATTCAATTCACAGCCTAAGCCAGTTTTCACTTCAAAAATTGTAAGCATCGGGAAACCCCCACTCAGGGAGCGCATTCCACGGCCTAGACGTTCTTATCGCAAATGTAGAGTCAAAGTCAGCCTCTTCTTTCGAGTCTTTAGATCGTCAACTACAGAACGACGTCGCTTGTTCGAACTACGAGCAGTCTGATTGAAAAAAGGGTAAAGTGGTGTTAGATCATGCATTTCAACAATATCCAACAAGTGGGGTAAATGCCTAGAACATTCGATTCAGAATCTTGCAGTTGAGGTATAAATTTCGTCTGCACCCCTGAGAACTTTCTCAAAAGCAGATGAACGTGTTTCTCACCACCCCACGATATAAAGAAAGGCAATGAAAGAAAAATATCGTGAGCAATGGTATCGTATAGGAAAACAGCAAGACTTGTGAAACAACTTGGGCCTTATCGCTGAAAGCGTTTATTACTTAAACAGCCATTTCAGTTAGCTGGCACAAACGTTGAACCAAGGGTGTAAGATCGTATACTGTCCAAATCCATAGCCGTTTCTGCTAGGCAGTATTACCGTTGATTCTAGTCTGTAAAGATTGTATACTGCACAGATCAATAACCATTTCAATTAGGCATTGATTAATGATTAATGGATGAAAGCTTAGTTTGGGGTATGGATAGTATTGTGAGAAATGTCCGCCATAATTTTTGTGAGACTTAGTTGCTCTACCATAGCTAAAAAACCACGAAATATCCTCTAATTGTTATTAACTAGCGATCCACGCCGGGTTCGACCGTATATAATAATAATATAGTCAAACTATAGTCCAAATATAGTTTATAACACTCAAGGACAATACATAATGGAACAATAAGGACAAAATATAGTCTATATAAATATCACTCAAGGATCAGGTACATATCCAATGGTAATATTTTTTGTTTAAATCGGTCCAGTAATTACCAGATTAGCGCGTTCAAACAAACTCTTCAGCTTTATAATATTAGTATAGATTGATATTGAGGTGGCATCAGAGTACATTCGCACAGTGAAAACTTTATTTAAATGTTCACCGAATCTCTCGAAACATGAAGTAAGTCGGTCGTCCAGTGTAACATGTAAACAAGGCCGGCCTCGGCTAAATATACGATATATTTCGGAATATTCCGCCGTCGCCCGCAGACAGACACTTATAAATATTTAACGCATTCGAAGAAAAATTGCGAATAAGTTGAAAAATTTCAAGCCGCAGCAAAAGTCCTTCGAGCTGAAAAATAGGGAAATAAATTCTATTTAACGGACCTTATTTTAGGCAGTATATTATTTATCCCGACGTGGTTTCACTAAAACGTATATTATGATATTGTGCAGAACTAGTTATCTTATCAGAACATTTTATTACAATAACTGTAAAGACGTTGTACAACAGCTTACCAATCAGATTTGTCTTAATATATACCTACAACCAACGAGTTTCTTATACTTTATCTAAACCTATAACGAATAAAAATACAAATACTGTTTGGTGTAAGTAATGGTGACGACAAATTTGCACATCACATGGAAAGTTTAAAAGAGATATATTGGAACGAAGTTCCTTATCGCACGTTGTGAAAGGGGGATAGACGGAAAAAAATCTTACGAAAAGTTGTCACGACACTTTTTGCTATTGTAAGCTGTGCGGCGTAGCATGTTTCTCTGTCTGTATCTCTCTCTCTCTTATAGAAAGCAAGCCAGATATTTTCATTTCTATTTCGCATTGAACAGTGTGGTGTCGCGACGATTATTTTTGTTGAGTGTATTCAGGTTTTTTGTAAATAAAAAATAATAATAATTCCTTCACTAATTAATCGAAAGGAACTTCGTTCCTTCCGGGTGTCCCTTGACACCTCTCAAGTTTTTTTTATGCATATGTTCATTCAACTATGGGGTATGGTATAGTTTTTTGGGGCTGTTCTGGTGACTCTCAACGCGTTTTAAAAATGCAGAAACGGGCTCTTCGCGTACTAGTCAACGCGAAATTTAAAGAAAGTTGCAGAGAACCACTATAAGGAACAGAAAATTATAACATCAGTAGCATGCTACATACTTGAAGCTCTCAAATACACTTGGGACAATATGAAAAAATATTCGATAAATGATATAAATGATCGTAGATCGGGACGCACGCAAGTAATGTTCCAGCCAATACGGTACAGACTTGCAATGGCAAAAAGGCTACCTATTCACGTTGGTAGAGTTTTGTATAATAATTTGCCGGAAAATATCAAGACCAGTTCTACCAAATCAATATTTGAAAGAAAAGTTAATCAACTTTTGATTGAAAGGACTCTGTACAGCATAAGTGAATATTTAAATTATACGTATGAGTATATTTTCATATATTTGGGATTTTTTGCGCTTATTTGATTGAGAATAATTAAACGGTAAACTGTACATACTTATATTTATCTCAATAATTCAGAGCAGATGTTTAATTGATTAATTAGTTATGATAATGCTCCTTTACAGCAATTTATTTTTTGTAGTACACTTTATGTGTCTATTCTCAATGTAATTTTATTATTATATTAATAAATGACGAGACATATTAAGACTGTGTTAAGCAATTGGTAATTTAATGTAATTTATTCCTAATTCTAATGTATGTTTTTTAATATGTCAATAAATACTATCTTATCTTATCTCATCTCATATTATCTTATCATCTATACATAATCCATTTAAATGTTAACATTTTTAGAGGACGCAATTTTATTTTTGGAATATTTGTGGGTTTGACGCGTCACTCCCGTTATACATTTTTCTTACTGTTTTAGTCTCACATTTTTTTCAGTTCGGTCACGCATCAAAATCCCTATCTCTTCCAAGCCTGCCGTCAGGAACTTCGTTCCAATATCTCGATAATACCTATGTATTGCGTATGTAATAATATGTATGTATTTATGGCTGTATGTATATATGATGTATGTATATGTTACGGCTAGTCTAGTCGGGAGAACGGCGCCTGCCGATCCGGAGACCTCGGGTTCAAACCCCACACGCACCACTGTCTTTTCGAAGTCATGTGCGTAATGCCGCTAACTTAAAACGGTGAAGGAAAACATCGTGAGGAAACCGACATGTATCTAGAACCTTTCGAAGTCATGTGTCATCCACCAACTCACACTGGGCCAGCGTGGTGGATTATGGCCTTAACTCTCACCTTTCGAGAGAAGGCCCGAGTCTCAGCTGTGGGAATATTTAGTGGGCTGTTACTGACGAGATGTAATATGTATTGCGTCGTTGTTAAATCGAGTGCGTTTATGTGCCTGTGTAAATTAGACTTTTCATAGTATAAATAGAACGTCCATTATTCCTTGAACTGCAGACAAATAATGCCATTTCCCACTATATCACAAACAATGATTAAACTTCCTATAGGTATGCCCGTGCAGACAGACGGCTGTCACCTCGATCTGAGATCAATTTTACGATGCATTAAGGCCTTTTCGGACTTCGTTATTTTTTAACGCTTACTTCCTAATATATTATGTACTACTTAATTAATCTTCACTCTTTTTAAGTATTTTGATAACCTAGTAAACCATTGTCGATAATCTCTGAAACTAAAAAAATATATTAGTAGGACGAAACCATTGCAAAAGGATATGACAAAAATGATAGGAAAAATAATTTACGGGCGATTGGAGGTCGTGAAGTGGATGGGGGTCCGTTTTAAGAGTCAAAACGGTTTATCTCGATTTCCGACATAACTGCAAGTCCTGTGGAAAAAAGTTGTATGACAAAGTTGTGCACAATAAAATTTATAATATGTTTCAAAAACACTGTAATAAATCAAACGATTTAAAATATATATTTTTTTTACCGTAAATTGACTTGATAATGAAAAAAGACCTTAATAATGGAATAAACTCAGGTCAAAATATCAGCTTCTTAAAAATAATATAATAAAAAATAATAAAATTCTCTTTTGTTATAAAACGCGTTTAGATCGTTTTTTTTTTATAAAGCATTGTAAACTAACAAGTTTGACACTTGCGCATACGTGTTATTGGGATTTTAGGTGGTTTAGGAGTTTCTATATCATACCTACATTTAAGAAGGACATATCTGTTGTGTTATAAGTTAATTGTATTCTTCTTCTAACCAAAAAATCATACATAATATTGAAGGTTATTTTATGGTTTTATTTTTTTATACATACTTTAGAAGTGGCCCCATATAAATGTAAAAAACTTGCTTTCATTTATCTAGATCTAGACGATGCGACGTGGCGATAGATTTTCTGAAATTTTGTCGAGTTTCTAAATTTAATGATTTTGTATTGAGGTTTTTGCTTTTTCATAGAAAATAAAATTTAACGTGCTTTAACGTTGTAACTTGTAGCGTACTCGGAAATGACTCCGTCTTACCTACTCCGGCTAGACATACCTACGTGCCCCTACATCCGACCTTCAAGGATTTCCTGGAATGCGCAGCGAAATCCGTTCTGGTATAAATAACTTCCCTAGTTGAAATTAAGGTACCTGTTTCAAAGTTATTGGTTGTTATAGGTTTCAGTTGAATAGAGAAACAGTTTTGCTAGCCAGAATATCTATTACACAACTCTACAATGATTTAGGTGCAATCCAAATTAAACCTAATTTCAAGTAGTAGAAGTCAAAGTATGTTCCAAATTTCACACTGATCTGATCATACGTTCCGACGTGACTGAGCAATAAACATCCAAATACCTAAACTTTCGCATTTATAATTTTAGTAGGATTTATTTTTCAGAAATCGTTAACTAGGTATTTTAGATTTTTTATAACTTCTTTTTTATTTTAGTTTACGTTTTCATTTTTTATATAGGTAAGTACTTATTATTTCAGAATAAATTGATAACAACGTTTTTTTATAATACTTATGCTAAATTGTCTGACTGAAAAGCTAAAAAAATACGCTCTCACTTTATCTGAGGGCATTAAGGATAATAACACATTAACACAATATTTACTTGTCTAGTTGTTACCGATTTATATTGAAACTGGAGAATAAAGTAAGTAATTACAAAAACACTTAGGTATACTGCCCTGAAATTCCCTCAGAAATAGTGAGTGTACCTACATCTGTACAGCATTTCAATCCATATTCATGAAAGATAACTCAATGGTCATAAGATTAAAATGTGAGGGCCAGTGTCACTCCCGAAAATAGACCTCATTTTCAGACAACTAACACCACGATCTGTGTCGATTTTCTGAGCAGATAGAGCAGTACAACAAGCTTATTATGTACTGGTGATTAATTCAGAAAACCAAGATATATATACAAAATTTACTTAACTCTAATAAGTAACTAGCTTCATAACTTAAATACAAGCATACGCTTTGACTAGAACGTAACGTGCCATTGTTAACCTACCTAAAACTATTTTGAACTTTAATAGGAAAAACTAAAGTTTAAAGTAGTTTGTGGTTTTAACGCGAATTTTCTACCTATTTTCAAAATATTTTTTAGGTATAGGTGCATTTTTATGAGGGCCAATGGTAAATGAGAGTTCACTATTCAGTATAGGTAATGTTTTGTAAACATATCTTTCGATTTAAAAAAAAACTGTTTCAGTAAAATAAGTAGCACGATGTACATTGTTTTATTTTACGTTTTATCATCTTTGTTGTCTTTGTGCAATGGTTTTTAAGTATGTTTTTCTCTTTAATTAACTTCGCAGCAAAATCTAATTCAATAGGTAGGTAGTACAGACCTGCAGACGAATAAAACATCTAGGTGGCTATTCTATTCCACGCCCAAGGTACGACGAATTCAAACTCAAAATTTATCTGTGTATGAAAAAAACTAAGGCAAATATAGTATTCTATATTTTTATAACTATGGTATAGTGTGAGAGTAAATTTATTTTGTACAGAAAATTTGATAGTGGCTCTTCCGTTCAACCACGTAGTTGTGTTGGTCGAAGTGTAAAACAAGCCGATGGTTTTATACACGGTGTTAACAGTGTATTGCAGTTGGAATGATGCCGGACAGAGCTTGGACGAGTGCCGAGGTGCGGGAGTGAGTCGCGGGGTATTTATAGTGGAATGACCAACTTTACGTGTGGTGGAAGTGATGAGAGGATCGCTGGCATTCATGGCCTGTAAGGACAATACCTATCTTCAACTCGCATTGCCCTCAAAGAAAAATAAACAAATTGATAGTCAAAGGGAATACTGATAGAAAAGAAAAGTAATAACTTAGAATTTGAGTAAGAAAGAGCAGTAATGTTTACTAATGAAGGAAAAGGCCAGTTTGTATGGGTCAACCTTTTGTATCACATCTTATGTTCCCTGCAAATAGCAATAAATACTTTTGTATTTGTTGCACAATACGTCAGCTGTATAGTTACAAATATACCGCTAGGTATTACACATGTTGATGACGCGAACTTAAGAGTATGATTTCACCCATCCAAAAAAACATCTAACGCTCACGTCCAGTACGCTGAGTGCGAGTTTTGTGGACTCCAAAACGTGTTCTACTCGTACGGTGAGCGCGTAGGTAAACGTAACATTTGTATGAAAAACTCCAGCGCCGCTAGACGCGTTATAATTTTCTTCAAACACATGCCATGTTGACGCGCTCACGGTAGAATGCGTTTAGTTGTCGACAAAACTCGAACTTTGCATACAGCTCTACTGCTACGATGCTGCTCCGACGCCACGCCGATACATTAGCATGTCGGTGGGTGCAAAAAGTGCCCAAAACAGTTAAAGAAGATTTAAACACGTTTCACCCTTCTTTACAGCACTATGTACTATGGAAGCTAGACAGCTGATTAATACACATTTTCTTATTACTGGACTAAATTGTCAAACTGCTGGGCAAAGGTATTTCTTTCCTTCTTCCAGATAGGGCTATCTGGAAGAAGGAAAGAGCGATCTATGGCCTCTGGTAGTCCAGTGTTTATCGTGCAATTGCAATTCGTCATGCCACCTTCGTCAGCGTCTCCCGCTAGATAATCTGCAATGACTTGTTCATTTTCCGTTCCGGCAATCGTCAAACATGTCCTGAACAATCCCATTTTAATGGTGCATGTACTCTACCAGTTTTGCGGTGCGAATCATAGATACTCCACTTTCGATCACGCCGTCACTTAATATCATTGAGTAAGATATAAAAAATGTAAAAAAACTACGTCATACCTTACCTAATCAGTTAGGTACGGTATCTTTAGTTTAATGGAATCGCTGTCGCTTCTGCTCAATAGTAATATTCGTAAAATCATCAAGATTTGACAATATAGCCGTGGTAGCTAAATCCTGGCTATGAATAATACGCTATATTTAATCATCTGAAACTAAAATTAAACCACACACAGCCGCCGTAAACGTGAGGGTGGAATAGACACCCACTCGCAAATAAAACTGTGAAATAGATTCGTTTTCAATAAAATTCTTAGCGTTTCTTCTTATTTATTATCTACCTATGTTCCAAATTTCATCCTGATTCGTTCAGTCGTCCTGACGTGATTGAGCTACAAGCATCCAAACTTTCGAGTTTATAATATTAGTAGAATGTCAGTCGAAACACATATCAATGATTACTTGGATATTTATGGATTATTGGATACTGTATTCTTTCTTGAATGAAGCCCTCATTCTAACTGATACTTAATTTTAATTTAATTTAATTTAACTCTGATACCTGATAAGGAGTCAGAAGCTTGAAATAATAAATAACTATTAAATAATTGATCGTATAAAATGTATAACATTATCTTAAAATTCACTATGTTATTATAAAGTCATTGAAACTTCCTGTGTAATCTGCCTAAGCGCAAAATCAATTGTTATAAATTCTACCAACGGGGTGCCCAAAATACAGGCGTAGCCTAGTTTGGGACCCATCATATAAACTGCAGAGCCAGATGTGACACTATTGAAATATATACTTTTGTTTACCTATGTGCTGCTGTGGAAATAAATAAATGACTTATATTTACCTATTCACATTATAAATAAAGCCACGTTATTAGATCTTTAGTTAACTGGCTGCCATAGCACAAGCTTTGCTTAGTTTGGGGTCAGATGGTCAGATGTTGTGTGTGAATTGTCCACCAATATTTATTTATTATTAGAGTAACTTAATAACATTGCTGGTATCTCAGCAAAAACTGCATAAATCGTCAATTGCATATCTTACTGAATCGGAGGATATAAAATGAATAATCCACTGTAGATGATAGAGCAGCGATGATAAAGGCAATGAATGGGGGAGAGTCGAAAACAGCACAGACTGAGCTTAAGACGACGCCTTGAACTAAGAAACATGAAAACGAGTACTTTTGATTGCATAGTATGATACCAACGAATGATATAATTCAAATTTTAAAAATATCGTAGATAAGGAGAAACCCTGTATAATTTTGTGAACCGGACAAATTTTTTGAAAATAGTCAGAATTATTAAAAAAAAAATGTACAAACTTTTCACCAAAAAAGTTCAAATGCTTGGAATTATCAGCGACAACACCCTACTATTTTTTACGAATAAAATAGCCAGACTGCTATTCTATTTCATAGGCCGAGCAGTTATTTTATGCCATGTTTACATTACGAGTAATTAAATAAAAACCCAGTCAAAAATTTGTAAAATTACGCTCACTGTTTTCAACATCATCCGCTGTGCCAGGCGATTATCAACTTTTAACCGATCCGCTAAGATCTAAAATAAATGCGATGCAGACAGGTTTCGCCGCGCACCTTTCGTAGCGCCACGTACGATACACCAGCCATGCCGTCCGCCGCTGGTACGGCCGGTCAAGTTTATCAATGCGTCACCTTAAGGGCGTGTGGGCCGAATTTTTGAATTTTTAAAACAACTTTAAGACCTTTAAAACAGTGTATTAAACTCTGAAAAAAATATATGTGTTAGTTAAGGATTTAATCTAGTGCAATTCGCAGTCAATAACACGATTTAATGAATTTTACTTGATAGAAAAAAATCCCAAAGTTACCCCTTTTCAAAAAGGTTTTTCAAGTTTATGACTAAACTAATGAATTTTTTTACTGAATTTTTATACTCAACAAAAGCCACTAAAAAGTTATAGATGCATTCGCAGAGTTTGACTTGATAAAAAGTATCAGTTATTCACTATGTTTTAATATCTACCATATATATAGCGCGCCGTTCGGCAGGCCTGATCAGTCGCGTTTCGGCGCTCACGGACGACGGGCCTGTGCTTGATTTTGCAATTTTGACAACCGATAAATTTTAAATATTACGATCATAGTGCCACAGTATAACAATATCAGTAGGTATTACTAGTGAAGCACGCTATGATCTTGATACCGTTTTCATTGGAATTGCAAATAGACGCTGATACTAATTAGTACGCTGTTTACTTTATGTTGTAGACCAAAAGGGGTGTCTCAAAAAACTGACGTCGATAACACATCAGTAAAAAATTCAATGCGGATGCAATGGAAAATAGATAAGTATCAGTAAAATATTCGTCCGTCAAATCAGAGATCGGGATAAGGAAATAATGAGAGGGGAGAAATCCCCTGCGTAAATCCCCTAATATAAATGCAAGTTAGGTATCATATATGCCATTTAGGTAAATTCTTTGGTAGTAAGGTACTTAGTACTTGGTAGAAAAGTCCTCACCTACAGATTTTACCACTTTGGAAGAGACTTTCGCTCAAACTATTCAGTTTAGAAAAAAAATGTTAGGAACTTCAATACAATTTTGAACACCTTTCCCGATATGTCCCAATGTTGGGCAAAGGCCTCCCTGCCCTCTTTCCATTTGTCTCTATCCAGTGCTATGTCATACCAGTTTCGCTGATATTGGTCTAGATCGTCCCGCCAACGCTTTTTAGTTCTGCCGCAACGTCGTTTCCGGTTTGGACTCCACAGAGTTGTGGTTTTAGCCCAAAGATCATCCGACATTCGGCACAGATGTCCGGCCCAATCCCATTTTAAATTAGCTGTATTTTGGGTAACGTCGGCTATTTGGGTCGTGGAACGCAGTATGGTGTTTCTTATACGATCAGTCAGCTTTACGCCGAGAATACTGCGTTCCATAGCCCTTTGGCAAACCGCTAGGTCGGACTTCTGATCTTTAGTCAAAGACCAAGTTTGCGCTCCGTATATCAGAATGGGAAGAATGCACATATCCACGAGCTTGCGTTTAGGGTATAGTGGCTCCTCCAGGAGTTTTCGATACGACGTGCAATTTCTCCTGCTTGCCTTGCCTGGAAGGAAACTAATTGGCCCAAGTACACGTACTCGTGGACATATTCGATCTCAACATTCCTGACTAGTATTTTGCGTTCTATACTGTTAGTTTAACATTAACTTGGTCTTTGACTCATTCATCGTCAGTCCAACCCTACGACTTGCTGTGCTGAGGTCTTGCAGCATGCAAGCCAATTCAAGTGCTGATTACGAGAAAAGAACAATATCATCTGCGAATCGGAGGTTAGTTAGCCTCTTTTCGCCGATGAGAATGCCCTTGGCTCCCCAAGCTGGTGATAATGTACGAAAAATCTCTTCTAATGTGGCCGTGAAAAGTTTGGTTTTGTTAGAATTTTTATTTTTTTATTTCTTTTCCAAGTTTGTGACACCACCAATATTTTTTGTTTTTTCTTTTTTTTTTGTATGAAAATGTTAATATTGTTCATAGAAATTTAGACACTCGACCAAATTTGATAAATATAATATTAATATAAATAAATATTGGTGGACAATTCACACACAACACCATCTGACCCCAAACTAAGCAAAGCTTGTGCTATGGCGGCCAGATAGCTGATATAATACATATATAGTTTTAAATACATACTTATCATACATAGAAACACCCAGACACAGTGAATAAGAAGCCTTTTAGGCAGTAAAATTACTCGTAGAATTTAACTCTGCACAAAATTTCCGATTCGTATTTTTTATATAAGGTTTAGAATCATTTCCTGAGCATAAAATCACAAAATAATAACAAATCCAGGTGGAGCTTCAAGCACCAGCTCGAAAAAACGTTTTTGGCCGATATTCTGAAAAAACCTATTATTATTGTAGAAAATAAATTTTCCCATCTTTTGTTGCCAGTAAACTTTTTTTTCGAACTTACCGATTACGATTTATTGTGTCAAATTTGATGATAACAATGTAAAAATAATTAGATGTGAATTCTGTTCCCGGCAGAGATGTGACGTATCTTAGATAAAAGTATCTAAAATACAGATACAAGATACAAAATACGTATTTACATCTTGTATTTCAAATACTTTTTATTTTTTCTATTTTGTATCTTTTATTTAGATACATTTTCCGGTTATCTTAGTATTTTGAAGATACTTTTTTCCGTAAGATACTTTTACTAAAATAAACTTTAAAAAAAGCAGTTTTTCTCTCCGAAAGCAACTGAACGATGCGCGTCGTTTAAAAAAAAATCGCGGATATGGTCGGGAACCAAATAACAGATGGCGACACTATCGTTCTACAAATGTCATCGACTAAGATGTCCTGTCTATTTCTGTCACTGTCACTCATTCCGTATTTTTTTCGTATGTACGTGTTGTATGGTGTTTCGAATAGAGATGATCGATATTAGAAAAACATCGATGTCAACATCGAACGTAAAACATCGATGTGCAAAAAACATCGATATCTAAAAACATGGATATTTTCTGTACAAAAAAAATTACGAAATTTGTTTACTGTTATTTTAATTTAAACTGGCACAGGAGTAGGAATGGACCATATATACATATATCGATGTTTTTAAAACACTCGATGTTTTCTTACGATGCATCGAATCAAACCGATATAACGTTAATTTTAAAATATCGATTATACATCGATATTTTAAATAATAAATATAGTAAATAAGGTGAGTCAGTAAAAGTGATTTACTCAGATAAATATATTAATCCAATTTATGTTTTGTGCAAAATAAGAAAAATATATTTAATCTCTCGCACTAAAGATTTTTTTTTCTTTTTATGATATTAACTAGCAGTAGCAGCACCCGTGTAGTTCCCGTTATTTTTTGGGATAAAAATGTCTTCCAGACTGGGGTTGAAAGTGTTCCAAAGTTACGACGTGATTAAGCGACAAACATCCATACAACGACATTTATAATATTAGTAGGACTAGCAGGATATATCGATGTGACAATCCCATGACGATTACTACGACGTAATTGAGCAACAAACATCCAATATATCTTAAAACATAAAATAATTTCATAAACAAGAACAAAATTAAAAAATTTGATTAACCCCCGACAACCTTAGATTTGTTATATTTACAACATTCTACTAGTCAAGCCCTTTCATTTGATACCATATTGAGTAGTTGTGTAAAAAGAAATGTATTTCGCCATTTTGTAGAGGCGGCCATCTTGGATTTGAAATTTAACATAGTGCAAAGTATTCTACTAGTTAAGCCCTTTCGTTTAATACCCATATTGAGGTAGAAGTGAAAAAATAATGTACTTCGCCATTTTGTGGTGGCGGCCATCTTGAATTTGAAATTTATTATAGTGTATACTACTAGTAAAGCCCTTTAATCTGATACCCATATTGAGGTAGGTTGTGAAGAAATATTTTGTCCGCTATTTTGTGGAGGCGCCAGCTTGGATCGATATTAACCAAACATAGCTAAGAACATTCGCACGGATATTAACCTTCAAATAAAAAAAACCGCATCGAAATCGGCCCATCCGTTTGAGCTCTACGGTGCCACAGACAGACACACAAACAGACAGACAGACAGATAGACAGACAGACATTGACGTCAAAATTATAACACCCCTTTTTTGGTCGGGGGTTAAAAACAACAATCCTCGTAGATCCATGTAATACCAAGTCAATTATTATTAATTTGGTCAGTCCCTACTTTAATGCATCTGGAAAACTGGACCGAATAATTATTGAAAAATAATTTAAGAAGTTTAGTTTTTCCTTGATTTATACACTAAACACTAACTATATTCTCATTTACCTGATCCTTGTTATCAACGCGATACATTTATTCGAAAATTGTTTTCTCGGATGAATAAACTTAAGTTCAGTTATATGTTGTTTTTTTACAAAAGTATTTTATCTTTAAAAAGTATTTGTAAGATACGTATTTTGTATCTAGTATTTCAGATACCTTTTTAGAAAAGTATTTGTATCTGGTATCTGAAATCCTTTTTTCTTAAGTATCTTGCATCTTGTATTTCAGATACTTTGTAAAGGGTATCTTATACATCTCTGGTTCCCGGTAGCATAAACATGTCCCTTTTTACCGGAATGGAAGAAGGGTTATGTTTTTCGCGCGTGTCTTTTATGTTTGTAAATCTTTTATTTCGACATATCTTCCAAACGGCTGGATGGATTTTGGTAACTAAGATATTCTAAGATTAGTCTGAATCGCCAAAGTGTCCTTAGATAGTAGGTAATATTTTTTTACGTGTAGATTTTTTTGTAGTCGTGGTTTTTAAATTAAAGTTATTCTATCATATTGCTTGTTGCTCGAATAAACAGCACCGTTCATCATGATTGATGAGTTGAACAAAGAGTTTGGTCTCCACTTTTGTAATAAGAACAACTAAGCTGTGAAACGCATTGCCAGAGTGGGTTTTTGTCGAAGGTTCGAACCTTGGGTTACGAGGTACACTGTGCTTGTTTCTATTAGAGAAACAAGTTCCATCGTAGACCACATCATTTTCATCCACTATTATCGGCATCATCGCAATCGTATCATTAAATGGGTTATAAATCGTAAACGGTAAGTTTTACGATAAAAGTTTACTAGCAACAAAAGATGCAAAATTTTATTTTCTACAATTATTGTCAAAATATATAGTTTCCAAAATATCGGCTAAAACAGTTTTTTTTCAATTGGCGTTTGAAGCTCTACCTGGATCTGTGAGCATTTTGTAATTTTATGCTCAGTAAGTGATCTTTACCTCATAGAAAAAAATTGGATTAGAAAATAAGTGCAAAGTTGACCAAAAAACCTTCTATTTTTACTGGCCTTTCATTACGTTTCAGCACATTTTTTTAATTTTTGATGAACTTGTGAATTATTAGGAAACATTTTAAAAATATGCATGAAATTGGAAAAACCGTTCTCAACTATAGTGTGTAGTGTATAGTGTGACTAAAAAGAAAAGGTTGAGTTTTGTATATCTACGAGTACCTATAGATAAATTTAATATTTCTTCGTTTATATGTATATCAAAAAAACTCTTATCACTTCACAATTCACAAAATTGTTATCACTAGTATAAACAAATCTGGAACAAAAAAATGAGTTTAAATTACATAGTCCAATATTTTAATGTTATTTCTGCACTGTGGCACCGATTCCGCGGTCGGTGACGGTCGCGAGAACAAGACAGCGTTAAATGCCTAATTTGACAGAACTACCTGGCCTTAATTCTGTTTTTTTTACTTTAAATAAATAGATAGTGATTGCGTATGTCCGGAACACTCGTAACACTCAACGTAGCATATTATCTATTCTATGATGTAGCGACAAGATCGCCAATTGCTACTTCAGTCTAAGGTTTTTTCTGTATTATTGTTATTTTTCTTTGTATTCAAGTGCAATAATGAGTTTATGTATCTATCTAACACTAATGATCGCTCTCTTCCCTCAAACATGGTCGAGGAAACGCTGACGCGTGTCATTATGGAAGTTGGACTGCTCATGGCACACATGATGCATAGAAACTAGAGTTTACATCTAAGGTTTCTGAAACTACACCATCTCCCTCTATCACCGGCGACCTGTAGGGCATCGTAGACTGATGTGTCTAAAGTAGTGGGAAACTAATCTGACCAACGCATCGGACTGCGGCCTCTTGTTCTTTTACCGTCAACTTTCCCAGTGACTATCAGCTTCTTCAGGTTGACCTTTCTTCCTGGCTATAAGCCCAAAGTACTCTAGCACTCGTTTGAGCCAGATGATAGTTTTGTTTTGATCTTAAGCTGCTGAAGTATTGAAATATTGGTCCGACACGCTGTCCGAGGTATCCTGAACATTTTTCTCCAACACCACATCTCAAAGGCATCAATACATCCGCGGTCAGTTGATTTAAGTGTCCATGTTTCAGCTCCATAAAGAAAAATTATGAGAATAGATTTTCATATATGGTAGGTACCCGAAATTACATGCCACTTACAAATTAGGTCACATTTTTGGATGCCGGCAGGATCTTTCCTGTAGGAATGAATGTACATAGAAAAAATATGTACATCCCCGCTCCGCTGATATAGAGCGGAGCGGGGGATGTTTTTCTTGTGCATGTATGACTGTCAGTAGAACGCAAAAAATATGTATCTGAAAAGCGAAATACATTTAGTTGAATACTCGTGTGATTTTAATTTGACATTGCATTTATCAACATAATATGTATATTTTGACTAGCTAATGTATGTGTATATGCACCTTCCTTCCACTCGACACCACCGACTAATAGTGAGGTTACCTACCACAGATTTCTACCTACATACAAATTTGATTTGAAAACGCCAATTAAGTTCAAGCAGTTTCATTAATGAGGTATGTCATTTGATAAAGTTTATATTTATCTGTCACACAAATGGTCATCTTGACATTGTTCATTGCAATTTGCATATTATTGTCTTTCCGTCCGAATATTTTAATTTTTCACAATGGACATGGATACTTATACTGACGACATAAAATACATACAACTAATGGCGGAACAGCACATCACTAGGGCGGTGTCGTATGGACTAGAGATTCCATACGACACCACGGATGGTGTCGTTTTAGTGGTGTCGAGTGGAAGGAACGTATATGCAAATGCACCTCCCTGAAGATAATTCTGGAGGCGTCCATGGTCTCACTGCATCAGTTCAAGCAAAAGCTGAAGATCTCATGACAATGTCAAATTCAGGTAAACCTACCTGCAATGTTCTGTAGGTATCCTAACCTAACCCAAATTACTTATTAATGCTAATTTTAAAGAGATTGTGTCTAATTACTGTTACTAATCAACATGCAATTACGCATTCTGATTAAATATGTTAATTACTTGTATTACCAAGTAGCTAGAAATTAGCTTGACTTTATACCAGGCCAATGTTCTTTAGAGTAAATAAAATTGAAAAATGGACCAATATTAGTAGTTTATTTTACCCTCATGCTGTTAGTATTTTTTTCTTGTTTGCTCACGCACCGCGTGCGAAATCGAATAAGACTGCGTTTGTCACCGACACACCTTTTGATAAAGCAACAATATAAAATATGGTCTATGACGAACGTCGCATAGGTAGGTACTTGAAAGATACCTCGACACACCTAACTTGGTACACCATACTCTCGCCATCAGGCAAAAAGTGTGGACAAATGCGAACCTATTATCAAAAACAAACAAAACCGATATTAACTGTGCCTTTGAAAAATCCTAGGTTAAACATTATTTGTGAGAGGCAGACCAGACTTGATGAAATATGTAGGTACGTACATCTATACTCATAGAGAAAATAAAAGTAAATATATTAGAGGAATAACCTTTATATTCATTTGTTTCATAGTTTCACTCTTATCTACGCACTTACGTCTACATTACTCGTCTACATCCCTTCAACGTTGTACTACAGTTAAATATCCAAATAAAACAACAAAACATCGTATCGTTACAAAAATTGAGAATTCACGATACAACAGTTAAAATTAAATAAAATTTAACTTAACAATTCTTGCCAATGTTAAACTTGTATCAGCGTGTTAGGGCCGGTTTCACCAACGTTTATTTGATCTGTTATATTTTTCAGTAGTTCATCATCGAATTTACATGAATCGAATCCTTCACATCGAAGATGTTAAGTCGCTCTTATGACTGTATTGCCATCGCACTCGCACATTATAACATTTTAAATTAAATAAAAAGTTAACATGGATAAGTTATTTTCCTGGTAAATTTATTAAAAATAAATGAGAATTAAAAATAATTCATCGCTCTTCGTAAATATGTTTTGAAATGTTAAATTTACATTTATGCATTATTTAATTTAATTTCGTACATTATTTTTTTGTATAGTACATATTAAAACAACATTGGTAATTTCAAAAAAAAAATCGCATTTAGAATTTGCGTGTCTGAATTTATATTTAAGAATATGCAAATGAAATGGCACATATTAACTACCTCCAGAACATGACATGGCCAGCATGATTTATTAAAATACTCTTGTTGCACGCTGATGAATCGGGCCTTTCTGCTAATTACATTACATACTATATTAGTGTGTGCAGATAAATCATTAAATTAGAAAGCAATACTTAAAACTGATAAAAATAAATTTTTTCGAAAGTGCAAAATTACAAGGATTATTACAACACATGTAACGAGGTAGTTTTCCTGTACGTTTGTAATCGAAAATGTCGATTTTTTTTAATTGACTGTGTTTTGCGATAGTTTGAAACATAATAAAAATAGACTACTTGTTTACTACGAAAATGATTTAGATGTCCTTTCATATAATGTATCAAAACAGCAATAACCAAAATCATTAACGTTCACTTATATTTCAATTCGGATAACTGACCCCGTTACTTGCAAGTTTTGGAATTCCAAATCTTTTTATGCTGCTTGGTCGAGGGGAATATTTTAGCGACTTGATAATTATATTGACAACATTTAAATTGCTTGTTTTGAACAAGAATACACGCACTTTATTTACAAAAGCAGTAAGAAACCAGAGGCATACGATTTTTAACAGCATATAATGGTACTGCTAAATCACACGTTATCTCAGCTATATCTAGAATGCTAATCAAACATTCAACTTTGGATAACTTCGGTATATCTCAAACAGACAAGTGGCCATGATCATAAAAATTTATCACGATGATTGCATTTAACCACCTGATAACTGTAGTAAACAATATTTTAAGCAGTACAGTAGATTTTTAGAACAATAACAAGTGGTCCGTAAATCGTCGTGTTAAATTTCGGTGAAACTGAACCTTTTACAATGTCTCAACGATACAATTGTACGAAATAACGGTCACTCAAGTTTCTCGATAAAATTGTACCAGAACTTCTCAACTGTGGTATGTAGAATTTGACAATCATTTTTATTTAAACTTCAACATGTTTTTAAAAACTTACCACTTTATTTACAATCTAAGAACCCTTTAATTCCTTTTTTGATCACTATCAAGAGGTATTTTTGATAATTTTTGTGAAAGCTTTCTAATGATTAATGAATATAATTTCTAAGAAACTTTTCCATTCGAATTTTTTTGTCCTACACATCGAGCACTCGCTTCGTAAAAAATACTATGTTTCACTCTCAATAAATTGTACTATTTACAGAAAAAAATTGCATAATTATAAAATTGAATTTACAAATTCAATGGTAACAATTGTAATGATTGTATAATTCCGAAGCATAAACCTAAAACGTTAAAAAAGCAATAACAAAACGAATAGTTAAAACAGTTTGTGATGCTCACTTACTATTAATTAGATAAAAAAAATTAAAAAACCTACAAGCAGCGATATTCCTCCTTTTTAATAGAAAATAGTAGTATATTAATAGTCGTATATTTTATAGTCGAGTGAGCATACTTTATATATTTCTTTATAAAAAAAATATAAAAATCGAAAAGTATATTTTTTGTCTAGATAACCAGAATTACGATAATCCCTTCACAGTACATAAAATATATTCATCGTCTCGACTAACCTAGCCCAGTCGGGTTAGACTTTAACCAGGAATTAATTACAGTTTTTTACTTTGACTTGTTTTTTGCTGTTATTTCCGTAAATATCGATTATATGATAAAAATTATGAGGATCAAAGTTGTAAACAATTTTGTCTTTGATTCCTACCATTTTTGTAAAAGAATATATAATAATATAAAGGAGATATGGCAAAAAAAAGGTTTGACCTTCAAACCAATATGGCGGCTAACGGACCGGTTGGATTTGGATTTAAGCTATTTAAGACCTCCCCAAAAACTGTCGCAAAAAAAACTGACTATAATTAATTCCAGGTTACCCCTATTTTTGAGCTAACTCGACTGGGCTAACCGTACTTTTAACTACTTGAGCCAAACGTATAGTTGTCAAAATCTGCGAATCTTCCGAACTGTGGATAATTTGCTGTCATCTTTATAATGTTTATAATCCACGACGCAATTTGAGGGGTCTAACGACTTTGACGATTCTGTATTACATGTAGAAAAGAAATGATAGAACGTACTATGTAGTTTAAAAAAATCGTTCTCTAAATAAACGCAAAACAGTGAATTCTGTTATCTAGACCAAAACGAATATTTAATGATATTTCTATCATCAGAGCTGTATTACGCTTTACATTTTAAAATCTCGATAGCTATCTTCCTTTTCACAGTTTAAGTAAAGTGAAAAATGGCACGAAAATAAAGTATCAGTTTGTTTTAATTAATTTCACACAGTACAAAGTACAAACTGATCTATGCTCATATCAAAACGTTCTAAACATACTTGTTTATAAGCTGTACATACATTGTAAGTATATACACTACTTGTAACTGTAAAGAAAGAAAGATAACTCTCGCGTCTAAGATATTATTGTCCAAATATGCACATCAGTGAAATGATACGATGAATGTCGTAACTTATGTATATAGCAATATTGATATTACTAGCAACGCACCGCGTTTTTGCCCGCTTATTTTCGTTCAGGCGTTCCGATGTCACTCGGCAATGAACATCTAAAAATCTTAACAACTGACACATTTATGAATTTAGCCGGATAAAGAGAATATACGAATACGAATATCGAAACGTATCCTCAGAATCGGGAACATGAGATTTAATATTCGGTTACATTTTTGTCACAATAAATGGTTCGTCATTGGTCAAAAAACTTATTTCGCGCGTTGTGTTTACATGTGGGGGTGATCTTCGAAAGAACTTCACCAATATAAAAAAACTATTCTTAAATCATTTGTAACGGACATTTCTTCAGATTTGTGAAATGGCGATAATTGTAGATTTGACGGCAGCTCTCCACGTTTCGAAACGTATGTAGGATGTTTGTTCAATCTGGATGACGTCAGAACGGCCGGTAGTATATATTATTATAAGCAAAGTCAGATAAGTTTCAACATTTATATCGAGAACAGCTGGACATATTTATTAGCTGTCTTTGATTTGTTGGAATTTTATTCATGCGACAATTAGCAGTCATTTAAACGGGAAAAATCACGCAAACAATCGTGGAGCAGGTTAGTGTAAACCTGTAAATAATAATAATTATTAAAGTATGTTTAGGGCGTTCGAACAATATTTATGAATTTGTAGTATTTTAAAGCTTCTTGGTTCTTTCTTATGTTTCTGTGTTACTCGATTTTGATGGTTTATGTTCAAATAAACATTTTAAACCGGTCTGTTGTATCAACGCATATATCAAAACGCCAACTACGTTCAACGCAGTTTCACCGCAGTGCAATTCAGCTCGACGCAGACGGATATGTAAATCAACCATAATAAAAGCAACATCTGCAAGTAATACAGCAAAAGCATGCACTTAAACAACGACTAAAAAAATCTCATTTACTTAAAACATTTCAACACCTTAAGATAAGTTTTCGTACACAAAATATGTCATTTTCACCTTATATTAAGTTACGCCTAAGATCGGCCGTTCGCGACGAATCGCGTGAGAAATTATTTTATTTATAAATAGCCGAGTGTTGGATGAGTTCCTTATCTTACGCTTTGTTAGCACATCACAGTTTCATCGAATACGATTTAGCGAAATTGCATGAACTCTTTTGAAATAGCCAAAACAATTAAACCCAATAATATATATTTACAAAACAAAACATTTTTCCCCAAATATATTGTTTTATATTTTAAAGAAACCTTCTTAATTAAATATACGCCATTTATGTTTTTAACTTTGGAAGAGAGTGTTTAACATTAACATTTGGCGTTCATGCAATTCCACGAAATAGGCACATCACGCTAACAAATATACAGCCTTGCCCTACACCACCCAACACCCACAAACAGTTTAAAAACGGTTTGGCTAAGGGTTCACGTACATTAAACGACACCACAACTACTTCAACCACAAATTTCATCAATCGCAAACAAATGTCATGATGAAAATTAAATCTTTGAAGACTCTATCTTTATTGAAGTTTTCTTTACTGAAATCCATCTCATATCTCGATACTATTTTTGGTACGTGTATTTCTAAAAAGAAAAAACAGTACTCAATGCTGGAACACGTGTTTACGTAATTTACAAAACGATGTATGTAACGCGGAACGTCACCGATAGAAACTTGTTTCAAACAACGTGTAAGTCATAGATTTTATGGGATGAGAATAATAAAATAGAGCATAATGAGGCAAACCATTTTCTAAATAAATAGTCATACTATTTCAAATATGTATTTTAAATAGTACGTACTAGTGTCGCTCAGTATATATTATTATCATACGAATTCATACTATCAAGAATTATTTGTTTTAAACTTTACTTGTTTTAAGTTAGATAAGAAAAAAGTTTTATTTCGTACATGGTTTGTTATTTAGCAACAGAATACACTTGAAAAAATCGATTTGTTGTTGGACGGCCCTTCGATTATCCGAGATATCTAATAGAATGCTTGATCGTCATAATGCACATGTACCCTAAATTTAGTCACGAAAAATGTGACATATCATATGAGCCAGTAATTTACTAGCCAAACCGCCTTCCAACTTAATCACTTAGAAAACAGTTACAAACTATCATAAATTAACACTTTATCCACACTTAAGCTATCTTAAATCTAGCAAAGCTTATCCATTTGGCTTCTTTCAAGTTGAACCATATTTATGTCTTGTTCTATTTACAATAGAGTACAAAATGCCTTAACATCAGTATTGCTATATTTAAATATCTTATATCTTTTTATAACAAACTTACATTACAAGCCTGATGAGAAATGTATGTGGTAGGATTAATTAAATATGCAACACAAGGTTGCAGCATAAATTATTAAATGAAATATTGTTTATTTTTATGTAAATTATAGTATACACAATTAATTTGTGTATGGTGGCACTGTGACTAAAATTTCAGGAAAATAAATACTGATAGTATAATGATATCATAATTTCTAAACATGCACAATACTATATTGGCAAGTTATTTGTTGAAATACAATGGTATATTAATAACTAATAAAAAAAAAATGACTATGAAATGTGAATGAACATTCGTCATATTTATTGAGGTATTTAATGTCTTTAGTAAAAAAAAAATGTATTAAAAAGTCAACACAAAAAGGACAAGTTCAATTAGGTAAACTCTCAACATTTCTACCATAGAACATTTCTCACCGGGAGTTGAGCTATTGAGCAAAACCAAGTTTGTTATTCTCACTCTATTAGCTAGACACTAAGTCAAGTCACATTAGCATAGTAAAAAGTAGTTATTGAGATCTCTTTGCGTACTGTTAGTTAACAAAATTATTATTTCAAATAATAATGTCTCGGTGTCCATTATTTGGGTATATACTGTAAATTCTGATACTGTTGGGTAGCTCTTAAAAGTAAAGCTTATAATCTGGTTCAAGTGCGTTTCTCACCTGCTTTTTGGCTGGCTAGTACTTTATGACCACGACTGTCAAACCCAGCAATGGAATATATTTGATAAGCCAAGTTTATTGTTTTATTATAAGCAATCAATTCGTCTTCAGTTCATTCACTGGAGTGGTAATTTTATCTAAATGAGTTCAAGGCGTTAAATTCTACTGTTTTTCTTTTTATTTAATGCAACAAGCGTATCTAAGTGAGGTCAAAGATCGGTCAATAAGAATTTAGAATGTAGGGCTAACTTTTCGCTCATTTGATAGCATCGATTTTTTTTTTACTATTGCATCTTACTACGCATAATATAGGTTAAAAAAACATTTTGTGTATTCTGCACATCCTGTTTCATACTCACATTTTCAGCCACCACAGATAATAGGAGTTTCTCTCTCAGACGCAACATTTAAAAATCACTCAAGCTTTTTTTCACAACCTACAGAAATTTAATTTTCAATACTCAATGATGTTCAGTTTCTGTTTCACAAGTTTGAATAGAATTGTGAATGTTTCACAAGATTCATAATTTTGTGAGTATTCCACAAGTTCGATAAATTTGTGAATTTATATAATTTATCGATAAATAAATACAAGACATAAAACAGTTCACCTTTTTATAATAAAACGCGTTATAGTACCGCGTATATGTTTGTTTCAATGCGCCTTACATTATCTAGCCGAGACCATCGTAACATAGGAAGACTAAAATAAAAAGAAATAATTTTGGAAGACATGTCCGAAATAGGAAATGATAAATGTAATGACTATAAATAAATGCTTTTATATGGCTTTCATAACTCTTTTCTTTGTTGAGAATGTTAAAATACTGATGTCATTCAATATGATTCTCAATTAATTTGAGTTATACTAGGTATCTTTAAAGTTTCCACAGAATAACATCATATTTACTATTGGCCAAACAACTACTGGACTACATGTGCAATCATAATGAAAAACATCAGTAAATATCATTCTCCACTAAATCGGGTTTCAGTGCCATTAGCCAGATTTTATATTGAAAACTTTGTTACACAAATCTTTATTCAAATCTTGAATTTGTTACACAAATCTATTTAACAATACCATATTGTGAATCAACATTATGTAGGTATCTGTGTCTGGGAAAGGAAATAAAACCCGATCCGGAACCAAATTAAAAATAAACCAAAACCTTCACTGTTCTCACACCACACTTTTGCGTCCCACAATTTCGCGTCCGCGACACTTGAGGTCACTCTCACTAAGATATAAAAGAATTTTGAGGGTAACTAGTATTTAAATTTTTATCCAAAAATAGAAAATTGCAGAATATCTATTTATAAGAAAGTGTACATTTAGTTTCGGAAAAAGACTTGTATTTATGTAGTCACCATTTAAAAAAGAAAGTATTTTATACAAAAATATTTTTATAAAAAGTACCAAATTAAACAAAACACAAATCAAGGCAAATATCAAATTCAAACACATAGTAACCCTCTAAAATTCCTTTCAATTCGTTTCGAACCGTTTTAAGATACACTAGACCTTTTGAAGGCTCGACAG
This sequence comes from Ectropis grisescens, assembly GCA_017562165.1. Lineage (NCBI taxonomy): Eukaryota > Metazoa > Arthropoda > Insecta > Lepidoptera > Geometridae > Ectropis > Ectropis grisescens. The sequence goes on from CM029773.1 coordinate 14,382,198, forward strand.
GCAGGCTAACTCGTTCTAGGTTCAACCAGACCAACTCTGACCCAATGAAGGATCTATTAGATCTTTTCCAGACCAACTCAGACCCTTTTAAGGTCAACTAATCTCGTTGGTCTGCTCACTTCTAAGTTCTAAGCCCGTAGACTCCGATCAAGGTTCACATCAGTCCCTGCAAGTTCCAGTCAGATCCATCCAAGGCCCAGTCAGATCTGTCCAAGGCCCAGTTAGATCCGTCCAAGGCCTAGTCATATCTGTCCAAGGCCTAGTCAGGCCCGTCCAAGGCCCAGTTAGGCCCGTACCCGTTTCGTGAGAGGCCCAGTGCCGTGAAACAAACATGTATACGCCACGCGCCGCGACCCGCGGAGGCCTCAAAAGAAGCCGATCAACTCCTACTCGATGTTCGACCGCGGCCCGTCGATTGGCATCGTGTGGAGCACTTCGTCTAACAGCTGCAATGCTCTGCAATGAAAATAAAACCTTATTAAGAAAGAGGCAGATAACTTTTTCGCTAGAATTTAATCCACTCTAGAAAACCTTAACTTTATGAAGAAAGTGTACTAGAAAGTGTCTTATGTACTAAATAAATGTGCCTAGATTAATTTAATTTACAATATTTTTTTCATTTGCTCACTTAATTTATTAGTATCTCATCCCTTAAAGCGGTTTTTTATAAACTGCGAATCAGATTTTAGTTAAAATAAAACTGTTTTGTTCGTTTTGATTTATAGAAAAAATACAACTACTCCTGGCAACTGCCATAGGTACTTACCATAGAAAAAATCAGCTTTACAATACTAAATTTAAGTTTATTTTAGCTGTGGAGATGCACCTCGACCTATCAGAGAGTCTCATGGTAGAAGTGCACGAGTCATCGGTCCTTTAGAACTTAAAAAGTTATGAACTTGATAAGTAATAACTAATAACATAGAGAAGTAAAATCTACCTTATAGAATTAATCTCAATCTCGACGCAGCGGGCGTCTTCATAATTCTTAAAGTACTAAGTACCTTACAGTACTAAAATTAGGGTTCAATTTACCTATGCAGATGCACCTCAACTTAGCGGGAGGTGTCATTGGTAGACTAGAATGTCCCATCAAATATTGAACAGGATGGATGGTCGGAGCACAGTCCTTGTCAAGTATTTTAAATAGAAAACAAAAGTGTGCCTTCCAAGGCTAAACTTAGGGTTCAACTTACCTGTGTAAATGAATCTAGATCAGCTGACATGTCCTTGTCACTTAAAATAATACATCTACCTTACAACACTAAGGTTAGAGCTCATTTTACCTGTGCAGGTACACCTCTACCCAGTAAAGAATTTCCTGGTAGAAGTACGCGAGTCATCGGTCCCCCAGATCTTGATAAGTGTTACCATAAAGAAGTAAAGTCTACCATACAGCGCTAAGCTCAGAACTCAATTTACCTGTGCAGATGCACCTCCACCCAGCAGGGAGTCTCCTTGATAGAAGTGCGCGGGTAGTCGGGTCCCCAGCCTTTGACGAACGAGAGACGCACGATGCAAAGCCGCCGTAAGTCGTCGACGCCGATACCCGCAGCTGCCGTCAAACCTTCACGAGAATATTATTCATAGAACAAATAAAAACCCAATCATTGGATTTATTAATTTTAATTATTGATTTCGAATTTATACAGGCTTAGGATTGACTGGCCTCGTGGCTTAGTGGGTAGTAACTCTGCCTGCGAAGCCGAGGGTCGTGGGTTCGATTCCACCCAGTGCAAATATTTGTGTGATGAATTCAAATATTTGTACTCTGTCTAGGTGTTTCTATGTATAATAAGTATGTATTTAGAAAGTATTATATCAGCTATCTGGCTGCCATCTTTCTTACAAATTGTGCTTAGTATAGGGTCAGATGGTGTTGTGTGTGTATTGTCCACCAATTGTGTGTGTAGTGGCTTAATGAGTGGTAACCCTGCCTGCGAAGCCAAGGGTTTCGATTCCCACCCAGTGCAAATATTTGTGTTTTTGAATTCAAATATTTGTACTGTGCCTGGGTGTGTTCTATGTATAATAAGTATGTATTTAAAACTATTTAAGTATTTTTTTGTAGTGGTAGGACTCTTGGCAGAGTCCGCCTGGGGAAGTACCACACCTTTGCCAGTTATTCTACCGCCAAGCAGTAATGTGCAAACATTACTGTGTTCCGGTTTGAAGGGTAATGTTTCCAGAGAAATTACAGGGCTTAGAGATATAAGATCTTAGATCTCTGGGTGACGAGCGCAGTGCAGTGCTAGGTAATGATTTGGACTCTTCATGTTCCAATAGCTGCGTGTCAATGTGCTGTTATGTGTCAGGCATGTTGCTTACCATCAGGCACATGTCCTGATCGTCTCGTCACTCTTTATTAAAAAAAAAAAGTATTATATCGGATTTCCATAGTACAAGCTTTGCTTAGTTTGGGATCAGATGTTGTTGTGTGGGAATTGCCCACCAATATTTATTTATATCTCTAAAGTCACTTTTTGTGGGTTAGATCCTTTCTGCTTATCCATAGCCAAACAATGGCAACAAAATTGAAATATCACATACATTTGTTCATAGTGGGGTGTTGCGGCTGTATATGGCCGGCGACGGCGGCGGCTTGCGCGGCCGCCGCGGCCTGCGCCGTTGCCGCCTGCGTCTGCATCTGACGGTGGCATTGCCGCAGGTCGAACACCTACGAAATGAGAGATCATGAGATTCACTACTGGAGCGGAGACAAAATGTTAGTCAAAGTGTGTTAGTCAAAAAAGCCAAACATTCGAACGAAGACGTTTGACTACACATTTGTGATTGTGGAATGCGTGGTGTTTTGCAGTCATAGGGACTCTCGATAAAAGTGAAAACTTAAATCTTAGAATTTCAAATGGCGTTCAAGTGTAAACTTACAAAAGTAAAAAAAATTGGTAGTTATAAGAACTACCGATAGAAGTGAAAACTTATAACTCAGAATTCGATAGGTTACTTTGGAAACTACGCGGGCGAAACCGAAGGCCGTGGTAATGAGCATGGCCATGGTCCCGAGTATCCCCGAAAATTTCATCTCATTCCCGAATGTGACGCTAGAATTCAATTCACAGCCCACGAAAAAACGGTCTGTGGCGCACCATAAGAAGTTTTCACAAAAATGTTTTTTTTAAAGTGAATTAACTCTAGTATTCATTTTCACCTTGATGCAAGCGGCTGGGTATATCTTATGCACGGCGTCGCCGGGCGCGCGGCCCGCCTCCCTGTCCAAGTAGTAGGACTGCACGAAGACCGAGTGGTCGGACAGACAGCGGAGCCACACGTCTCCTTCGCCGCGCAGGTCAAGTTGGACGCCTTTGCCGATATGCAATCTGAAATTTAACATACATTTATATAATATTTAATATTTAAAAATAATTCACGGGCAACTATCGTGTCCAATCCAGTCCTACTTAAGCCGCATCTTTAAAACCGAGTCACACAGGGGCGGGAGCCGCGAGAAAGCGATAGCGATCCGGGACGGGAATTTTTGTAATATTCGAATTTGTATGCAACCTGACACATAGCAAGAGAGTGAGAGCAATTTTTTCAAAGAGAGTGAACGCGCAGAAATATTTTTTGTTTCTTGTTGATTTTAGTCACATATTCCAGGAGTGTATCATTCAACACGTATGTCGTGTGGTACTGGTGGTGAAATCAAAAACATAAACGCCGAACCGGGACGCAATCATGGAAGCAAGTGTGAAAGAACTAAGAACAGCCTTATACAGCCTTTTCATTTCATTCTCTGGAGTCGCAATTATTTTAAAAAAGCAGCATCGAACGATGTTTTTTTTCTGTTATTTCTTGGTTTTAAGATTGATATCATAAATACAGTTGCTCATAATAAGCATAATAGAATGAATTGTTTCCTTTTAGCCAACTAGCAGGACGAGGAGAGAGACAACACGCGAGGAGAGAGACATTCTCGCAACATACGCAACGCCGACAAGCTGGATGTTATACCACACTCTCTCACGAGGTCACAGAAGTTAACTCACATTATGGGACCGGAAGTTTATAACACTCTTCCCAAAATAGTTATATCGGCCCCAAGTTTCGGCAGCTTCAAAAACAGATTAAAGTGCTGGCTTATCGATCAAACTTTTTATAGTTACAGCGAATTTTTAGAGAGTGATGGCAAAGTTCCCATAAAAATGTAAATAAATAAATTTGACATAGGTTAGTACAATTGCAATAAAGACATTATACTCGTATAATGCTTGACAGTTTTCTGTACAATAATTATTGTAATACAGTAAAGTAGTAGTTTCAAACTTTGAAAATGTATACAATTTGTATGCTCTTTCTTTTGTTTTTATTTTTTATTAATTGACGTGTAAATTGTACATTTATGAATAAAGTACTTTGACTTTGCAGAGTATACATATATGAAAGCTTAAAAGGAAAAGACGTACCTCGCTCGTTCACTCTGCTCAGTTCTGTGGACATTACTTAGTGCTCCGAGACAGAATCTATTGCCACCAGACGGATCCACGTACCCGTCAACCTGAAACAAAAATGTGACGTATAATAATTTAAGTTAAAACTACTTTAAGACCCTGAAAACAGTTACGAGTAAATCTAAACGTGCACACAACTAAAATTTAGCTGCCAAAATCTCACTTAAAAAAAAAGGTCAAAAGTATACCATTCTAAAAGTATATAATTCTAAATATGGGGCATATAGGTACCTTTTTTATGTTTTATCAATTTATTAAAGTTCGTCAATAATAAATATAGATCATGAAAATTTCGGAGTGGAGGGTTATAACGTCACGTCTTCGTGAAAATCTTAGAATGAAGTGGCATCACTCAAAACTGTATCATTTTTTGTTTTTGTTTGTGAAACAAAAGAAAAAATGCGATATAAAAAAATACGGATACAAACTTGCAAACTTCTACACTTACTGTGACATTAGGTCTGCTGGAGGGTACTTTGAAAGTTTCGCCGACTTGTGTGTCCAGTTCGAAGTAAGCCACTGAACACCAGTACTCTGGCGCCGGTTGGCTCGACAACAGACCACCTGGGTTGCCGTTATCTGAAGGATGTAATATTATATCAAATTATTTTGCTATTTTGGGTATAGCATAAGCAGCCCAGTAAACGTTCCCACCGCTGCGATTCGGGGCCTTCTCCCGCAAGGAGAAAGTCAAGGCCACAATCTACCACGCTAGCCCAATGCAGGTTGGCGGATGTCACATGACCTACAAAGACTTTGGGAACATGTCGGTTTCATTAGGCTGTTCTTAAGTTAGCGGTATTACGCACATAAATTCGAAAAGACAGATCTTCGGGTACAGATAGTCTGTTGTGAGGTTGGTTCAACAATAATTATGAGTTTCCACTTCAATAGTCCACAAAATCCTCTACTACGGACCTTCAGTTCAGGAAGTTCATCCGATAATAGCTAAACTGTTGGAGTTCTACCGTATATCTATTTTCATATGTTACGAGTATGTGTTTGATGATTGTAATGTATTATTTTATCTAAGTTCTGAAGATAGCTATTTCTAGGCGCATATATTAAACTCACTGAATGAAAGCTCAAACTTAATTTTTGTTTTTAATTAGAACAGTTTTATCAAGTTGGGTGTAAAAAGCTGTACATTAGTTAAATAGTAAGATTTGTTGATAAGATCATATCATTTCCACGAATTTGAGTTTCCATGAAGAAAAACTTACAAGGAAAACAAATTGATTAAGAGATATTTTTTCTAGTTATATTCTTCAAATTTAAAATGTTGCGTAAGGAAGCAATGTTATGAGCAAGAGCTTACCATCAGGTATCCATTCTGATGTTACGTCACTCCTTACACATAACACAGTTACCTACAAATATGACAGATGTGTACCTAACTAAATATGATAAGTCCATCGCGGGCAAACGAAGTAATGCTTAATTCATATACTACGATATCCGAGCGATACCGAAAATGTCGCTAGTTATATTATAATGCGAAAATGTAACTAATGTGTTCTATCAATAAAGATTATTATTATAAAAGTTGAAATAGCCAACAATACATTTCCTTACAGTAGTGGTGGTGGTGCGCGGGCGCGTCTAGCGGCGCGGGCGCAGCGGGGGGGGCGGGGCCAGACTCTGCGTGTACGTCAGCGTATTGCTGCCTGTCCATGTTCCTAACACACGAAAACAACAAAATGATAGAACATAGACAGACATTTTCCAAGACACAACGAAACGGAAATGTTCCAAGATATATAAACTAAAGCCGCAAGTGCCTGCCATATATTTAAATAATTAAATTTTCTCCGTAAAAGCAATAGCTGACTTCAATTTAAAATTCAAGCCAGATCGCAGGGGGTGGCGGAGTCAGACTGTGGGTGTCCGTCAGCGTATTGCTGCCTGTCTATGTGAAATAATTTATTAATTTAACTTTCTCCATAAAAACAATAACTGTCTTAAAATTAAAGTCAGACACTTGACATAATTTAGGCATAGCATAAGCAGTCCATTGAATAACCACTTGTGGGACTTGGGGCCTTCTCTAGCAAGGAGAGTCAAGGTCATAATTCACTATGCTGGCCCAGTGCGAGTTGGTGGATGACGCATGACCAAAAAAGATCGTAGGTAGATGTCCGTTTCCACGCCAAATTTTCCTTCACCGTGTTTAAGTTAGCGGCATTACGGACATGGCTTCGAAAAGACAAGTGCTATTACTAATAATAGTCGCAGTCGCCGTTGTCCCATCTAGACCAACCGTAACTTCTTTCTCCTCCCTTTCCCCAATCCTTCTTACGAGCACTTCTTCTTCCTTTCTCCAAACATCCCTGTTTTGTTCCATTTTCATACAGTTGCTACTACATCAAGATGAACGTCATTCTTACCTTGTTGCTGCTGTGTGCGGGGACTGGGTTGAGGCGCGAGGGGACTAGCTGCATTACCGAAGCCGTTCTGCTGGGATCCCGATCCGGACCCGGGTGATACCGCTACAATAAACAGATAATAATCATAATTATTGTCCTACTAATATCATAAATATTAAACTCTGTATTTTTTGCTGCTCAATCACGGCGGAACGGATCAGGTTGAATTTTGGAACACTACTTTTCATCGTGGGAAAATAATGAAAATAATGTGAACGGGAATTACGTAGGTAAGATGCTGGTAAGAAGTGTACGTCAGAAAGGGGCCCCTTAAACCTACGCCCGAGTCACAAGTCTCGGGGTCTACTCGGGTTTTCTCTCTCTGCCACACGATGGACCCGGCACCCGCACGGTGAATCCATGGAATGCTAAGAAAATCGTCCCTCTAATCTTTGATTAGTATTTATTTATTTATTACTAGCTGAACCCGCTACTTCGTTCGCGTAAGCAGATGAAGACTTATAGTGTAAATTAGTTGGAAGTATCGTACGTCAAAATATTTGCATAATGTAATCATTGAAAAACCGAGTGAATTTGTTGTCCCACACAAAAAAATATTTAATTTTATCATCTTTATTTTTCTTTTTTTAAACAAAATCAAACATACTTATTAAGGTTTCGTAGTATCGAACACAGCCGCAAGTGTTAAGTTTGTAGGATTTTTATAGGATACATTACGAAAAGTTTGAAGCTGATGTGCATGATCTGATTACCTACTTTTCTCTCTTTTTATCCGCTCTTTTGATAGGTACTCAAGCAAGTTGAACCCGTAAATCTAAGCCAAGTCCTAGTGAAATGTTAATGTATGAAGTTAATTGTAACACAGAAAAAAAATCCCAGAACGAAAGAATCCAAATTCGGCATCAAAATCCTTTTAGCAGCAAAAACTTATTAGTACAATTTAGAATACCAGTAACGCCACCTAGTGATGAAAGAAAAAATACATACCACAATAGCAAAACATTGATTTAAATGGCCTTTAGTGCTTTTAGATTTAAACTCGCATTAGCGCCATCTAATGAGAATATAATGTTGCTTGTTATTTTGATTGTGAACGCAAATCACCTGTAGGTATTATCTACGCCAAAACGGGTGCATATATTTTTCATTTTTGGCTTTTACCTTACCATCACATAAAGTTCCTTACGAAAATATATACTTATTATAGATTAATATGGAGTTAAACGAAAATATAGACTTAGACCCTATGTGAAATTTTAGACTCTTTTAACTATCTGTGTTTCGTATGCCAACCCAATTCGTTGTGCCATTTTGACGTGATAGTTAATATTTGTTTCCTTAGGGCCCATGCTTCTTTTCAGGTTGATAGGTAGTACATATATGTGGTATTTCAGACTATAAGTTATCTGTTTCTATTTTCTACCAAATTTGCTTAGTCTTTCCGACGTCACAGTAACCTAGAAGTAACCGATTTGCTATTTCTGATTACAAACTACGTGTGTTTCGAATTCCTTCCAAATATATTCAGCCGATCCAACGTTGTCCTGTAACTGTAAATATTATGAATGTCAATGTTTGGATGTTTGTTACTTAATCATGGCGGAACGTAGCAAGTGATCGGGCTGAAATTTGAAATACATTATAGTCTGGAAGAACACATAGGCCAAACATTGCCTATGTATAGTTACTTATCTATATGTCCCTATGTGTTACTTAAGCTAAGCCAAGAATATGTTTCAAATTTTAACTCGATACATTCAGTCATTCCAACGTAATTGAGCAGCAAAAATTTTAATATTGATATATTTATAATATTAGAAAAGGATAGGATATTACAAAATTTTTGAAAAAATAAAACCGGTCAAATGCCAGTGGGACTCGCGCGCGAAGGGTTCTGAACCATTAGCAAATAAAATGATTTTATTGTATGGGAGCCCCTTAAAATTTATTTTATTTTAATTACTTACATTTAAAGAGAACATAAAACTTAATATTATATGAATAGTGAACGCGTCAACCTGTGACAGGTACGTTATTAGTATCGAGCAAGAAACGGTAAAAAAGTCAAGTTGTATGGAAATAAGCCCTTCTTAAATATTTATTTTAGTTTTAGTATTTTTTGTTAAAGCGGCAATCGTCTGTGAAAATTTCAACTGTTTAGCTATCACCGTTCTTGAGATACAGTCTGGTGACAGACGGAAGGATGGACGGACTGCGATGTCAGGTACGGAACCCTAACAACAGTCTGCTTCGGTTACCGAAGCTTGTTGAACACTACCTTTAAATTTTGAACAGTATTTGGATTGAAATAATTCGTTAAGTTACGGCTGGTCTAGTAAACTATAGCTGACTTAGTCGGGAGAAAGCCGACTGTCGATCCGGAGGCCCAGGTTTCAAAACCACGCGCACCACTATCTTTTCTGAGTCATGCTCGTAATGCCGGTAATTAAACGGTGAAGGAAAATATCGTGAGGAAACCGAAATGTACCTAGAATCTAAGTTCTAAGTCATATGTCATCCACCAACCGACACTGGGCCAGCGTGGTGGATTATAGCCTTGTCTCTCTCCTTGCGAGAGAAGGCCCCGACGTCCAGCAGTGGGAACATTTAATGGGTTGTTTATGCTGCTACTTATTATGCTGATATGTTTTCTCCAAAAGAACAAAAATTTACTTCAATGACAGGTAATTTAATTCTGTCGTTCGACTAACTAAATACAGATAAATCTAATAATTAAAAAGCTGATATTTGTTTTTTGTTGATATTTGAAAAACTACCTCCCTGTTTTCGATATATAAGATCACCTCTGAAGTATTTTCTACCAAACAAAAAAGAATTATCAAAATCAACTCACAATTAGCGGAGTTATCGTGTAAAATAAAACCAAATAAAAAAACATGCAACCCGATTGAGAACATCCTCCTTGTTTGAATGAGGATGTTCTCATCCTCCTCCTTTTTCCACACAAAAATATATTTTGACAATTATTTTGTCATTCAAGACGACGCGACGCGATCACGTGGGCACTACTTGAATCTAGAATCTAGATATTCTGTGGATCGTCTGTGATACACAGAATACTTAGAAGTTAGTATGTACCGAACGCGCCGTGCGTGTCGTTATTATTTAATGTTTGTGTAATTTCCGAACCACCAAACCGATAATGTTCAAATTTTGATGGGACAATATAAAATATGTGTTCTTTCTAACAAAAAAACAATTAATGAAATTAAACAACGCAAACATGAGTTACAACCAAATACACATTCTGACTTTCACCCCCTCCCGCAAGAAAACCGATCAGAATTTGGGGATCAAAAGTAGCCTACAGCAATCTCCTTAGTTTAAACTAAAATCATGCTAAGTTTCAGCTGAATTGAATCAGTAGTTTCGGCGTGATGCGTGATCCCTATACAGAAAGACAGACAGACAGACAGACAGACAGACATGAAAGAAAAAAAATGCAGATTCGCCATCAGTATCGACTATGGAGTGCTCCAAAAAAAATTTTCAAAATATCTTCAATGTACAGAATTCGACCCGTTACAGTTTTATTATAAGTATAGATGTAGGCAGTTTATTCACATGAAAGTGATTAAATTATTGGTACTAATCAGACAAATATATCGTTAAGACATCGTGACAATAATGACATAGTTAAGACTTCTCCGCACTTAGCCTCTTAATTTGACCATTTTGCATGGCTCATACTTGCCTATTACATACCACCCTGGGTTGCATGGAGTAGAAGTAGAGAAAGGTTCTCTACTCCAATCAACCCGGGCCATCCCAGAAGACCAGCAGCCTCAAGATTGTTATAGGCCTCCGGAACATATGCTGAAGAGTTGAGGAATTATGCCTGTAACTATGATATGTTAACTTAAAACTTACCAGGTAAAGTTTGCGTCATTTGCGTTTCAGCCGTGGTCTGTTCAGTTGGGAAGAAACTTGTATTTGTATTGTCTATCAAAGGAGTAGTTCCACCGGGAGACATATTTACTGGCATTGATGCTGAAAACACATGTTATTTATAACACTTAAGGTCAGCCGTATGTGACACAATGTGAATCGATCCAGTTCATCTCTGAACGGCATTAGATCTTTCTCCAATATATATGGCAACATAACGTTCGCAGATATGAATTTGGTAGTAATGAATCAATATTAGAACAAAGATGTCAATCAAATGTTTCGATTATTCAGAATCAAATAATTCGGTTCATTAACGAAAAGACAAAGTATAACGGGGCATGCAAAAACTGTGAGAAAAAAGAAAATTCAGTGCAAAATAAAAATAAGTAAAGCTTACGATGGGTCATTCGTTTTGGCAGCCACATTGTTCGCGCATCCATCGTGTCAGGCGGCTCGAGCTTCGGAGCTATTGCCCTCTGGGCCATCGCCATTTGTTGTGGGCTCGGTATTGACATTCCTTGGCTTATTGTCGGCATTTGAGGTGTCCCCGGTGACATCTGGGTAGGCGCCGAAGCCATACGAGGCGAAGCCATCTGCGGCACATTAGTTCCCATCTGAGGTGTTCCAGGCCCCATTTGGGGCGTCCCAGGACCCATTTGAGGTGTTCCAGGACCCATCTGAGGGGTCCCTGGCATTTGTGGTGTCGGTGGCCCCATTTGAGGTGTCCCTGGACCCATTTGCGGTGTAGGTGGACCCATGTGAGGTGTTCCAGGCCCCATTTGAGGCGTACCAGGCCTCATTTGCGGTGTCCCAGGCTGCATTTGCGGCGATGTCATTGGTCCAGCATTGGGGTGGTTTGATATCATTTGTGGAGGTCCAGGCGAGCGTCCCATTTGTCCGCCCATTTGAGGAGGGCCACCCATTTGTTGAGGGCCACCCATTTGCGGAGGACCACCCATTTGAGGAGGGCCACCCATTTGAGGAGGGCCGCCCATTTGAGGAGGGCCGCTCATTTGAGGGCCGCCCATTTGAGGGCCACCCATTTGAGGAGGGCCGCCCATCTGAGGTGGGCCACCCATTTGTGGAGGAATCCCCAATGGTGGAGGTCCTGGCTGTCGTATAGGTCCTCTTGGTCCGTGCGTCGGCGAGAATAAGTTTGGAACGCCGTCTGGCGCTATCAAGACGAGAAAAACGCAAAATAAAATCAAATATGCACTGCCAAATAAAAAGGAGACAAATTACAACATTTCTGGTTTTTTGAAAATAGACTCTGAAATTTAGACTTTTAAAGGTGTAATCGCTATGTCAATTTAATTATCAGAGTCCAAAATCAAACACAAAATATCACAACCACACAACCATTACGAGAAAAATTCTACATACAACAGTCACAATTCATTTATCAAACTAACTAGAAAGACTTACTCTGTCCTTGGTTAATGATGATATTGCTATTAGGGAACTGCTGATGATGGTGCTGTATTGTAGAATGATGGTGCCGTGGACTGGTTGCGTGGTGTTGTATCGTGACCAGTTCTGTAGTGTCCATGTCCATGCCATTGCCGCTAATGCCTGCGGTATACTCATCTTTGACCAGTCTACTAGGGCCCGACTGCAACGTTAGCCCTGAGAGGTCTGCAATTTTAGATGAGTAGTCTAATCTTAATTATAGTTTAGTGCTTTTTACGGTTTGAGTTACATGCAAATATAGAGTCTAACTGAGAATTCCTTTTATCAGACATTCTTAAAATCCTGATGATATGAAAAAAATCAACTTTAAAAGGATATGACACAGTCTATTCGTGAATCTGGCTTTCATCCTAAATACTAAGTTACTACTAACTTCGCTGCTATGACAATTCTTCACAATTTCTCAGGTTTCTTTGAGTTTGTTAGGTGAACATACAATTTGAAATTGAAAACAAACCTACAACAATATTAAAGTTTATTTGTTGTTTTGTTTGCTTTCCTCTGTTGGACCAATCCACATAAAATAAATATTTGTTGGCTATTTCTCCAACAGCTACGCCAAAAACACGAACGTACTTCTGGCTCGTGTGTAAATCCATAGTTCTGTTTAGCAATTCACAAACAGCAAAACACTGCAATCGAAACTCCAAAATTAATATTACGAATTAATGAGTTATGAGAATTTAGTTGGTTTGACAAATCAGTAGGTACCACATTTCGGCATATTAATCGTGGAAATAACAGAGGAAATCACAGATTTCTAAAGCTGATTAGGTACTACAATTTTCTATGAAAACTTGAGATATTAAAGAACTTAAACTTTTACATTTACGTAGGTAATTATAAAATTATAAACAACTTGCTTGATTCAGGGCAAAGACATCCAGATTTTCTATAAGAATGCTCGTAGCACACGAACGAAGATATTTGACTCTACTTTTGTGATAAGAACATCTAGGCTGTGGAATACGTTGCCTGAGTGGGTTATCCCCGATGGTTACATTCTTTGTGTCTTCAAATCGAGAGTGAATCGGTTTTTTCTAGGTAAACACGCTCCATCGTAGACCGCATCGTCGCTTAACGTCAGGCGAGATGGCGGTCAAGTGTAAGCCCATAAAGGGTAAAAAAAGATAGCAGCACGTAGAACCCCCAATCGAATTAGGTACCCTAAAAATTAGAACTTGAACTTGAAAAAAAAAACAATATTGGTAATATTTACGAAAAAATATGGACATACAACTTTAGAGAATTAGCTTGCCCCTAAAAAGAAGTGACAAAAAAGGCTTGTCTGGATTGACTTTAATGAAAATAAATTAAATACTGACCTATACCCGGCGAGACGACCCTCTCGTAGTGGTAAGGGTTAACACATACGGAGTCACATTTGAGATCGAACGCAAACTGGCAGAATTTGACATGTTTCAGCTCATTTTTGTGTAAGTCCGGCCACCGCCATATCCGAGCATATATCACGTGGGGGAAACCTTTGCGGCCTGCCACCTAAAAACAAAAAAAATAATATAACTGGCATTATAATAAAAATATGCTACAAAACTTTACTTAGTAATACATATTTACGTAATGGAGACTTTAGTATCATTTATACTTAACTAATCTTATATTTTGAAAATTTTGCATCTATATCAAAATTTTGCACAGAAACAATCGCGTTCTTTTTGTGCGCACTGACGAAAAGTTTATATTATGGTGAAAGCGAAATACTTATTAAAATTATTCTTTTTTTATTTCGTTGTAAATTGTGATTACATTAGGGTCTTAAAAATAAAACTTAGCACATTAACAATTGGACCTAAAAGGCATCCGAAACATTCACTATTATAATATTGTAAATTTTTTATGTTTTTTTTTATTATTACTTTACTAAATTTATAGGTACTAGTGGTCGCCAAGGAACCGAAAATCGACCATTAAGCAACATTATTCTATTTTCAATCAGACTTCCACAATAAACAAAAAAGTATTACGAGTGTATATCAAATACATGGTAGTGTGTGTAATTTTTTTAAATTTATTTAATATAATATACTTTAGTATGAAAACTAACGTGGTAATTACACGTTTTAAATAAATACATGGGTAAATCACGATTGATATAGTCAGTCCAGTCCGACTCAAGTTTCTGACTGGACTGACCAAATGACTGATATCAAATGTGAGCTACCCGTGTATTTAAACAGCATTCTGCACTCTTTTTCGATATCAGCTATAAGTGTGCGAAATGTACTACATCTCTGTCTTCTCTGTCCGCGCAATTTTCGTAAGAAAAGGTGAAGATTTTGTTTCACCTAATAATATGATGTATGAATAGATAAAGTCAAAGTCCAAGTTATGAATTTATTACAATTAATTTATATACTTAGACATTGTAGATCGCCCTAGATTTAGCAACAAACATACGTAGGGTCATGGATGTATAAAAAAGTTGGACGTAGCCTCAGCAAAACAAATACTGTGTCTACAGAGTCGGACAGCGCGCTGTGTATTTGTGCGTGTCAGCCTGTATATGACAGGCTGACACACATACAAGTTTGCGCGAGTAATGACCGTCTGATGTGTGTGTATGTGTGCGTGGCAGCCTGTATGTGACAGCGCACTGGCCGACTCTATATATACAGTTTTTGCTTTAATGAGACTATTTCCAACTTTTTTTATACGTTCATGAAATTATAGTAGAGGATGTGGGTGTTTCGTCATCCAGACCGGACATTTTCCTTTTTTCTAGAGCTACGAAACGCATAGTACAAAAAACGGCTAAGTAGTTAGTTTATACGCTGTAGAAGTGGGAGCGAGAGGTATACTAGCAAAATCTCTCTACAACCTGCTGAAAGACCTTGGCTTATCCAGAAGTGCAGTAAGTTCTATACTAGAACGAGTATCTAAAGCTGCAGTAGTAGGCTCATATCAGATTTGGCTGGGCAGGGAGAGAAAAACGAGTAGTGAAGGTGAGTGTTGATGTACGTCAGAAAGGGGACCCTTAAACCTACGCCCGAGTCACAAGTCTCGGGATCTACTCGAGTTTTCTCTCTCTGCCACACGATGGACCCGGCACCCGCACGGTGAATCCATGGAATGCTAAGAAGATCGTCTCTCCTACTACTCTACTTTCAAAGAGATTTCATCAACACCTCACACCCTTATCCCCATATACTTACTTAGAGACAGAAAAATACTCATCATTATTTCGTCTAGACATTGTCTCAGAATTACATAATTAGTAAATCTGTCTAGACAGGAAGTTATTAATAAAACTGAGATAAGTATTTTAATCTGTTATCAATTTACAGAAATTTATTAAAACCAGTCAATAATTATTATCTATTGTTATGAATTGCACCATAATGATTCAGGTAATATGTATGTTTAGGCATAAGAAGCTATCAATTGAAAGGTGGATCCTACTGTTTACACATGTTTCTAACAAGATTTATTACGAAAATCAGACTAGACATCATTTGATTACTTTAATGATATCTGAATCTTAATACCATCAGTTTGTTTGTATTAACCAAAATTAATCACACTGTTACGTCTAGACATAAAAGAACTGATTGCAAAAAGATAAAATATTGCCCAGACTTTATCATGATAATTATGTTGAAGACGTTCCTCAATGTTGTTTCGAGCCCAAAATGTGTAGTAAAGTAGTAACCACAAAAGGCAAGTACTAAATGTACAATGAGTACATTATTGAATGAATTAATGTAGGTAAAAAAATGTATTTAAAAATATATGTGTACCCTATTTTAGTAGTGGTAGGACTCTTAGCAGAATCCGCCTGGGGAAGTACCACACCTTTGCCAGTTATTCTACCGCCAAGCAGTAATGTGCTAACATTACTGTGTTCCGGTTTGAAGGGCAATGTTTCCAGAGAAATTACAGGGCTTAGAGATATAACATCTTAGATGTCTGGGTGACGAGCGCAGTGCAGTGCTAGATAATGATTTGGACTCTTCATGTTCCAATAGCTGCGTGTCACTGTGCTGTTATGTGGCAGGCATGTTGCTTACCATCAGGCACATGTCCTGCACGTCTTGTCACATTTTTATTTAAAAAAAAAACTTAAAACAGTGAAGGGAAAACATGGTGAGGAAACCAACATGTACCTAGACTCTTTAGAGGTCATTTGTCCAACCAACCTGCACTGGGCCAGTGTGGTGGATTCTGGCCTTGACTCTATCCTTGCAAGAGAAGGCCCCGACTCCCAGCCGTGGGAACATTTAGTGGGCTTCTTATGCATTTATAGCAATAAACAGAACTTACCTGCAACCTTCCATCAAGGGTCCTCTGTATCGTCACACATTTGCTTGGATGAGCTCCGTTTGTTGTAATAGCAGTGATCAGAGAGTCCAATTCATCTCTCTTTTCTTTTAGCTTCTTTACAAGAGACTCGATGGCTCGCTTGGAGAAACCTTCACTCTCTCCCCCTTGTCGATGGCACATCAATGAGTGAACGATGCTGAGGCAAGCATCTGCTGAGGTCGGAGCTGTTGTGTTCATGGCTGGCTGAAATAATTACACCTTGCAGTTAACACAGTCAATATTAAATATTAAGAACACGAAGATATTTAGAACACTTTGCATTAGTCACTAGGGACAAATGAAGGGAGGGAGAAGAGGCCGAAATTGGTTGTAATTGATAGGTTGAATATAATTCTTATTCATTTCATATAAAAGAGATGAGAAGTACAAGTGATGAGCCTATATTTTATGGTGGAAAACCATACATAATTATCTTTTAAATTAATTTTATCGTTTATTATCTGTCCAATTTATTTTTAAAGTAATAAAGTGTTTGCCAATATAACGCTTGTTCTACTTAATTTAACTTTCATGTTCATATCTCCTGGTAGTATTACTTGAACAACTGCCAGTTACTTTTCAGATTTCTGAGAGTCTAAACCACAATTATCCAGGTACGCCTTCAATCAGCTTCATTGTACTATGTGTAAGTCCAAGATCAGAATGTTATCATCTCGCCTGATGTTAACCCTTGCTGCAATGCAATGATGCTGTCTACAATGCAGCACACTCCTACAGGCGCGGTCCCAGCCTCGAATTTTGGAGGGGGTCACCAGTACGCAGCCTCAGGTTTTGGGGGGGGTCACAAGTAGAAATACAATAAATCGAGAAAAAAATACTTTACTAGTAGCCCCCCTAAGATTTTACCCGCGTAGTTCCCGTTCTAGTTGTTTTCCCGCGTTAAAAAATAGTCTATGTATTGTTAGATATTTTTAATTTTCTTAGATTTTTTGTTTAACTTATACGATTTTGGGGGGGTCATGTCCCCTGTGACCCCCCCCCCCTCGGACCGCGCTTGCACTCCTATCGGTTACAAATGAAATCACCAAATTTTTTTGGCTATTTACAGTGTAGGCAAATCACCTTAATTAAAACACAATCAATACATAATGTTTTTTTTCTTTTAATCAATTTTGTGATGACATGTGTTGAAGGTTTGTTTAATAGCTTCATTAGTGGAGTTTGTAACATTTTCAAGATGAACAATATTTGTTTGTGATTAGTAATACTGGAACAAGTGCTGGAGTACTTTGGACATTTAGCCAGGAGGGAAGGTCACAACTTGGAGAAGCTGATAGTTACTGGTAAAGTTGACGGCAAAAGAACAAGCGGCCGCAGTCTGATGCGTTGGTCAGATCAGATTCGCACCACTCTAGACACATCAGTTTATGCAGGTACCTGCAGGTCGCCAGTAATAGAAGGAGATGGCATAGTTTCATTGTTGACACGTGGTGGTCACTACCCTCAGACATAAGGAATATGACTCAAGGAGGAGGACGGAGTAATTATTATTAAACTATACCAAACAAAACCACTAAAAGCAACATACTGCAATGCAATTTATATTTTTGACATTCTTAGGTCCTCAGGCCTATTGCATGTTGAGTGTTGAATAATAACAATAATTAAATAATGGTGGACAATTCACACACAACAGAAGGAAGGTTTTAGAAGGTTAGACACTTTAAACTACAGCAAAAATTTACAAAGTTGACAAAGATCACATTTACTCCCATGACTTATCTGCCACATGCCAACCTAAGTTGCTTGAAAGTTGGAATTCACTCTGGACTCGAACAAAGTCTATTACAGGTAAGTTTTATGGCCAAGTTCAGCCCTCTATTCCCCCTAAACCTTGGTTTTTTAAATATAAAAATATTCCCAAGCAAACTACATCCACTATCTGTCGCCTGCGGTTAGGTTTCGCTTGCACTCCGGTGTCATAGAATAGATAATACAGATAGAACGGACACTCCCCAACCCCCGCCAATTTCAAGCTTACTCACCCCTCAGGCCGTTTCGGATACGCTAGGAGCACTCAACGAAGGGCTGGTATCGAACATCTAATTCCTAACGAAATATCATCATGGTGGGTTGTTGTACTGTTGACGGCTGTCCGTCAACTAAACGTCACAAGATTAAAAGCTTTATTTAATTTCCTAATGATAAAATAACGTAAGATTAGAAACTTTTCAATAACGTTGCTTTATAATATTACAAGCTTTGCTTAGTTTGGGGTCAGATGGTGTTGTGTGTAAATTGCCTACCAATATTTATTTATTTATAATAATGAAGTCGTTTTTAACTCAAAGTTCGTAACTCACACAGCCAGTAACTTACGTGCCCAAGCACGGATTGATAATGCCTGGAGGAATAATTGTAGTGACAGAATAAAGTTTCCTTCATGGGTAATTTAAAATAAAATGTGAACATGTACCTACTAACAGAAATAGATATCTAGGTACCTGATCTAATCTATCATCGGTTTCGTTTCATTTTACTCGGCAATACAAACACCCACAGATTTCTGAAACAATTTAGAAATCTGTGCAAACACCCTTTTAATTAGAATAGTGTAATTTGGCTCCATTCTATTTATGTAACTCAACATTATAGCAAGTTTATAGACTACGTCACCAGGTGAACTCAAGGGGCACAACTATTCAATAAAACAATTCAGTAGCCCTAGCGCTAACGCACACATTCACGCGTGTGTACGAACGACATCTGCGTAGTTGTGTGAAGAGTAGGCAACTCCACAGCGGCGGTTGTATGGAGTTTTAGTGGAGTGTCCGGGGTGTGCCGGTGTTCCTCTCAAAATTAAGAATTCGAGATAACTCTCTCTGTGAGTGTGGGTTAGCTGATGGTACCACTGACCATATTTTTTTTTGAATGTTCTAAAAATCAATTCTCCCTCTATGACATGATCCCACCTGATTTTCCCTGTCCCACTAACTTTTCCAATCTACTCCCTTCTGTATTCTCCCCATTTGTGTATGTCCTTAGTAAATATATTCAGAAAAATAATATTAAACTATGATAGCTTATGTCTAAATTAGATACTTATATATTTGAATCATCTTAATTCTACTATAAGTAATAATATCTTCATAATATGTCTATTTTGTGATGTCATGTTTATGTTTGTCCCATACAGTTATATATTATGTAAAAAGTATCAAGTAACAAAAGTATTCAAATTCAACCAACCGATCATCTGAGCCTAAAAACCTCCCTGTTCACCGAATATCAGACGTTTCGCCCGATCATCCAACTCAAGACTACCTGAAGCTAACCGATCATCTGTAACAAGACTCCTACCTGCTCTACGAAATAAACGTCAAAGGACTACATCAATGATCAAACGCTAGACACTGGCGAAATTCCGGTAACATTCCCGAATGGAGGCCATAATAAAAAGTTGAAGTTGAAGGAAGGTTTTAGAAGGTTAGACGCTTTAAGTAAATAAGGATATTTGATCTGTAATGTTTGTTGTGTCTCTCTGTATCATAAGTATGTATTTAAAGTTACATAAGAAATGTATTAGCTATCTGGGATCCAAGCATAAGTTATGCTTATTTCAGGATTAGATGGTCTTGTGTGGATAATTTTTAACTAATTCATTAGAAAATTCATAGGCTTTAAACTATTGCAAAAATTTACAAAGTTGGATGTACTAGTTAGGGTTATTGCGCTGGTTTGCCGTCCAGTTTGACTTTTCGTCCATTTGACTGAGCTGCTACAATTAGGTGCATAAAACTTGAATACAAACCTACCTTCCCGCGCAAGTTTAGATTTGTTGCGATCCCTAATGTCTAAGTAACAGTACTACCAACATTAAAACTTGTTTTGACAAGAAACGACTTGAAAAAATAATCGTCAGTGGCCGCTTCGCATCCGTGCCTTGCAGATGTCATCGCGTTAGGAGAAAAAAAAGTGCCGACGGGAAAAGTTCATGGTAAGTTTAATTACTGTTTTGACTAGTTTACGTAATGTTTTTGGCACTTGTGTTTAGTTTTATGCATAGTAAACGCAATTATAAGTGTTTTTTATACTTTTTTTATAGAAATCTTCGACAAATTAAGTGGACGGATACTAGGTTCCTAAATTCTCAAAATAATTGGTTTTCGTCCAAGTGGACGGAAACCCAAAGAGCTACGTGAATATTTGTTATGGTCGTTTTACATTAACGGACCAATAAATTACTGAATAGTTTTTCCCAAAATGATCTATATTGGTATTAGTTTCGATATTTTGGTTTCCGTCCACTGCTTTGTCAGTGTTTCGATAATAAAAAAATATTTAAAGAATGTGGACAAAACTAAATTTAGCTTTAAATATTGTTTTAGTTTTCGTTCTTGAAGGAGTACTGGGGTGGACGAAAATCAAAAATAGCTATTCTTTTGCATTAATTTTCGTCCATAGACAATAACAAAAAATAACATTAGTATTTTATTATACATACCAGTTTTCTTTTTCTAATCTTCCTTATAATTGGTAAGGGCCAGAGAGTTGTTGGTACCTAATATCTTTATCATTCTACTTGTGTGAAATAGGGTCAATTATTCATACCATAAATGGGGATATGTCAGAAATAATGCACCATATTTTTCTTAAAACAGGGTGATCTTTTATTCTAGGTCTGTTTTGCCTAAGACCAATGCAGTATTTTCTTATTATCTGTTTACTAAACTATTCCTTAAAAATATTTGTTTTTAGATGGCACCGAAGGATTCTAAAAAATCCAGAAAAAAAACCGCTGCGTACACGGAAGATTCCTTAATAAAGGCTTTAACGGCAATTCGGGAAAATAAGGCATCAGTTAGACAAGTCTGTAGAGATTATGGGATTCCTAAATCTACGGTCCTCGATAGAATACACGGCAAAACAACTGATATTTTAAAGAAACGTGGGCCAGATCCCGTATTAGGGACTGATGGAGAAGAGAAAATTGTCAATTGGCTGATTAACATATCAAAATGCGGGTTTCCTGTTAAAAAACAGGAACTTTTAGATTCTGTCCAAAAAGTTATACAAGATTTGTCGATTCCCAATAAATTTAAAGACTGTAGGCCTGGCCAAACGTGGTATCTCAACTTTTTAAAAAGAAATCCACAAATTTCGAACCGATCCGCCGAAGGTATTAATAAGGCAAGAGCTCAAGTAAGCGAAGTGTCCATCCGAAACTGGTTCAGAGGTCTCGAAACGTATTTGGATGAGATAAATCAAAAACATATTCTTAACTGTCCTTCGAGCATTTTTAACGGCGACGAAAGTGGCTTCGCGCTGTGTCCGAAGACTGGCAAAGTGCTAGGGCCCAGGGGTTACCGTAACTTATATCAAGTAAAACAGGGGAACGAAAAGGACAATTTAACAGTCCTTGTAACCTTCAATGCTAATGGAGATGTCTGTCCGCCATGCGTGGTATTTCCGTATGTGAAACCACCACAGGCAGTTGTAAAGAGCATGCCACCTGATTGGTGTTTGGGCAGGTCTGAGTCAGGATGGATGCGGGGAGACGTATTTTTTGAGTACATTACCAATGACTTTAATAACTGGCTTGAACGGAATAATATCCAAAAACCGGTCCTCTTGCTGGTCGACGGACACAAATCTCATATGTCTCTGATGTTAAGCACAATATGTGAACAGATGCATATAATATTATATGCCCTACCGCCCAACACTACGCATATTCTCCAGCCTGCTGACGTAAGTGTGTTTGCGCCACTCAAAGCAAGCTGGAAGAATACAGTCCGGAGATTTTTAGCAAAGCCAGAAAATATCAATACATCGGTTACTAAAACAAACTTCTGCAAATTGTTTGCAGAGACCTTGCAAGAAACAAATCTTACAACCTGTATTAAAAACGGGTTTAAACGATGTGGGATCTACCCCTTTGACCCTAATGCGCCTGATTACACTAAATGTGTCCTCGATACAATGGAAAATCTAAACTCTAGACAGACTGCTCCCGGAACAGCCATAAGTAGAGCAGACGTAGCTACTACCAAAAAAGTACTTAAGCAAATAAAAACTGCGCTGCTAAAAAGGAGCGTAAACTACAGGGTACTAATGAAAGAACTCAACCTGTTTAAAAAAACACTACCTGTGGAGACCAATGTTTCTGAATTATCATTAGACACTGAATCTGACTACACCAACAGTACCATGCAAAACAGTTCACAGATGTCATCAACCTCGGCCAGTCTTACTACTGTGACAGATTTACTGAAACAATCTGCGGACACACAGCTCATACAGCCAACTCCACACGATCTAGAACTGGGTGCCGATATGGTTGAAATCATCCAACCACCATTGAACGTAACTGAAGACTGTAACTCCATATCGTTATTAAATATAACAGGAAGTTACCTAGAAGTTGGTTCAGTAGTAAGCCTTGATGACATTTTAATATTGCCCTTGGATGTCACAGATAAGGCGCAGTCCCATGGGACATTGGATGTATGCGAAAAGTTATCTGGGATAATAAAACCTGACGATCAGCTTAGCTCAGCCGTTTCTACGCGTTCAGTCCCATTAGCTGTACCTACAACAGTCACCAGGGCAGACACAGAAGACCTGACTTCATCCGGTATTGTACCCTCATCTGCTGATACTATCGAAAAAGAGGCGGTATCGTCTACTACATTGGTTGCACCTGAAACATATCCTCATGTACAAACAGCAAAACCTCCGCAGCAAATAGATCAACCTACTTCAATCCCTATGGAGGAGGAGACTTCATCTAAAACTGTATCTCCATCTGAAATCGCATTAGAACATGAGGATCAAATAGTTATACAAAAACAGCTTGAAACATCATCACTCAATTTTCCTGAGAAAAGCCCCAAGTCAAAAATAGTAGAATGTCCAACTTTAACATCAAATACCTATTCTAACATTAGTGACACACAGAAAGGGACTAAGCCCATAGTAACAGATCCTTTTGAGCGTCATTTGTATTTGCCAGACCAGTTTCTAAAACCAAAAAAAACAACGAAAAATAAAATTCCCGCCGCCATTTCTTCTGCAGCGTGGAGGGAGCATTATGAAATGCGAGAACGATTAAAGAATCTAAAACAAGAAGAAACTAGAAAGCGAAAATTGGAACGCATCGAAAGACAACAACGAGCAAAAATATTAAAGGAAAATAACTCCAAGAAAAAGCCAGGCTTGAAAGTAAAAACGAGACAAAAACAAGACATACTCGTAGATTACCGACGGAGAATTGCGCGCGGGGCTCAAAAAGAAAATGACCTTGCTCCTACAGCTGCATCTGGGAAAGATATCTTGTTCAGAATGTGATGATGCTTTAGTTTCTGATGTAGAAGAAAATGAAGATAAAAATATTGGATGTGATGCCTGTCCTCGGTGGTACCACCTTAAATGCACATTATTTCAAGGACAGTTATATGATGATGTAAAGGATAAAGCTTACAAATGTAACTATTGTGATTATTGATGCCAAATAATAATCTGTAAGGCATAGTTTATTTTTGTAGCTAAAACTTATTATTGTAGCTGTGTTTTATATAGTGTTTTTCATTTGATAGAACAAGTAGAATGAATAATATGTTTTTAGAATTAATAATTTTGTTTTTCGAGGTCATTTAGTTTATCATATCAGTAAGAGAGAGACGAGACGATCTTCTTAGCATTCCATGGATTCACCGTGCGGGTGCTGGGTCCATCGTGTGGCAGAGAGAGAAAACTCGAGTAGATCCCGAGACTTGTGACTCAGGCGTAGGTTTAAGGGGCCCCTTTGTGACGTACATCAACACTCACCTTCACTACTCGTTTTTCTCTCCCCTGCCCAGCCAAATCTGATATGAGCCTACTAGTGCAGCTTTAGATACTCGTTCTAGTATAGAACTTACTGCACTTCTGGATAAGCCAAGGTCTTTCAGCAGGTTATAGAGAGATTTTGCTGGTATACCTCTCGCTCCCACTAACTACATAGCCGTTTTTAGTTAATTCGTTTAGGAGGTCGTAATACTTATTTTGTTTGATCGCGTGGTCTTTAGGTATATTAGTTTCCCACGGAACGGTAAGTTCTACAAGGACTATAATACTAAACTATTATATTCACTTATGTTGTAAGTAAAGCATTGCTTTATTTATTTTGAATGATTATACAATCATCACAAAATTATATAAGACTGCTAGATAGATCTCAGTGTTGACTAGTTACAGTTGATTATTAGTAAAACTAACTATATAAATAAGGTAGTGAGAAATTGATAATTAGACTAAGAAGCTACTACTAAATAGTACAATATGTAATGTTGATTAAATAAAAACATATAATATACCTGTAATTGGTTTTTAACTTAATAGTTGACCTAAGCTCCTTTTTCTACACAGGTGGTCGAAAACTACCTTCTACTAGGACGAAAACCAGTTTTTTTGGACGAAAACTGGCAAAAACCCTACTTTTGCAAAAAATAATTTATATAAAAAGATCCATCAAAATGATTTATTTTCTTGTAATATTAAACTAAAGAAGACTATATTAGCACTAAAAATAAATATGATACATTTAAGTAAGGGTGCTCCAAGACATTCATTTCGAATCACAAAGCTGGCAACTCCGATAATTGGACGAAAACCAGCGCAATGACCCTATACATGGATATAGACAATGTTTTAAGTTGTTTTTTTTATTCAAAAGACAACAGACAAACTGACAGCAAGTATTTGGATACATATATATGGATAACTGCTAACTGCAATGATAGTATGTTACTTTCTATGGAGGAATCTAACAACCTACACTTGAAATAACCCAAGTTGCATTATGGAGCAAAAGTGCTTGCGTGGGAATGACATAAAAAATATTAAGATCCAAAACTGTGAGATTTGCTTATGGTTTTTTTTTCAAGTTTTGTATGATGATATGTTTTCAATTCATATGTGAAATAAATTAGTAGACCTATGATTAATCTGGCATGATTATTTTTTGCAGGTTGCTGTTAAAAAGGTCTTTTTCTACAGTTGATAAGAAGCAACCTGCATTCAAGAGAATGTATAATGACAAGATGTGTGAAGGTATCAAGTATTTGATAACAACAACTTTTAATTAATAATTATAATTAAATCATTAAATAACAACTTTTGATATAATAACTCATATATCAAAAGATAATAAACTCTGATATATGGATAGTCAACGAGTTAACAGATACTTTTCACAACAGTCGGACTCTGATTAAATTATTATAATTATACTTATGTTTTTTTATTACCAAAATTGCTGTTTCTTAGCCTAAAATTTTCATGACAAATGTTATTATCAACCTAATAGTATTTTTTGTACACTCAAATCATTGTTAGTAGTTCCAAGAAGACTAAATTAAATTCAAGGTCCAATACCAGGCTCAAAAACACTGTTCACCTCTTTCATATGAGTGATACATATAGGATAGATAGATTAAGTATTATGGATGAATCATAACAACACAGCTATATGGGTGATATCTAATTCTGTTTATATACCAGAATATAGACTGCTTATAAACCAAAGAACTCTTAATATCATATTATTAATTAATTTACCTACAACTAGTAAAATTAAATTTGCTAATTAAATGTACTTATATGTGAATTTAAGTGGAAATAAATAATAGTATGTAACACTTCGTCCCTTCCATGAAACGTCTCCAGTAGATGCAGAAAATGTAACAGATAGCGGGGGCATTTTTGTGAAAATAGATTACAGGAAATTCCAAAGTAATAATAGAAATAAAAGAAATTATTCAATCTCAATTGGTGAAATCTATGACATACATGATACGAATATCTCACCTGTAATTTGTCCAAAAATGCCACTATGTATTACAAGTTAGAATATCGCATGAGTCTTCTCAAGTCATGAGCACAAATGAACCAAAATAATTTATTTTAGTTGCGAGACAAGACCAAAACACAAAGCGACATTTTGGCGGCTCATAGACAATTTTATAGACTAAAAAGAAAAAATCACTAAGTATCGATTTAGATGATCATTTCAACCGATTAATCGTAGTTGGATTTTGCTAGGCGATTGGTCTACTGGTCAATGGGCAATCCCTAGCTTCGATGTTCGTTTTCTTTAAACTTTGAACTATGAGATCTAGTTTATGATGTATCCTATTCTTGGTGCACCCAAACTATAATCGGGCATCCTTTAATAGTATACCCATGGGCGCAACCTTATTTCTATATCGATGCATGGACAAAAGTCAGATTTACTCGCGCTAAACACATATAAATATAGAGTCCAGTGCGCTGTCACTGTCACATACAGGCTGGCACGCACACATTCACACACCAGTCGGCCATTACCCGCGCAAACTTCAGCCAGCCAACTAAGAATGTTTCGTTCGTTCAATTTGAGAGAACCGGATCGCACCTGAACCATAGATAAAAAGACCCGGGGCGTTCGACCCGTTCAAACGAACCATTGTTTATTTGTGAGCTAGTGCTACATATGTTAGTCAATAGAACTACTCGTTCAGTTGGTTCAAATCATAAACTAATAAACAGTTTATGAATTACGTTTCGGGATTCATGACGATCGTTTGACAACCATTTAATTCTGATTTTGATGTTAGTAAGATTTTTTAATACGCAAACTGGTTTAATATTAGCTAACTATAATGCATGAAAATATATTACTGAACGCATTATATATATTACCAATACCAATACCAATATAGAAAATATATTACCAATTTGTTTTAAAATTATAGCAATTGGTTCAATGAAACGAGCGCAAATCATATTATTTACGCAATTAGAATCGAGGCACTAGAATAGACCTTATTATGCGGCTAAATATAGGAGTTATACAGCAAGCACTCGTTTGGACTACAACTTGTGACAGTCAAACATATCCGCTTAATACTTAAAACTCATATTGGCATTGACGTTTTGTCGAGGGACAGTAAATCTAGTGTTGCCCTTCGTACAATTTAAGTCGTACTTATACGGCTTTTTTTACCTCATGTACGATCGAGAAGTCGAAATCATACACATATGATCTTTTGAAAGGAATCTTGCGAATTACTTAAATAAATACCAGTATGATTATATTTTTAAATTATTTTTTTGGTGTAAAAAACACAAGCAGAAAAGTTGAACGAACTTGAAATTCTTCAATGTATTTTCTTTATATATCTAGTTTATCCTGTGGTATTAGCCTCTCAATGTGGCCCACTTCAAATTGGAAATCCTCTCACAATCAACATTTTTTATGTCATTTTAAACCAATCGATTACACTACGTACGTAAGGCGCTGAGAACTTTGTTATATTTTAATTTCTTTCATGTAGCTTGATAAATGATTGTATTATCACTAGCATTATTATTAGTCTTACTAGCATCACCCCGTGGTTTTCCCATGTAGATCTCTTCTCCTTCATATTCCCGTTATAAAAAAACTATTTTTAATCTTCCTTAATCATGTCGTAACATCTGAACGGCCGAGCTGAAATTTGAAACACATTATTTTAGATTACAATCTGGACTATTACACAGGCTACTCTTCATTCTGAGAAAATAATGGAAACGGCAACTACGCAGGTAAAACCCCAGGGCGCTGCTAGTTTATTATATTAATAATATACGTATTGGTGTGCTTAATTTCTAGGTTTTATTACAAAGTTTGCCATATTTTTGTGTTTAAACGGTTTAAAAGAGCCGCCGTAAAATAATGACAGTTTCTCTTGTATGACGAGGTAAAATAAAACTTTTTACAGTGAAAACTTCATTTGGGGCGCCTAGATAGATTTTTCGTGGGCTATATGGTCAACTGCTCGTCGCTGTTATGTCCTTGTGTTTATTACATTATTCATGTTATTTTGTCGCAACATTAACTTCTAGGTACTAATTACTACCACATTAATTGAACCTGTCACGAAATATTAAATTTGCATTTCACAACCATTGCAAAAAAGTTTTGGTTGTAATATTAATTACTGTTTTATCACAACACGTAAGCACACAATATGACACCTAGGTATTTTCATCGCAGTACTTACACGTACACTATAACACAACATAATTATCGAGCCTATTGCGGAAGACCTTCGTCAGCGACAAAATGTAGGGTATTTCACTTTTTATCGTAACGTTCAGCTAAAACCAACAAACTGATACCAACAGAATTAACAAAAACTGTAAATAATGTGAAAACCATTGAATCATTTCCAATCTGAGGTGGGATGAAAGTTACATAGCTATTATTACAAATATATTTTACGCCTGAGCGCAAAGATAAGATACGATAAGAGAGATAAGAAAACTCTTGATTAAAAGCCATAATACAAAAAAAACAATCAACTAAATATAAAAATTACATTTCGATTGGCGGCCTTATCGCTTAGAGCGATCTCTTCCAGGCAACCGTGCACGGATTAGAAACAAAAGATAGTAACATGGCCCGTTTAATTAATACATTTCATTTATCAACACCATTATGAGTACTAATCACAACAGAAAATAAATAATTACATACTACATATTTACAACATAAATAAACTTACACATACTAATTGAGATATAATAAAAATACACATTAACCTAATAAGTTATATAATAATATACCACATACATATACATACATGAAATAAAAATCATAAATGTACCTATGAATCAATCGATGTACTTAACTGGACCACCAAAATTGGTAATCATTTACCTAATTAACATATTTTATCCATA
Source organism: Ectropis grisescens (assembly GCA_017562165.1). Lineage (NCBI taxonomy): Eukaryota > Metazoa > Arthropoda > Insecta > Lepidoptera > Geometridae > Ectropis > Ectropis grisescens. The sequence continues at coordinate 14,411,464 of CM029773.1, forward strand.
ATATTGGAAGCCCTAGTCTTGAATTCACACTATTGTTCAATTTTATGGTACGGATTTTGAAAAATAAAGGTGGCAACACTACGATACGAGATAAAAAAAAAAAAAAAAAAAAGATACTATCGAAATCGAAAGTTCTAATTCAAAACATTACATACAAACAAAATAAAACAAAAAAAGGCCTTGCAAGTATTTCGTGCAGTTTTCGTTATTTTTCTTAGCATAAACATGTGTTTATGCATAATAATTGCTGTATAAAAGTGATGGGAGATGGATTTGGTGAATGGCAAACCGGACCCAGATTTCCAGACATTCCGAGTTATAAATAGGTGGTTCGAGTGCAAGCTTTGTGTGAATGATACATGCATATTTTCATTACAACATGGATGAAGCCATTGGGCTGAGCCACTATTATTATTATGCATTATTTCTAACGTACAAATATTCTTTACATTCAGCACCGGCAGCTTGAGCTGTTACCTACTGATCAACAAACACGGACCACTCTTGCAGTCCGACTGCAAGATGAAATTTCACAGTGCTGTTAACTATCCAAAGCAGATGCAACTGCTTGAGTGGTTTGTGTGTACATACATAGTACCTAGTATGTAGTTCACTATGCAGTTATAGCATGAAGCAGTCGATGCTGACTGCTTCAAGATGCCGTGTACGACCGGACTAAGAGATATATTATGTACCTAGAAAATTGAATTAGAGTGTTAAACCTACTTAGTCAAAACCAATAGTCAGATACAAAGTTTGTTAGTAACTTGTCATAATGATGATTTAAATTAGAATATTCATTGTTCTTTTACAGACCCACAATCCATTGCAGAAGGCTGTGTGCTGCGGGCTGTCCGACTAGAAGTAGTTGAGAGAGAGAGAGGGAACACTGAATTTCCTGGCAGCACTACTCTACATGTGTGGGTTTTCAAAGAATATTCTAGAAGATGTACTTAATAAATTTGAATATACTTTCTAGATAAAATGGTATTTTATTTAATTTCCTAGATAAAATGTTGTTTTAAAGTAAACAAAAACCCCCAGTACTAATTTCCAAATGGCTTGATGGATTTTTATGATATTTGGATAAGATAACTCTACAAGTTACATATTTGTATACTATTATAGGTTTACAGTTGCAGTAAGTTTTTTCAGAGAAGATTGAAAGCAGCTGGAATTGGCCTGTGTTTTTTAAAATCTAAGTGTGAAATTTAAATTATTGTAAAATTAATTCCAGCTATAAAGGCTTACTAATAATAGGTTTACAGTTGACCACCATTTGACTGATGTTAAACGACGATAGTCTATGGTGGAGCGTGCTAACCCAGAAGAAAACACTTCACTTTTGATTTGTAGATATCTACAAAAGCTTATTTTGAAATAGCTGGAATGATTTTAGTAAAATGGTCATGAAAAACTACAATGAAAATTGAAATAAATCATTATATTGCATTATCATTGCACAAAATGAGGTACATCAAAATTGCTTACTTTGATAGTTATGACACTAAAGAGAGCTTGGCACATACATTTATAAAATCCTCTTTTTTTCCGTGGGTTTATCATACATAAAGTTAGAAGCAGACTCGATTCTGTGATGCAGGCATAAACAACCCACTAAATGTTTCCACAGCTAGGACTCGAGGCCTTCTACTTCAAGGGTAGAGCCCCTTGTGAGAGAAGGCCATAATCCACCACGCTAGCCCAGTTCGGGTTGGTGGATGACACATGACTTCAAATGATTTTAGGTAAATGTCGGTTTCTTCACATTGACCTTCACCATTTTAAGTTAGGGGTATTCAAGGGTGTCGCCAGCTATCTAAGAGGAAGGCAATGGGTCAATATTATGGAGTTGACGGCATGAAGTGTTACATTTTGGAAGTCTTTGCCTCGATGACAATTGCAACAAGTATTAGTTCTAGTATCAATGTATAAAACTTCACAAGCCCTCGACAGCATAACAACTAAATCAAACTTTTAAACAAAGCAATAATTATTTATTCAAAATAATATTCAATTAACACATAACTTTCAGGATTTTTGAAAACTTTCAACCACTTTATCATTAAAATTATTTAGGTTTTTATTTATTATAGCTCTGTGTACACTTATCATGGCCCATGGACCATAAGGCGATCTTCTGCTATGGTGCTTCTTAGCCATGTTTTTAGTCTTCTAAGGCTGCTAAAGGATTGCTGTACTGTACAGATGGTAAAGCGATCAAAATTTTCAATGTTTTTCCGTTTCGGGAAAGAAGGAATTTGTTTCTCTTAGGACATCAACCGGCATTACGCAGATGACACTTCGAGAAGACTATGGTGCGCGTGGTTTTGAACCCATGGTCTCCGGACTCCGGATTAACAGTCGCAGTCTCCCATCTAGACCAGCCGTAACTTTCTAGGTTTCTAGGCACAACAAAGTCGTCAAACAATTCCCGGCTAAACATATAATTTCCTACAAATTCTAAGTCGGAAATTTGAATTATGTTAAGATCACTGCGCAGGCGACACCGGCTCTTTCTACGCTCCAAACGGTCTTCACGTACAGCAGCATCAATTAACATAACTTTTACAACCATATTATGTTATATTTTCCCAAAAAAATCTAAATCCGCAAATCAAAAAGTAACACTTTTCATTTCGTTGATTTTGAGGTTAAAACTAAGAAAATTGATCTGTCAAATTAGAATCTTCGTTGCGACTTTCGTGAATTAGAGTAGGCTTAGAACATGTAACGGTCAAAAAAATGTTCTGTCGGGCTAAACGACGGAACGAAAAAGAACGGGAGTAAGAATGTCGCGAAACTTAGGTCGAAATTTCGTTTTCGATAGAAAGAGAGTAGACCTCCTGGGCGTCTACTCTCTTTCTCCGCATCCGCACTTCGCAAACGGCCGTAAACGAAAACGAAATATTGCCTGTAACCTTACTCTATTTCTCTTGCGGATCGGGCTACGGACTTTCAAATCCATAGAGTCTCATCGTGAACGATGTAATTGAATGAAAAACAAAAGGTTCCACAGACTAAGTAGAGAGGTTATTTTCATTGCCATTGCGGTAATTTACGGTTTTATCTTTAACATCATATTTATGATCCGTTATGCCGTGTTTTTTTTAATTTAACTATAAAATACGATATCTGATCTATTTGTTTTAAAATTATAGCAATTGGTTCAATGAAACGAGTGCAAATCATATTATTTACTCAATTAGAATCGAGGCACTAGAATAGACCTTATTATGCGGCTAAATATAGGAGTTATACAGCAAGCACTCGTTTGGACTACAACTTGTAACAGTCAAACATATCCGCTTAATACTTAAAACTCATATTGGCATTGACGTTTTGTCGAGGGACAGTAAATCTAGTGTTGCCCTTCGTACAATTTAAGTCGTACTTATACGGGTTTTTTTACCTCATGTACGATCGAGAAGTCGAAATCGTACGCATATGATCTTTTGAAAGGAATCTTGCGAATTACTTAAATAAATAACAGTATGATTATATTTTTAAATTATTTTTTTGGTGTAAAAAAACAACCAGAAAAGTTGAACGAACTTGAAATTCTTCAATGTATTTTCTTTATATATCTAGTTTATCCTGTGGTATTAGCCTCTCAACGTGGCCCACTTCAAATTGGAAATCCTCTCACAATCAACATTTTTTTATGTCATTTTAAACCAATCGATTACACTACGTACGTAAGGCGCTGAGAACTTTGTTATATTTTAATTTCTTTCATGTAGCTTGATAAATAATTGTATTATCACTAGCATTATTATTAGTCTTACTAGCATCATTATTACTAGCATCACCCCGTGGTTTTCCCATGTAGATCTCTTCTCCTTCAGATTCCCGTTATAAAAAAAACTATTTTTAATATTCCTTAATCATGTCGTAACATCTGAACGGCCGAGCTGAAATTTGAAACACATTATTTTAGATTACAATCTGGACTATTACACAGGCTACTCTTCATTCTGAGAAAATAATGGAAACGGCAACTACGCAGGTAAAACTCCAGGGCGCTGCTAGTTTATTATATTAATAAGATACGTATTGGTGTGCTTAATTTCTAGGTTTTATTACAAAGTTTGCCATATTTTTGTGTTTAAACGGTTTAAAAGAGCCGCCGTAAAATAATGACAGTTTCTCTTGTATGACGAGGTAAAATTAAACTTTTTACAGTGAAAACTTCATTTGGGGCGCCTAGATAGATTTTTCGTGGGCTGTGAATTGAATTCTAGCGTTACGCTCGGGTAAGATAAGAAATTTTCGGGTGAACTCAGATGCTCCAGCGACAATTAAAATATAGTGAACAAGTGCTTCAGACGGAGAAAAATGATATGGTCAACTGCTCCTCGCTGTTATGTCCTTGTGTTTATTACATTATTCATGTTATTTTGTCGCAACATTAACTTCTAGGTACTAATTACTACTACATTAATTGAACCTGTCACGAAATATTAAATTTGCATCTCACAACCATTGCAAAAAAAGTTTTGGTTGTAATATTAATTACTGTTTTATCACAACACGTAAGCACATAATATGACACCTAGGTATTTTCATCGCAGTACTTACACGTACACTATAACACAACATAATTATCGAGCCTATTGCGGAAGACCATCGTCAGCGACAAAATGTAGGGTATTTCACTTTTTTATCGTAACGTTCAGCTAAAACCAACAAACTGATACCAACAGAATTAACAAAAACTGTAAATAATGTGAAAACCATTGAATCATTTCCAATCTGAGGTGGGATGAAAGTTACATAATTATTATTATAAATATATTTTATGCCCGAGCGCAAAGATAAGATACGATAAGAGAGATAAGAAAACTCTTTATTAACAGCCATAATACAAAAAAAACAATTAACTAAATATAAAAAAATTACACTTCGATTGGCGGCCTTATAGCTTAGAGCGATCTCTTTCAGGCAACCGTGCACGGATTAGAAACAAAAGATAGTAACATGGCCCGTTTAATTAATACATTTCATTTATCAGCACCATTATGAGTACTAATCACAACAGAAAATAAATAATAACATACTACATATTTACAACATAAATAAAGTTACACATACTAATTGAAATATAATAAAAATACACATTAACCTAATATGTTAAATAATAATATACCACATATACATACATGAAATAAAAATCATAAATGTACCAATGAATCAATCGATGTACTTAACTAGACCACCAAAATTGGTAATCATTTACCTAATTAACATATTTTATCCATAATATTGGAAGCCCTAGTCTTGAATTCACACTATTGTTCAAGTTTATGGTACGGATTTTGAAAAATAAAGGTGGCAACACTACGATACGAGATACTATCGAAATCGAAAGTTCTAATTCAAAACATTACATACAAACAAAATAAAACAAAAAAGGCCTTGCAAGTATTTCGTGCAGTTTTCGTTATTTTTCTTAACATAAACATGTGTTTATGCATAATAATTGCTGTATAAAAGTGATGGGAGATGGATTTGGTGAATGGCAAACCGGACCCAGATTTCCAGTTTTCGAGTTATAAATAGGTGGTTCGAGTGCAAGCTTTGTGTGAATGATACATGCATATTTTCATTACAACATGGATGAAGCCATTGGGCTGAGCCACTATTATTATTATGCATTATTTCTAACGTACAAATATTCTTTACATTCAGCACCGGCAGCTTGAGCTGTTACCTACTGATCAACAAACACGGACCACTCTTGCAGTCCGATTGCAAGATGAAATTTCACAGTGCTGTTAACTATCCGAAGCAGATGCAACTGCTTGAGTGGTTTGTGTGTGTACATACATAGTACCTAGTATGTAGTTCATTATGCAGTTATAGCATGAAGCAGTCGATGCTGACTGCTTCAAGATGCCGTGTACGACCAGCCTAAGAGATATATTATGCACCTACAAAATTGAATTAGAGTGTTAAAACTACTTGGTCAAAACCAATAGTCAGATACAAAGTTTGTTAGTAACTTGTCATAATGATGATTTAAATTAGAATATTCATTGTTCTTTTACAGACCCACAATCCATTGCAGAAGGCTGTGTGCTGCGGGCTGTCCGACTAGAAGTAGTTGAGAGAGAGAGAGGGAACACTGAATTTCCTGGCGGCACTACTCTACATGTGTGGGGTTTTCAAAGAATATTCTAGAAGATGTACTTAATAAATTTTAATATACTTTCTAGATAAAATGGTATTTTATTTAATTTCCTAGATAAAATGTTATTTTAAAGTAAACAAAAACCCCCAGTACTAATTTCCAAATGGCTGGATGGATTTTTATGATATTTGGATAAGATAACTCTACAAGTTACATATTTGTATACTATTATTGGTTTACAGTTGCAGTAAGTTTTTCAGAGAAGATTGAAAGCAGCTGGAATTGGCCTGTGTTTTTTAAATCTAAGTATGAAATTTAAATTATTGTAAAATTAATTCCAGCTATAAAGGCTTAATAATAATAGGTTTACAGTTGACCACCATTTGACTGATGTTAAACGACGATAGTCTATGGTGGAGCGTGCTAACCCAGAAGAAAACACTTCACTTTTGATTTGTAGATATCTACAAAAGCTTATTTTGAAATACCTAGCTGGAATGATTTTAGTAAAATGGTCATGAAAAACTACAATGAAAATTGAAATAAATCATTATATTGCATTATCATTGCACACAATGAGGTACATCAAAATTGGCTTACTTTAATAGTTATGACACTAAAGAGAGCTTGGCACATACATTTATAAAATCCCTCTTTTTTCCGGTGGGTTTATCATACATAAAGTTAGAAGCAGACTCGATTCTGTGATGCAGGCATTTTCCCAGGCATAAACAACCCACTAAATGTTTCCACAGCTAGGACTCGAGGCCTTCTACTTCAAGGGTAGAGCCCCTTGCGAGAGAAGGCCATAATCCACCACGCTAGCCCAGTTCGGATTGGTGGATGACACATGACTTCAAATGATTTTAGGTAAATGTCGGTTTCTTCATTGACCTTCACCATTTTAAGTTAGGGGTATTCAAGGGTGTCGCCAGCTATCTAAGAGGAAGGCAATGGGTCAATATTATGGAGTTGACGGCATGAAGTGTTACATTTTGGAAGTCTTTGCCTCGATGACAATTGCAACAAGTATTAGTTCTAGTATCAATGTATAAAACTTCACAAGCCCTCGACAGCATAACAACTAAATCAAACTTTTAAACAAAGCAATAATTATTTATTCAAAAATAATATTCAACTAACACATAACTTTCAGGGATTTTTGAAAAACTTTCAACCACTTTATCATTAAAATTATTTAGGTTTTTATTTATTATAGCTCTGTGTACACTTATCATGGCCCATGGACCATAAGGCGATCTTCTGCTATGGTGCTTCTTAGCCATGTTTTTAGTCTTCTAAGGCTGCTAAAGGATTGCTGTACTGTACAGATGGTAAAGCGATCAAAATTGTCAATGTTTTTCCGTTTCGGGAAAGAAGGAATTTGTTTCTCTTAGGACATCAACCGGCATTACGCAGATGAGACTTCGAGAAGACAATGGTGCGCGTGGTTTTGAACCCATGGTCTCCGGACTCGGATTAACAGTCGCAGTCTCCCATCTAGACCAGCCGTAACTTTCTAGGTTTCTAGGCACAACAAAGTCGTCAAACAATTCCCGGCTAAACATATAATTTCCTACAAATTCTAAGTCGGAAATTTGAATTATGTTAAGATCACTGCGCAGGCGCCACCGGCTCTTTCTACGCTCCAAACGGTCTTCACGTACAGCAGCATCAATTAACATAACTTTTACAACCATATTATGTTATATTTTCCCAAAAAAATCTAAATCCGCAAATCAAAAAGTAACACTTTTCATTTCGTTGATTTTGAGGTTAAAACTAAGAAAATTGATCTGTCAAATTAGAATCTTCGTTGCGACTTTCGTGAATTAGAGTAGGCTTAGAATATGTAACGGTCAAAAAATGTTCGGTCGGGCTAAACGACGGAACGAAAAGAACAGGAGGTCTACTCTTTCTATCGAAAACGAAATTTCGACCTAAGTTTCGCGACATTCTTACTCCCGTTCTTTTCGTTCCGTCGTTTAGCCCGACCGAACATTTTTTGACCGTTACATGTTCTAAGCCTACTCTAATTCACGAAAGTCGAAACGAAGATTCTAATTTGACAGATAAATTTTCTTAGTTTTAACCTCAAAATCAACGAAATGAAAAGTGTTACTTTTTGATTTGCGGATTTAGATTTTTTGGGAAAATATAACATAATATGGTTGTAAAAGTTATGTTAATTGATGCTGCTGTACGTGAAGACCGTTTGAGCGTAGAAAGAGCCGGTGTCGCCTGCGCAGTGATCTTAACATAATTCAAATTTCCGACTTAGAATTTGTAGGAAATTATATGTTTAGCCGGGAATTGTTTGACGACTTTGTTGTGCCTAGAAACCTAGAAAGTTACGGCTGGTCTAGATGGGAGACTGCGACTGTTAATCCGGAGTCCGGAGACCATGGGTTCAAAACCACGCGCACCATAGTCTTCTCGAAGTCTCATCTGCGTAATGCCTGTTGATGTCCTAAGAGAAACAAATTCTTCTTTCCCGAAACGGAAAACCATTGAAAATTTTGATCGCCATTTTTGATTGATACCATCTGTACAGTACAGCAATCCTTTAGCAGCCTTAGAAGACTAAAAACATGGCTAAGAAGCACCATAGCAGAAGATCGCCTTATGGTCCATGGGCCATGATAATTGTACACAGAGCTATAATAAATAAAACCTAAATAATTTTAATTTTAAAGTGGTTGAAAGTTTTAAAATCCCTGAAAGTTATGTGTTAATTGAATATTATTTTGAATAAATAATTATTGCTTTGTTTAAAAGTTTGATTTAGTTGTTATGCTGTCGAGGGCTTGTGAAGTTTTATACATTGATACTAGAACTAATACTTGTTGCAATTGTCATCGAGGCAAAGACTTCAAAATGTAACACTTCATGCCGTCAACTCCATAATATTGACCCATTGCTTTCCTTTTAGCTAGCTGGCGACACCCTTGAATACCCCTAACTTAAAATGGTGAAGGTCAATGTGAAGAAACCGTCATTTGCCTAAAATCATTTGAAGTCATGTGTCATCCACCAATCCGAACTGGGCTAGCGTGGTGGATTATGGCCTTCTCGCAAGGGGCTCTACCCTTGAAGTGGAAGGCCTCGAGTCCTAGCTGTGGAAACATTTAGTGGGTTGTTTATGCCTGCATCACAGAATCGAGTCTGCTTCTAACTTTATGTATGATAAACCCACCGGAAAAAAGAGGATTTTATAAATGTATGTGCCAAGCTCTCTTTAGTGTCATAACTATCAAAGTAAGCCAATTTTGATGTACCTCATTGTGTACAATGATAATGCAATAATAATAATAATAAGCCTTTATTGTTTCCTTTTTTACATTTAACATAGTATATGCATATAAGGTTTGTTTACGATAAGGACCCCTTTCGGGTATAGGCCTCCTCCCATATGATAATGCAATATAATGATTTATTTCAATTTTCATTGTAGTTTTCATGACCATTTTACTAAAATCATTCCAGCTATTTCAAAATAAGCTATTGTAGATATCTACTAATCAAAAGTGAAGTGTTTTCTTCTGGGTTAGCACGCTCCACCATAGACTATCGTCGTTTAACATCAGTCAAATGCTCAAATGGTGGTCAACTGTAAACCTATTATTATTAAGCCTTTATAACTGGAATTAATTTTACAATAATTTAAATTTCACACTTAGATTTAAAAACACAGGCCAATTCCAGCTGCTTTCAATCTTCTCTGAAAAAACTTACTGCAACTGTAAACCTATAATAGTATACAAATATGTAACTTGTAGTTATCTTATCCAAATATCATAAAAATCCATCCAGCCATTTGGAAATTAGTGTTTGGGGGTTTTTGTTTACTTTAAAATAACATTTTATCTAGGAAATTAAATAAAATACCATTTTATCTAGAAAGTATATTAAAATTTATTAAGTACATCTTCTAGAATATTCTTTGAAAACCCACACATATAGAGTAGTGCCGCCAGGAAATTCAGTGATCCTCTCTCTCTCTCAACTACTTCTAGTCGGACAGCCCGCAGCACACAGCCTTCTGCAATGGATTGTGGGTCTGTAAAAGAACAATGAATATTCTAATTTAAATCATCATTATGACAAGTTACTAACAAACTTTGTATCTGAGTATTGGTTTTGACCAAGTAGGTTTAACACTCTAATTCAATTTTGTAGGTACATAATATATCTCTTAGGCTGGTCGTACACGGCATCTTGAAGCAGTCAGCATCGACTGCTTCATGCTATAACTGCATAGTGCACTACATACTAGGTACTGTGTATGTACACACACAAACCACTCAAGCAGTTGCATCTGCTTCGGATAGTTAACAGCACTATGAAATTTCATCTTGCAGTCGGACTGCAAGAGTGGTCCGTGTTTGTTGATCAGTAGGTAACAGCTCAAGCTGCCGGTGCTGAATGTAATAGAATATTTGTACGTTAGAAATAATGCATAATTATAATAGTGGCTCAGCCCAATGGCTTCATCCATGTTGTAATGAAAATATGCATGTATCATTCACACAAAGCTTGCACTCGAACCACCTATTTATAACTCGGAAAGTCTGAAATCTGGGTCCGGTTTGCCATTCACCAAATCCATCTCCCATCACTTTTATACAGCAATTTTTATGCATAAACACATGTTTATATTAAGAAAAATAACGAAAACTGCACGGAATACTTGCAAGGCCTTTTTTGTTTTATTTTGTTTGTATCTTTGTATGTAATGTTTTGAATTAGAACTTTCGATTTTCGATTTCGATAGTTTCTCGTATCGTAGTGCTGCCACCTTTATTTTTCAAAATCCGTACCATAAACTTGAACAATAGTGTGAATTCAAGACTAGGGCTTCCAATATTATGGATAAAATATGTTAATTAGGTAAATGATTACCAATTTTGGTGGTCTAGTTAAGTACATCGATTGATTCATTGGTACATTTATGATTTTATTTCATGTATGTATATGTGGTATATTATTATATAACATATTAGGTTAATGTGTATTATTATTATATTTCAATTAGTATATGTAAGTTTATTTATGTTGTAAATATGTAGTATGTTATTATTTATTTTCTGTTGTGAGTACTCATAATGGTGTTGATAAATGAAATGTATTAATTAAACGGGCCATGTTACTATCTTTTGTGTCTAATCCGTGCACGGTTGCCTGGAAGAGATCGCTCTAAGCGATAAGGCCGCCAATCGAAATGTATTTTTTTATATTTGGTTAATTGTTTTTTTTTGTATTATGGCTTTTAATAGTTTTCTTATCTCTCTTATCGTATCTTATCTTTGCGCTCGGGCATAAAATATATTTGTAATAATAATTATGTAACTTTCATCCCATCTCAGATTGGAAATGATTCAATGGTTTTCACATTATTTACAGTTTTTGTTAATTCTGTGGGTATCAGTTTGTTGGTTTTAGCTGAACGTTACGATAAAAAAGTGAAATACCCTACATTTTGTCGCTGACGATGGTCTTCCGCAATAGGCTCGATAATTATGTTTTGTTATAGTGTACGTGTAAGTACTGCGATGAAAATACCTAGGTGTCATATTGTGTGCTTACGTGTTGTGATAAAACAGAAATTAATATTACAACCAAAACTTTTTTGCAATGGTTGTGCAATGCAAAATTTAATATTTCGTGATAGGTTCAATTAATGTGGTAGTAATTAGTACCTAGAAGTTAATGTTGCGACAAAATAACATGAATAATGTAATAAACACAAGGACATAACAGCGACGAGCAGTTGACCAAATCATTTTTCTCCGTCTGACGCACTTGTTCACTATATTTTAATTCTCGCTGAAGCATCTGAGTTCACCCGAAAATTTCTTATCTTACCCGAGCGTGACGCTAGAATTCAATTCACAGCCCACGAAAAATCTATCTAGGCGCCCCAAATGAAGTTTTCACTGTAAAAAGTTTTATTTTACCTCGTCATACAAGAGAAACTGTCATTATTTTACGGCGGCTCTTTTAAACCGTTTAAACACAAAAATATGGCAAACTTTATAATAAAACCTAGGAATTAAGCACACCAATACGTATATTATTAATATAATAAACTAGCAGCGCCCTGGGGGTTTACCTGCGTAGTTGCCGTTTCCATTATTTTCTCAGAATGAAGAGTAGCCTGTGTAATAGTCCAGATTGTAATCTAAAATAATGTGTTTCAAATTTCAGCTCGGCCGTTCAGATGTTACGATATGATTAAGGAAGATTAAAAATAGTTTTTTTATAACGGGAATATGAAGGAGAAGAGATCTACATGGGAAAACCACGGGTGCTGCTAGTAATAATGATGCTAGTAAGACTAATAATAATGCTAGTGATAATACAATTATTTATCAAGCTACATGAAAGAAATTAAATATAACAAAGTTCTCAGCGCCTTACGTACGTAGTGTAATCGATTGGTTTAAAATGACATAAAAATATTGATTGTGAGAGGATTTCCAATTTGAAGTGGGCCACATTGAGAGGCTAATACCACAGGATAAACTGGATATATAAAGAAAATACATTGAAGAATTTCAAGTTCGTTCAACTTTTCTGCTTGTTTTTTTACACCATCATCATACTGTATTTATTTAAGTAATTCGCAAGATTCCTTTCAAAAGGTCATATGCGTACGATTTCGACTTCTCGATCGTACATGAGGTAAAAAAGCCGTATAAGTACGACTTAAATTGTACGAAGGGCAACACTAGATTTACTGTCCCTCGACAAAACGTCAATGCCAATATGAGTTTTAAGTATTAAGCGGATATGTTTGACTGTCACAAGTTGTAGTCCAAACGAGTGCTTGCTGTATAACTCCTATATTTAGCCGCATAATAAGGTCTATTCTAGTGCCTCGATTCTAATTGCGTAAATAATTTGATTTGCACTCGTTTCATTGAACCAATTGCTATAATTTTAAAACAAATAGGTCAGATATCGTATTTTTAGTTAAATTAAAAAATACGGCATAACGGATCATAAATATGATGTTAAAGAAAAACCGTAAATTACCGCAATGGCAATGAAAATAACCTCTCTACTTAGTCTGTGGAACCTTTTGTTTTTCATTCAATTACATCGTTCACGATGAGACTCTATGGATTTGAAAGTCCGTAACCCGATCCGCAAGAGAAATAGAGTAAGGTTACAGGCAATATTTCGTTTTCGTTTACGGCCGTTTGCGAAGTGCGGATGCGGAGAAAGAGAGTAGACGCCCGGGAGTAAGAACGTCGCGAAACTTAGGTCGAAATTTCGTTTTCGATAGAAAGAGAGTAGACCTCCTGATCTTGTAATCGAACGAACGAATCATTTTAAGCTTAGTGATCCAATAATTCTTATGGTTATCGCGACCCGGGTTATTTGATTCGTTCGTTCGTGAACGACTCATATGTACAGCCAACGCGTTTTGCGGTAAAAACAAATCACATAATCCGTCTTGCGTGGTGAAACCCTGTAAATACCATAGTGACCGACGCAATAAGGCTCCACGAATCACGTTTCATAACCGATTGAAAATTAAATTACTTATTTCCCCATTTTAAATATGAAAACAAAACGTTAAGAATTAAAATAATTCATTCCTTTCTGCGGTACTACCTAATAATATTATGTTTCATGCTAATCTCTAATCTTTGTAATCCGCGAATATTATGCTAAGATCTGTTAGGTTGGCAACTTGCTATGCATTTAAACGTTCCATTCATCAACCATCAAGTTTACGTAAAATTTTTGGTTGTTGAAAATTCCGTGTAACGAAACGCTTTATTAATCTGTCTTGAGGTGTTTAATCTGTGGTCTTGACTCTTGACTAGAGATGAGATATACTTTAACTATTCAATACCAGGGCTTCAAAGTATGAGTACAGAAAAATACCAGGTTCGAAAACCAGGTATTTAAATACTTTAAAGTATTCGTAGTAATTTGAACCCTACTGTACAGAAACTATGGTGCAAATTCGTGTTATTTGGCTATCAACTTTATTTTTATGTTGAAGAAACGAAATCTTTCCTTCCTACTTTTAAAATAACAGGCTTAGGACTGTCTGCTAATTGTTTTGTATATATTTTATGGTAGATAAAGCCAGAAGCTAGTGCAAAACTAAAAGTTTCTAGTATATTAGCAGGCGTAGTTAAAAGATTTCGTTTTATGTACAATACAATCACTTTTTTTGTGTTTTTGTTCATTTTTTCATTTTTTTTTGTTTGAGTTAAATCCCTATTTTATTTATTTCATATTTTGCTGTAGAAACAATAATTGTTCCACTTTTCGGCTCCCTAGACGAGTCCTCCGCTCCGTCAAAATGTTCCCTGCTACTGAAAATAACCGTTCACACGGCACGCTAGTCGCCATAGCGTTTAATTTAATTTTGGCCAATTCCGACAAATTTGGATAAATAGGACTATTTACTCGCCACCATTCTAGCGGGTTTGAATCCGGAGACAAAACGGCGTCATCGAGATATTTTTGTGTTTCGATGATCGCCCTGCTATATGATGTTCCAGCTGGGCGCACGTTTTGCATTTGCCTATTGTAGTGATTCCATAATAGACTCGATTTTTTTCCTTGGTGTAAAGTTGTTGTCGTTGCTGTTGTTGAAGACGTTGAAGTTGTAGTCCTTTCATTTTCATTAATCATTGCTGTTATCAGGCTTATCACATGTTTTTTCGTAATATCTGCTACGCTTTCACTTTCAAAATACAACTTGTACCTGGGGTCTAAAAACATGGCGAGGGTGTATGTTCGACTCTGTTCCAAATTTGCAAATCTTGCGTTTATTTCCGATAGGAGATCTTGTCGGCACATTTCAACTTCATCGGGAAAAATGTCTATGTTATTTTCTTGCTGGTATGTCAAACTTGCTATCTCGTTAAGAGCGCTGGTGAGACCAATAGTTAGCGGAATCACTGAACTTCCAGTTACGTATTTTTGCCCACTCATTTCTCTGGTTAATTCCTCACATGGTTGTAACACTACTATCAACGACTGGCAAATGTTCCATTCATGACTGGTCAGCATATTTAAATTGGCAGTTTCTAAATTACTGAGCGCACATTTTATCTCATCTTTGAGTTCTACAAAACGTTGCAACATGTAGAATGTTGAATTCCACCTTGTAGCAACATCTTGGATGGGCCTCTTCGCAACTTTATTAGCTTGTTCCTGGTATTTTTTTAGTTTATTCCAAGCTACATTACTTCGTTTGAAGTACGAAACTATGATCTTAACCTTGCTCATCAACTCGCTTATGTAGCTACTTCCAAGTACTTTTTGGACCGCGAGGTTAAGACTATGCGCATAACATCCAAAGTGTTTCCACTCTAATTGAGCTATGGCACTCTTTATATTAGCCCCGTTGTCGGAAACGACAAGCAAAACTTTGTCAAGAATATTCCATTCTTGAGCAACATTTCTCAACTCTTCAGCTAAGTTAAGCCCTGTGTGGCGGCTCTCAATTACTTTACAGTCAAGGAGTACCGATTGCAATGTAAAATTATTGTCAATATAATGACCCGTGACCGCTAGATACGAGTCATTATTTCTCGATGACCACATATCGGTAGTCAAACACACACTTTTCGCAATTTCACTCAGAGCTGTTTTGGTATTGGTCTTCACTTCTTCGTATAAACCTGGCAATAAATTATTAGCGAAATATTTCCGCGATGGTATTATGTAATTTGGAAATGCAAATTTAACCAGTTCGCGAAACCCTTTGTCTTCTACTATTGAAAAGGGCTGCAAGTCCCAAATGAATAAATTCATTAAATGATCATCAATTTGTTTTTTTATTTTTTGACAATCACGTCTAAAAAATGCGGAAATTGTGGCTGAATTGGACCTGCTCGTATTATAGGTAGATGATGCAACACCTTCCGATGGAGTGTTAGATATCGTACTCGAAAAATGTGCTGAACCTTGTGCAGCCTGCACCAGTACCTGTGGATGTTCCACTTCTTGCTCTCTTCTCACTAAACTTACAGCTATATGTTTCCGCTGAACATGCTTTGTCAGTTTTGAGACTCCAGATTTATAAGATATTACTACCTTGCACATCTTGCATTCAGCTTTGTTTTCACCTTTGTCTATAAAATGGTCCCACGCCATACTCTTCTTAGGAGCCATGTTTAGGTAGAATTAAAATTTTACTTATCTGTATAAGTATAATACAATTGTCTACAGTTTAATTGTATCTAAAACACTGAAACACTAATTAACATCAGATCTAATCACTAATTACTATATTTTTATTAGTTCTAATTGACACTCGAAATAATTTTGAAAAAATAGGTTGCCGACGTGACGTTCAATAGTTGACGTAATTAAATCACAACTGAAAGTAAAAAGCCAAAACAAAATGAACTTTGACTTTTCTTTCATTTCGAATGTAAGAACGTAAACAACATTATTATTATCCATAAAACCAGCAATATGAATTCTTCAGTCCTAGACATAAGGTTGAATGCCCCGAAATATCTTAAGGAATTTTAAGGATGGCACGTGCAACGCAATCGGCATTCATAGAAAATACTTGAAACCCTTGCACTTATTCCAGGAAGTGGCGCCGGGCGAGGCTCGAGAGTGAGTCTATTGTCCACTATTCTGTGGCGCAAGCCCACGCTGTTACCAATTTACCAGCCGTGTCGTACTTTGAAAGTATTTTGTTAGAATTTTGAACCGTATTTCATTAGCGACATGTCATAAAATTGAAAATATATTAAAAATACTTTCAAAGTATTTTTTGACTCGCAAACAATTGTGCCACTTATTACTATGAAGTTATGGTTGGGTTTCTCATACATTTGTTTTTGCTTCAAGTTCTCCTCGCATCCAACTACGGCTCGTCGGCCTCATACTTTAGATACTTGCAAGTCTTTTTTGTACATACTAGGGCGCCCTAGTTCGAATTAAAAACCTGGTTTTGAAACCTGGTATCGTAAATACGTCTCACCTCTACTCTTGACTTGACTGTCCTCCTGTCCTGTCCGCTGTCGTGTTGGGTGACTTGACTGATGACAGCGGGTTTGTCTAATTTTGGTTAAATTTCTTCGAAAATAAACCAAATATTCTCAAGTTGTTAAATGGTTTAGAGTTAATTGGTGTTTTTTCTACGGACATTTATGGGTAATAATTTCTAAGAATCAAAACCCGTATATGCGTCGGACTTCGTTACCTGTGATAAGTGGGTGGATTCCTTTGGTGTTTCATTAAGTGGATTGTTATTTGTGTCATGCCCGCAAAAGCAGTCGCTGATGATGAAAAGCATTTGAAAAATGAAGGGCGTCGATAGTTATTCATCTGACCGCGAAGGAATGAGCAATAAACCGATAGTAACATGTAAGTTATTACTCGCAAAAAAAAACACCATAAATTTTTTTTGTAAGTAAAGAACATAATATCTATGCTGTTGTTTATTAGGCGCAGGAGATTGGAACCTATTTTGTACCCTGGAGGCGCCCCTTGTGGCGGCAATACCTCAAGATTCTTGTGAATGGAGAAGGTCCTATGGACGGGCTACAAAAACAGTCTATTTAGAAGCCTCATTCACCAAATACAATAAGGACAAAGTGCACAATGATCTCAATTTATTGAAGCGTCCCATATTTCATATATATTGGACTGATTGTGCAGTAAGTATCAATGTATTAATATTGTTAATTTTAAATTTAATTGAAAATCCTAGAATAAACTTATCATCAAAAATAATATTCAATTCCACAGACTGAGCATTTTTCGGCATCACAAAGAGTGATTGTTAAAAGAGATAGTTGGAGAGTAGTACCTACTTAGAGATAAATGTGTAAACTTAAAAAAAGTCTAGTGACCAAGATAACCTATGTGATAGATCATTAATACCAAAAGACAACATTTCTTGGCATCTCCAGTACATCATTCGAAGTAAAACACATGCTAGATAATACAACTACAAAACAGTATCAACTTTAGCAGTGTTAGAAGTAACCATTTAAAATACCATTTTGTTGTTATTAAATAGAGTGAGTGTTGAATTATATTATAGCAAGTGTATCACTGTTTAGAAAATGTGGTAAACAAATCAAAATAAAAATTGTTTGATGTTTTAAGGAGTTTGGCATTAAATCAAGTAACATTATGAAGAGTACATACTGTATATTTAACCTATTTAAAATTTGTGTAGAATATCCCAAACATATATTCTATACTAGTTGAATACTGAAACAATAATTCTAAATATCTCTATAAAATACCTAATGGAAGACACTGCCTTTTGCAACACTGTCTTTTGAACTAAAGCAAAAGTCAGGGTACTAAAAATACTGTAACAACTTGGAACCGAAAAATAAATTATGTTTATGTAAATACCTATCTATCTATTCTTATCTCCTTCATCACATTACATAATTGATAATGGTAATTAATAATTTCACAGGACATAGAATTTTACAAAACAACTTTAAGAGAAGATATTGAACAATGGCTAAAGAGCTTAGATAAATCTGGTATCAAAGACTGGATGATAGTTTTAGTAGAAACTTATGACATACGGAAAACCAACAAACTTCTACCAAGGACAACGGTATTAGATAAAATCAGAGGAGACTTTGGGGTAAAGCAGACTGAAGATCGATTTATTTCAGTGATTAATCCTATAAAGTCTGAGGCAAGGAGTGCGGAGTCATGGCGATCTTTAGTGGCAAAAATTAGACATTTTATATTAGTTGCATATAACAAAGCACTGTTGAAGTTTGAGGATTACATGAGAGAGCAACGGGAGAAGAGGAATGATCCGGAGTGGGACTTTTGTAAATATTTTATACTACAGGTAAACATTCTTGTTAAGTTTACATAAATTCTAATTGTTTTCTGTAGTCACAAAGAGGCCAAATCAATCAACCAAACTACTACATTACTAACCTTTTCACTAGCTTTGGAATTTTAAAATCTATTATATATTTTTGGATGAGCCAAAATAAATATATTTGCCCAGCAAATAAAAACATATGTAAATTGTATGATGGCCGAATTTACAATTGAAGTGTATCCAACCACCAATAAACAACAGCTCCTTTAACATAAAAATAGTTGGATGTGGTTGTATTTTTTATTTCCCTCGAAAGCCTGTAGTGATAAACCTGGCTGAATTCAAATGTGTGTCAGCCATATAGGCTCATCAAAATCAAAATTTTTGTAATTAAGTAATGCATATAAGCAAACTTAAATATAAATAATAAATAAATATCAGTGGACAATTCACACACAACACCATCTGACCCCAAACTAAGCACAGCTTGTGCTATGGCAGCCAGATACCTGATATAATGCTTATATGGTTTTAAATACAGTATACTTATTTTACAAATTTAATTTCCAGCTTTTAATTAATACTTAACTATTATTTTCAGGTTTTAGTTTTCTAATTTGATTTGTCTGATATTTTTCAATAATAATAATTTATTTAAATTTCAGGAACAACTTGCATTTGTTCTAGAAATGCTAGGATTGTATGAAGAAGCTCTAGTCCAATATGATGAATTGGATGCTCTATTTTCGCAATTTGTGCTCAATTCCAATATAACAGAGAGTCCAAAATGGCTGGAAACATTCAAGCAACCTGTAACGTCGTGGCAAGCTGTCCGACTCACTGCAAAGGTTCCGCAGCATTTGAGAGAAACTATAATAAAGAAACAAGCTTCTTTGCTGGACTTCAGGAGTTATCTATACCAACGTCAAAGTGCCATGTTACTACTCACATCCAAACCATGGGAGGTAAGTCAAGTTACATTCTAAATTTTAATGAGTATTATATGAAGACTAGTGGCCCATTTCGGCTTTGCTCGATACCAACTGGAGCGCCATCTGCCAGGCTGATTTGTGAATCTAAACCATCCAGGGGCATACCAAAATGCATACAAAAAAGTTCATTCAAAGTGGTCCAGCCATTTAGGAGGAGTTCAGTGACAAACAGACCCACAGAAGAAATATATATAAAGATAGTGTATATTAAGAAGATAGTGTGAAAATAGTCAAGCAGATAGTGGTATATTAAACTCAGCAATTTGAACAACAAGCAACGCCCCGCGGTTTTACCCGCGTAGTTCCCGTGCCCGTTCTTCCCATTATTTTTTGTGCATAAAAAGTAGCCTATGTGTTAACCCAGGGTGTCATTCCTGTCAAGCCGACACTGAAGTATCTTGGTGTCGTGCTTGACAGCAAATGGAGGTGGGGGGCGCATCTGCGTCAACTTACCCCCAAGCTGACGCAGGCAGCGTTGGGCCGTCTCCTGCCCAATATGGGAGGGGCTGGGGGGCGCTGCCGACTTCTTTGCATGGCTGTGTTGCGCTCCATGGCCCTGTACGGCGCTCCCGTATGAGCAGGGCAGCTAAACCGTGCAGAGGAGGCTCTTCTCCACGCGTCCCAAAGGGTCATGGCCGTGAGAGTGTGTCGGGGATACCGCACACTCTCACACGAGGTGGCCTGCGCTCTCGCCGGATCGCTGCCATGGTGCCTGGAGGCCGAGGTTCTGTCCTCGGTCTACTGGTGCCAGGTGCGTGCGAGAAGCCGGGAACCGCGCTGCGCACCACAGGACGTGGTGCGATGGCGCAGAGATGCCAGGGCTAGGGCCCTGGTGAGGTGGAAGGAGCAGATCCTCTCGGGACCCACTCAGAGAGGAACCGGCGCCCGACGGCTCCTCGAGGCAATCCGGCCTATTCTCCCTGAGTGGGTCCAGAGGGGACACGGAGTCCTCACCTTCCGGACTACGCAGGTGCTCTCGGGACACGGGTGTTTTGGGAGGTATCTGTGTAGAGTCGCCGGAAGGGAGGAAACCCCGGTATGCCATCGGTGCGGTTGCGCGGAAGATACCGCGCAACACGTGCTGGAAACATGCCCAGGAGAGGAGGAACCGCGGCGATCCCTGGCCGAGGTCATGGGGGCGGACCTCTCACTGCCGACCATCTTACCAAAGATGCTTAACAATCAGAGGTCGTGGGAGGCGGTGGTCTCCTTCTGCGAGATAGTCATGTCGCGGAGGGAGGCCGAAGAGCGAGAGAGGGAGATGGATCCTCATGCTCCTCCGCGGAGAAGGAAGCGGACACGGGGGCGAGCCGCTCGGGCTCGCACCCCGTCTCCACTTGGAGTGCCTGGGGCGTCGGGCGTTTAGGGCCGCCCGGCCCCCCACCTAGGGATAGGCCCTCCCGAGGCGGTGACGCGCCGACGGTTTCTGGTGCGTCACTGGAGCCAAATGCGGGGGCCCCATTCCCCCGCGAGGCGGGCCCGCAAGGGTGCCGGCGTTGGGTCAGAGTCGTCGAAGAGAGTGCGAAGAGTGACCCCGCGACTTGACTCACTGCCATGCTGGAGAAACCTGTGGGGGTTTTAGTCGGTAGAGGAACCACTTTACTTTTAGTAGTGGTGACGAGTGTCCCTACACGGTGGACGGTGCGTCAATGCATTTCCCCCACACAAAAAAAGGGTGTCAGCCAGCTAACTCCATACCAAATTTTACTAAAATGATTTATATTTTCCTGGGATAAAAGAGTGAGTGAGGGTAGGGAGTGACGAGACGAGCTGGGCATAAGCCTGATGGTAAGCAACATCCTGCCACATAACAACACAGTGACAGCCAGCTATCGGAACATGAAGAGTCCAAATCATTACCTAGCACTGCACTGCGCTCGTCACTCAGAGGTCTAAGATATTAATTTTCTAAGCCCTGTAAAGTCTCTGCTAACATTGCCCTTCAAACCGGAACACAGTAATGTTTGCATATGCTTGGCGGTAGAATAACTAGCAAAGGTGTAGTACTTCCCCAGGCAGACTCTGGCAAGAAGAGTTCTGCCACTACAATTAAGTAATATAGAGTAAGTATAAATCTTATACTTACTCTATATTACTTTAATGTAAAGTACCTGGTGGACCGAGCTTTGCTGATGAGATGCTTTGAGAAATGATATTTAGACAGACACAAATTACGTAGTGATGACTTACTTAGACCTACTTAGATACGAAATTAAATGCGTTTATAAAAGGCTCTAAGTATAAGATTTTCTCAGAAAAAAAAGAACAAAAAGAAAAGTCCCGAGTGTAACCATCAGGATTCGAACGGGGGGCTGTTGACTCGAGGGCGAGTATATTCCGTCTGAGCCATTTAGACTTAAAGAACAGTGGCGAAATAAGTTATCGTATTCTAATGACATTGTAGGAGTTTTTCATTGTCTAAAAACGCGCATAAAATGATGTTTTAAAAAAATAAAACCTGGCTAGATCGATTTATCATTCCCGAAACCCCCTGTATACATAATTTCATGAAAATCGTTCGAGGCGTTTCCGAGATTCAGATTCTATTTATATATATACCTACAAGAACTGGTCGTTTAAAGGTATAAGATGGATATAGACAACTGAGACTAAGAACTCATGGAGCGGTTTATAACCGCGCCCGCGGCGGGCGACGGTTTTATTACAAAACTCACGAGACCGCTGATTTTTCGCTGCGTCGTGAGTTTTGATTTCAAATTTTACATATAAGTCTGCATTCTACAGAAACTGCGGGCGGTTGGAAATCGCTCCATGAGTTCTTAGCCTACATAAGTGCTCGTTACTAGTTGCAGCTGAGTAGACCTCTTGTTATTTAAAGCGTAAACTAGGTAGCAGTATGTATCATTATGTGGGTGTCTCATTGTCACAGTGCTTAGTGCTCGAAGTAATAGTTAACCTTCTTGATAACACAGCTTGTTTATAGTTGTGGTCATGTAGGGCAAGTAGTGACACATTTTTTTAGAAATTGGATGCTACAGAGTCATCAATCTAAGAAACATGCACCTTAACATGGAACCTCCTACTTTCTTGAATTTAGTTAATAATTCTCTTCAGATTGATAGTCACCAATCATGATGCCAGCAGCAATCCAAACCATCAAAACTCACTAAAACAACGAAAATTAAAAAATAGTATTAAGTTACAGATAACAAAAAGTAAAATTACCTTTATGCGTGTTAGTATTTATTACATCACGTGACGGTTGTATGTAGTTTCATACATGAATAATGTATGAGTACGAAATACGATTTGGTATTCGTAATTCAAGCACATCGTAATTATAGAGATATCGCTAAATTGCCAATTCCTTATTTTGATACTGCTTTTTGTTTCGGGCTACATTTGATACTTTCGCCCGCAATCTACCCGATATTATGAGTTTGTCATAACCACTGGTTTTAACGGAGGGAAACATCGTGGAGAAAACGGCGTGTTCTCAAAAATCTATCTTTCGGGAACGTGTGTCATGTGTCATCTGGCGACCCACACTTGTCTAGAGTGGTGGGTTTTGGCATTTACTTTATCCTTGAGAGAAGGACCCCAGTCAAAACAGTGCAAACATAAAATGGATTGGTTATGCATAATACATTGCCCAAGTATGGGAGGGTGGATAACTAATTCCTCTAAAAGTTGTATTTCTTGGACATGTCCCTTTCTTCGGTAATGAAAAAATTAGTCCATCTGCATTTGGAAAAAATATTCAATATTGTTGGAGGGTTTCAAATCCACGCTTATGAACTTGGATGCTCTCGCTACCAGGGCTCCCAAGGGTTTTGAACAAACTTCAAAGCAATCTTATCAAAATAACACTAACCAAATTGGCTCGACAGCTCGACACCCCAAAGTAGCTCTTGACCAAAAGACGCCACTCTTCTCTACCTTAAGCCTTTTCTTGCCAACAGACAGATGATTAAAGCTCTCATAAAACTAGTTCCGTCTTGTTTTTACATCGAAATCTGGGACGTCCCTCGGTTGGCGACTATTTCAGATCCCTAAATAAGCGAGACAGACGCTTGAAGCTTGGTAGAACTAGATAAATCTAGTTCTACCTGGTCGCTACATCGAAATCTGGGACGTCTCTCGGTTGGCGATTATTTGATACCCCTAAATAAGCAAGACGGATAATTGAAGCTTGCGTATATGTAGTTCCACCTGGTCTTTACATCGAAATCTGAGACACCCACCCCTGTTGACCACTATTTGGGACCCCTCAAATAACCGAGACAGATGCTTGACGCTTGCGTATATCTAGTTCCACCTGAGAGTACCGCCTAACTAATACTGTCTTAGCTTTGATTTAGCTCTCTCTTTTCGTTCCGTTTAAAATTACAGAGACGGCAATAGCCAAAGCAGATTTCGTTAGGCGGTAAACCCGCTGGTCTTTACATCGAAATCTGGGACACCCCCCGGCTAGCCACTATTTGAAAGTTTGAAACCCCTATATAAGCGAGACAGATCCTTGATGCAAACGTATATCTAGTTCCACCAGTATTTACATATAAATCTGGTACCCTACGGTGGCTATTTGAGATCCCGAAAATAATGCGCTTAGCAGCTTGATCCTCTCCAATTCTCGCTACGTGGCCGAGCTAACGAAGTCTTTTTTATCTGTTTTTGGTTTTGTCCAAATGGGTAGGATCAGTCACTAGACTTTGTATATCTTCATCTTCCACCTATCATCTTCTATTATCAAAGTAAAAAGGACAAATGATTATTCAATCCTTTTGTGAGAAACTAGTTAGGTTATATTGTTGTGTAAATAAAGTATTAGTCAATAGATTTAGATCCAAAGTACGAGGGGTGATCCAAAAGTAATGATAATCAGTTATTTCTAGTGCACACAAAAATACAAAAAAATTACAGTCACTTGCTCAATTACCCACTAGTTCAGGAAAAAAAATCATATAAATAGGCCACGATTCCCGGGAGCTACATTCATTTGAATACGGACTGTCAAGGAGTGAACATCAAAATGGAAAACACGAAATCAGAGCTGTCATTAAATACCTCTGCTTGAAAAAATGTCTACCAAAGACATACACAGCGACTTGGTGGAAACATTGGGGACTGTTCTCCTCCATATTCCACAGTTGCACGCTGGGCTAAGGAGTTTAAGCTGGGAAGAACATCGACGGAAGACGAACACCGCGAAGGGCGCCCATCAACGTCCCTCACTGGAGAAAATGTGAAAAAGTTGAAGAAGTTGTATTGGAAGATCGAAGAGTGACTATCAGGCATGTAGCTGAGGTCACAGGGATCTCATATGGCAGCATTCAAAGAATCCTTGTGAACGAATTGCATATGAGAAAGGTCTCCGCGCGTTGGGTACCGAAAATGTTAAACGACGAGCAAAAGGAGAAACGAGTCGACATGTCAAGAGCAAATCTCGAAAAGTTCCAGGCAGACAAGGATAATTTTTGTCACGTTTTGTGACCATGGACGAAACCTGGATCCACCATTTTGATCCTGAAACAAAACAACAATCGATGACATGGAAACGATCCGATGAACCGACGCCGAAGAAATTCAAAGTGTCAAGCTCAGCAGGGAAGGTTATGGCGTCTGTTTTTGGGACGCTGAAGGAATAATCATGGTGGACTACTTGGAAAAGGGGCCACTATTACAGGCTCCTACTATGCAGAACAAATAAGAAGATTGCGGGAGGCTATTAAGGAGAAAAGGCGAGGCAAACTGCGGGCTGGAGTGCTGTTCCATCAAGACAACGCACCGGTTCACAAAGCTGCAATTGCCATGGCTGCCATTCAGGAAGCGGGCTTTGAGCTGGTGGAACACCCCCTATTCACCAGATCTAGCCCCAGTGACTTCTATCTCTTTCCACGACTCAAGGAACACCTCCGGGGCAAGAAATTTGACGATGATAGCGACGTGATGGCCGCGGTTGAGGACTTTTTTGAGAGTCAAGATAAAGATTTTTTTTCTAAGGGAATTTTAGGTTTAGAAAAGAGATGGACTAAATGTATAGACTTGCTAGGAGACTATGTTGAGAAATAAATTTAGTTTTTGATTTTATTCATTGTGTTTATTATTGATTATCATTACTTTTGGATCACCCCTCGTATATATCCATGAATGACAAACAAAGAAATATTTTCTACATATGTAGGTTGAGTGAGATATTTGAGCGTACAAGCTAATATTTCATTGTTCATCCATCTGTGAAGTGTTCGTAGCTGTTATAGCACAGTTAGATCTATATCATTGAATACGTTGATTGCATGAAAATATCCACGATGTAGTAGAAAAAAGGATGCGAAATACTCTCTATAGCGTAACATTACATAATTGCTTACTATGTTTAACAAACTACCTATGTTTAAACACCCTAAACTAATTTACGCTAGACTTGAAGATACTCAAATTTTATCAAGCAGGCTTCGTTTTCCAAAGTTTAGATGTTATTATTACGAAAATCAAATCTCTTCGTTTGAGACAACAGCCGTGAAACGATGTCGCTTTCTAGATATTGTCTATAAAACGTTTTTTTCTTTTTTCACAATCGACAAAGTGTGATTGATGATTTTCGTGTTTGGTCACATAGT
This sequence comes from Ectropis grisescens, assembly GCA_017562165.1. NCBI lineage: Eukaryota > Metazoa > Arthropoda > Insecta > Lepidoptera > Geometridae > Ectropis > Ectropis grisescens. Next base: position 14,437,975 of record CM029773.1, read on the forward strand.
AAAAGTAATTCATAAATAAACTATTTTCGTACAAAAAATTAAACCGACTTCAAAACCACAAATAGGCACTCAAAGCGAAAAATAAACTAAAATCATTATTATAAGCGCTACTCACTCATCTATTTGAAGTCGGTGCCAGCCAAATCTAACAGGTATAGGATATATACTACTTACCTGTGCCTACATAGCATCAATCTACTAACTTTTTGACCTGACTGGCACCGACTTCAAATAGATGAGTGAGTAGCGCTTATAATAATGATTTTAGTTTATTTTTCGCTTTTGAGTGCCTATTTGTGGTTTTGAAGTCGGTTTAATTTTTTGTACGAAAATAGTTTATTTTACTCTTTTTAGTGTACAAGAACAAAATTAAAAGTTTGATTAACCCCCGACTACCTGGGATTTGTTATCTGTACAACATTCTACTAGTCACGCCCTTTCATTTGATACCCATATAAAGGGAGTTGTGAAGAAAGAAATGTATTTCGGCATTTTGTAGAAGCGGCCATCTTGGATTTGAATTTTTTCATAGTGCAAAGTATTCTACTAGTCAAGCTCTTTCGTTTGATACCCAAATTGAGGTAGTAATGAAAAATATAATATAATTCGCCATTTTGTCGTGGCGGCCATTTTGAATTTGAAATTTGTTATAGTACATAGTATTCTACTAGTCAAGCCCTTACATTTGATACCCAAATTGAGGTAGGTTGTGAAGAAATATTTTGTCCGCCATTTTGTGGAGGCGGCCATCTTGAATCGACATTAACCAGACAGCTAAGAACATTTGCTATGGTATTAACCTTTGGTATTAACCTTGAAATAAAAGAAACCGCATCGAAATCGGCCCATCTGTTTGAGTTCTACTACGGTGCCACAGCAGACAGACAGACACACAGACAGACATCGACGTCACTTATAACACCCCTTTTTTTTGGTCGGGGGTTAAAAACAAGCTTTTATTAAAGCATTTACACAATTTTGTATTGACAGGGTCGAGATTCATAACTTTTGTGAAATCTACAACTACGTCATCCAGATAATTGTACGCAAATTTTCGATTTTTGGTTCATGTTTCAAAAACTACTTGACCGATTTCGAAAAGATTTACCTATATGGGACCATTCGGGAAGCATACCCATCCGAACACAAAAATAATTTTTAAAATCGGTTCAGAGGTTCTCGAGAAATCAGGTAACATACCTAAAAAATAAATAAAAAAAAACACATAGGGGTCGAATTGATTACCTCCTCCTTTTTTTGGAAGTCGGTTAATAAATGACGCGTCCGTTCTGAATTAATGAACCCTATCTTCGAAACAAAAAATACAGATGACGACATCCATTATAAAGATAATAATATATAGATACGATATATTTATCGTTCCCAGTACTAAAATTCAATAATAACAAAAATGACTAATCATGGATAACTGCGGTAGCGAAAATTTTAAATTACTTGTATCCCGCGTAGTTCCCGATCCGTTACTTTGCCGGGGTAAAAAGTAGTTTGTTTTTCCAAACTATCATCTATCTATTTAAAAGACTGGGAGACATTAACACAAGATAGAAGCAATTGAAGGACCGGTAGGTCGGTTTTTCCCCAGCATTGGGTCAGTATAGGATAATTACCTACTCTATCTATATCTCTATATTCTATACTCTATCTATGTGCCAAATTTCATCCAGATCCATTCAGTACTTTTTCGTTGAAAGACTAACATACATGTAAACTATCACATTTATAATATTAATAGTATTATTTGTTTTCATAATTATCGCAAAATTAAGTTCTTAACATAATTCCATATAAAAAACTTTAGGTAAAATTAACAAACAAGATGATAATCTTGCTAAAGAGGACAATAAAAAAACCATTACATAATCGTCCTTTGTTAACGGGTCTCATGCATAATTAAATCTCTAAAATTTGTTGATTTATTATTATGCAGGGACTGGATGTAGTTGCTTCGGCTCCCACGATAGGTAGCTTCAAATCGAGCAATAGTATAACAAACAGGAAGTTGTGAAGTATGCAATTTGACATTATAGAATAACTAGTTGTAAAAATATTACCTAATTATTATCTAGGTATTGTATGTTTCTTGAAATAGGTTATGATACCATCGCGCTATTTGTATTTTTAGGTATACGAGTATACTTAATTATGTATATTGTTGCTTTAAATGGTTCTGCTGAAAATATATTCATCAAACTTAAGATGACATGATACAAATACTATTAATCAAGTAATTGTGATTTAAAATAAAACAGTGTAGTTATCTTAGATTTTCCAGCACACCCTGAGACAATAAATGCACTGTGCCAGACTTGCTATTACTAAGCTACTATTTGGAGATTTGTTTTTGAAGAACTTACGGTGATATCTTGTAGTAATGAGTTGCCATCTCATCGAAACTCTCGGATACCTTAACTCTATAAGTATATATTACAGTATACACGAGAAACTGTTAGTATCCTACTAAAATTATAAACGCAAAAGTTTTAAACAATGCTCAATCACGTCGGAACACCGAAACGGTTCGGGATGAAGTCTGGAACACAAGTAGATTATAGTCACATGTCACATGGAATAACACATGTGCTACTTTTCATCCCGGGGAAATAACGGAAACTATGCGGGTGAAAACGCGGGGCGTAGCTAGTATTGTATATTTTTTTACTTTCAATTTATTACGTAAAATGCGTAAATTTTGTAGGGGGGCGTTCAAGTATTACGTAACGCAAATTTTAAGATTTTAAACACTCTTTGTAATGCAACGTATAAAAAGCCTAACAAAAGACCTAATAAATAAAAGTGGTCAAGTGCGAGTCGGGCTCGCTCATGAAGGTTTCCGTAGCAGCAAGTAACATAATACAAAAATTCTTATACTTCCTTGTTACTTTAATGAGTCTTTTAACAATAGTGAATTTATGAGGTATTAAAATAAAACTTCTTACTAGATATCATTCAAACCAATTTTCGTTGATAGTTTACATGGTACACTCCGCGAGGCATAAGCTGAGCTTTGCATTTGTGTGAATGTACATGGATAGCAATCAAGCAGAACAAAGGCTCGAAAGTGTTCGCAAGAAATCTGTCTCTTGGGCAAAGTCAGCTGACCAAACTGAAGACCGATAGTGGTAACATCGTCTCGTCGAAGCCCGAGATTTTGGAGGAGATTGAGAGGTTCTATGAACAGTTATACACCTCTACGCAAGCACAACCTGTCGTTAGCATGGCAAAAGACCCCAGAGCCAAGCTGACCCGACACTTTACCGAAGATATCCCGGAAGTCAGCCTGTATGAGATTAGGATGGCCTCAAACAACTTAAAAACAACAAGGCACCTGGCGACGACGGAATTACGACTGAGCTTCTGAGAGCGGGTGGAAAACCGGTACTTAAAGTCCTCCAGAAGCTGTTCGACTCCGTCATACTTAACGGTAATACGCCAGAAGCGTAGAGAAGAAGTGTGGTGGTGCTCTTCTTCAAAAAAGGTGACAACACCTTGTTGAAGAACTACAGACCCATCTCACTTCTGAGCCACGTTTATAAGTTGTTTTCGAGGGTAATCACGAATCGTCTCGCACGCAGGTTTGACGACTTCCAGCCGCCCGAACAAGCCGGTTTCCGAAAAGGCTATAGTACCATAGACCACATCCATACGCTTCGGCAGATTATACAGAAAACCGAGGAGTATAATCGGCCACTATGTATAGCGTATGTGAACTATGAGAAAGCCTTCGATTCCATCGAGACCTGGGCAGTGCTTCAGTCTCTCCAGCGATGCCGCATTGACTATCGCTATATCGAAGTGTTGAAGTGTATCTACAGTAAAGCCACAATGTCTGTCCGATTACAGGACCAGTGCACAAAACATATCCAGCTACAGAAAGGCGTGAGACAGGGGATGTTATATCTCCGAAACTGTTCACTGCCGCGCTGGAAGATGTTTTAAGCTACTGGACTGGAACGGATATGGCATCAATATCAACGGCGAATGCATCACTCACCTTCGGTTTGCCGACGACATATTCATTGTGGCGGAGTCGCTGGAGGACCTCGGTGCTATGCTCAGGGACCTCAGAAGAGTATCCCAACAGGTAGGTTTGAGGATGAATATGGACAAGACGAAAGTCATGTCAAATGTTCATATCTCACCTGTACCGGTTATTGTTGGGAATACCACACTCGAAGTTGTTGACGAATACGTCTACCTGGGTCAAAAGATCCAATTAGGTAGATCCAACTTCGACAAAGAGGTCCAGCGAAGAATCCAACTCGGATGGGCAGCGTTCGGGAAACTTCGGCACATCTTTGAGTCCAGAATACCCCAATGCCTAAAGACGAAAGTCTTTAACCAGTGCGTGTTGCCAGTGATGGCTTATGGAACTGAGACGTGGTCCTTAACTGTGGGCCTCATAACGAAGCTCAAAGTCACACAGCGAGCTATGGAGAGGGCTATGCTCGGAGTCTCTTTGCGCGACAGAATCCGTAATGAGGATATTCGCAAAAGAACGAAAGTGGCCGACATAGCTCAAAGAGTAAGCAAGCTGAAGTGGCAATGGGCAGGCCACATCGCTCGCAGAACCGACAACCGATGGGAAGAAAGGTTCTCGAGTGGCGACCACGTACCGGGAGACGCAGTGTTGGACGGCCTCCCACTAGATGGACAGATGACCTCACAAAGGTCGCTGGAAACCGCTGGTTGCAGGTTGCGCAGGACCGTTCGTTGTGGAAATCTAGGGGGGAGGCCTATGTTCAGCAGTGGACGTCTTGCGGCTGATGATGATGACATGGATAGTGTAGGTGTGACAACCGGCCTTAGGCGCGGCGCCATTCTGTCTCGCCGCGCTCCTGCCTGATTGGTGATCACTCACACTAATGCAAAGTTCAGCCTATACCTCGCGGACAAAATTTCAAGCTCCTGCCTGATTGGTGATCACTCACACTAATGCAAAGCTCAGCTTATACCTCGCGGAGTGTAACGTACATCATACACTTTTTTTATTTTTATCATTCTATTATTTTAGAAGTTACAGGGAGACATTTTTTACCACTAATTTGGAAGAGTACCTCGCGCAAACTATTCAGTTAAGAAAAAAATATGTTAGAAACCTCAATATCATTTTTGTTGACTTTTCCATAGATACCCCACACGTATGGTATTGATAAAAAAAAAACTTTAGTTTCAGTTCTATATATGGGACACCCCTAAAAATTTTTGTATTTTTTGTATCAAAATCTTAATGCGGTTCACAGATTACATCTACCTACCAAGTTTCAATAGTATAGCTCTTATAGTTTCGAAAAAAGTGGCTGTGACATACGGACGGACAGACAGACAGACATGACGAATCTATAAGGGTCCCGTATTTTGCCATTTGGCTACGGAACCCTAAAAAGGTCTATTATATCTATTTCAGATAGCATCCCGCTGTTTGTCCACCGTCCACAATACGTTAGTCGAGCTGTCTCTTCTCGCTGCACCGGCGGTAGAGGGAGCGGCGGCATGTTGGGCGCAACTTGCGTGTGCAGAGACGCTTCGAGCGTGCGAACGTCTCGCGGCGAATAATAACGCGCTAGAGATGTGTACTGCGACACAAGCGCCGCTGCTACATAACGCCAAGGATAAGGTTAGTTTTCAATTTGTCAACAGGTGGCGCTACTTGTAATTTTTTTTGTGGTCGTCCTTCGAGCTTTTTTTTTATCTCAAGTTGTTAAGATATTACGAATTACGTGTGTACTTACGTTGACTTACGTGGTTACGAGTTTGATTCATTTTAATTAATCCCGCTCAATCCTTACGACCAGTTCTGGTCACGAGTCACGACGGTTATTACGGCGTCGCAGCGCCCGCCTGTTTACTGCCCTTGAGAAATACTCTCATCATAGATAGTATCTTCACCGTACAAATATAATGGATATCATCGAAACTTAAAACTTACAGTATGACTTATCTACTAAAAATAAATATGTATATAAGTACATTGATACATATAAGTATGTAAATTAATAAACCAATTTCAGTTACACGAGCTGGGAAAACTCTGCGGCCTTCTCCCGGGCTCCCCAGACCCGACTTCTGAACAGCTCCACCTGGTGGTAATGCTCTCAGCTGGCATGGGAGACAATGAGGCTAACAACCAGCACCCAACTGCCACCGACCGGTTGAAGGAAGCTCTCTGCAGCAAGACTAGTTTCCAGCAATATTACTTGGAACTGGCCGAGCTTGCGATGGGTACCTACAAACATATAGGAAGATTAAGGTAGGTTCGAATACGGATTTTTTCCCCTTACTTACTGTTTCTTAATCATTTTTCTGGTCTAGTTAGAAGAGCGGCAACTGCCGATCCGGAGTCTGGTCAATCCCACGTGCACCACTGCTATTTCGAAGACATGTGCGCAATGCCGCTAGCCTAAAAACTGGGAAGGAAAACATCGTGAGGAATCCGACATGTTCCTAGAATCTTTCGATGTCATGAGTTGTCCACCAACCCGCACTGGGCCAGCGTGGTGGATTATGGCCTCGATTCTCTGCGAGAGAAGAAACTGACAGCTTTCCTAGCAGTGGGGACATTTTGTGGGCAGCTTATGCAAGCAATTTTCAAGTGACTCGTGTTTCCCTGTGGCTTTTCCGTTGAGGTTCGAATTATAACGCATCTTCGTAAACTTGAACATCGTGAAATGAACAAAGTTAAGCCTGAGCGTCGTTTCATGGTGTGTTCGCCACGGTAAATTTCAAAGTGCAAAAATGGCATGTCCTATTATGAAATTAATTTTTATTTCCTTGTTTTAGATTCGCCCGACTGATCGGTCGCGACTTGGCTTCCTTCTACTCAGAGCTGGGCGAGACGGGCAAAGCGGTCGTGTTTCTAACTGACGCTCTTCGTTCGTACGAGGAGCAAGGCTGGCGGGATTTGGCCGCCCAGACTCGATTGGAGCTCGTCGCTGCTGCGAAAAAGATGAATGATATGGACAGGTGAGGTATATTCGCCTGGCCTGATCGATCGCGATAGCTGCCACGAAATAGAATGTCCTACTAATGTGATAAATATGTAGTTTGTATGTTTGTTGCTTTTTGATTTCGTAAAATCTTGACAGGTTGAAATTTGGAACGAACATAGATACTCAATTCTAACACGGTGCTTTTTGGTTTGTTGTTGGAACTCATTTTTTTTTAACCTACCCTAGAGGTTGGCGCATAAAATTCCGTTTTATAGAACAATATTTGTATTCTGTATAATTAGTATTTAAAATGTGTATGGAGTGTGATTCAATTCATAACTGAATGAGAACATATTTTTATGTCAGATAAGGATGAATAAAATTTATAATATTGTGAGGACCACGAGTCCCAGCAGTAGGAATATCAAACGGCACGCTAGGATGTTTAAATGCCACTTTGTGGAATATAAAATCTTTATTATGATTTTATTTCAGATACACAAAGCTCTCTGCAACTATAGCCTGTACGGCAGAATTAGAAATCCTAGTCAGAAACTTCTACTTCGAAGAAATGATGAAATCCATCAAAGTAAACCTCTCAGCCAAAACAGAGACCGTACTCTCAGAACTGAACGAATGTTTCAAGATCGTATCCGCCAGTTTAGTGCCATCCGAACGTGACATCTACATCACTGATAATACGGTGCAAACTCAATTGGTAGTTGAGAGTCACTTTCCGAAAGAAGTTACGTGTACCAAAGCGGCGATTAGCATAGAGTATAATAAGGTACGTATATAACAATAGATTAGCTTAAAAGAAAAAGGTCAACGTTTAACATGCAACGTTATACACAACGTTATACTTAGTAGCCTAATGCATATCAAAATTTGTTCAAATGACTCGGACATAAAGATGATTTATAAAACGTCTTCGTGTAGCTAAAACCATGGGCGATAACCATCTAAGTCACCAACTGTCCAGGGCTCTAAGATCAATCCTTAAATTAATACAAGGAATATCGCTTCAAATTAGTAAAAATCGTGATAATTTTAACAGAGCTAAACACGAAGTAGACTTTGATAAAACCCTTTTCAATACTCCAAAAATATTTTCAGGGAGCAAAATGGAAAGCTTATCTTGACTAACGCGCAAATTTACGATCACTTTAAAAGCACATACGAAGTGCCTAAACGCGGGAGCTCGTACGTAGAACCAAACATCCAAAGACCTAATGATCCTCTGACAGGCTTTCAGGGCACCCCACCTAGTGAAGAGGAAGTAAACTATCAAATTAAAAAGAAAACTACTAAATCAGCTCCTGGCCCAGATGGCATTCCTTACATAGTGTATAAAAGTGTCCATCAGTTCGTAAACATATCTTGAATATATTCATTAAGATCTGGTCAAGAAAGCAAGTCCCAGTAGCATTTGGAAGAGCAATTTTGTCCTCATCCCTAAAAAGCAGGAAGTAACTCATCCCAAAGACACCAGACCGATAGCCCTAACCAATACAATTTCTAAAATCTTTTCAGTATTTTGCAAACAAAAATGACCACATTTATGACTAGTAATAGGTATTTCAGGCCCAATCACCAGAAAGGGTTCTTGCCTGGTATTTCTGGATGCCTGGAACACAATACATTACTAGCAGAAAGTTTGAAAGATGCCAGAACACATGAGAGGCAAATTACAGTCTGCTGGATAGACCTAGAGAACGCGTTTGGTTCTGTCCAGCATGAATGATATTTGCCCTAAAATGGTATAACTTTCCTGCTGAAATTATTGACATAATTAATTCTTATTATTGCCACTTAAAATTCGTCATAGCAGTAAACAAGGAATACACAAAACCACTTGAATACAATGTAGGACTATTCCAAAGGTGCTGCTTATCACCAATAGCATTTAATATAGTTATAAATATTTTAGTAGACAAATTAATATCCCGTGAAAAGAAATGGGGCTACCGGTTTAAAATCAACAATAAGTACACTGAGTCAATCTTGGCCTTTGCGGACGACCTTGCAATACTTACACGTAATCCCAAACAGTGTCAAGAATTGTTGAACGAAGTCGATGAGTTCTGTACATGGACGGAGGGAATGAGGACAAAACCATCTAAATGTCATTGTCTTTGTCTGGGTAGAAGAAATACCAAATATACGTCTTACGATCCGGGACTCTCCATAAGTGGCCAAGGAGTTGCCACAATTGCAGAGGCAGTGCCTTTCAAATTTCTTGGTAGAAAGATAGATCACAAAGGACGTACACCATCATTAGAGGTGGTTGTTGAAAATTTCATGAACAACCTCAATAAGGTAGACCAGCAGCCTATCAGCAATATCAAAAAGCATGGATATATGACAACTACCTCACATCACGTCTCACTTGGCCTTTCCTAGTATATGACATCGGTAAAACTCTCCTGGCAAAGCTAGATGCCAATGTCATAAAGATATTGAAGTCATGGTTCGGATTGGCACATCCGGCTGATCCCTCTACTCTTTTAGGGATCACAATAGTTTTGGGCTGAAACTAAAGAAACCGTCTGAACTTTACAAACACCTAAGAGTTACAAAAACGCATGTTTTGGGAAAGTCGCAAGACGAATTAATTACATCTCTCCCAAAAGACAAAACTGCTTCAGACCTGGAATCTAGACTTCAATTCCATAAACAATTTATGGCAGGTGCACAAGTAAATACTGCTGGGTTGGGTGCGAGAAAAAAAAGGGAAGACCGAGACATGGTAAAACCTTTCTACAACAAGACGAAAATGACGGTTACAAAGTGCACGCTATGAATTTAGAAATGCAAAGTGAGTGGTTAACCATAGGTGAGTTCTGTATCCCATTAGCTCTAAAATGGCGCACCTTGATCTATGACTGGTCCCCTGCCTTATTAAAATTTTATCTAAATGCATTCCAAATGACCCTCCTGACCAGAGTAACTTGGTAAGGTGGGGAAAAGCCTCTGAAAAATGTTGCTATACTTGTGGAGAGGCGATATGTACAGCAAGGCACATATTGGTGGGATGCAAGGTGCTCCTTAATGGGGTCATTACTCACGGCGTCATGACAGAGTACTTGAAATCATACGTGAAGCCATGAGCCTTTCGGTAGCTAGAGCCCAAAAGGGATTGACGACAAACAACAGACAAATTAACTTTGTAAAAGAAGGCTCAACTTCAAACTCCAGGAACAAGCCTTACTCAATCCTGGGTACAGCACCTGATTGGACTATTTTAATGGACACGTATGAAAAGCACTACAAAATCCCAGAGGATGTGGGTGTTTCGTCATCCAGACCGGTCATTTTCCTTTTTCTAGAGCTACGAAACGCATAGTCCTTGTAGAACTTACCGTACCGTGGGAAACTAATATACCTAAAGACCACGCGATGAAACAAAATAAGTATTACGACCTCCTAAACGAATTAACAAAAACGGCTATGTAGTTAGTTTATACGCTGTAGAAGTGGGAGCGAGAGGTATACCAGCAAAATCTCTCTATAACCTACTGAAAGACCTTGGCTTATCCAGAAGTGCTGTAAGTTCTATACTAGAACGTGTATCTAAAGCTGCACTAGTAGGCTCATATCAGATTTGGCTGGGCAGGAGAGAAAAACGAGTGGTGAAGGTGAGTGTTGATGTACGTCAGAAAAGGGCCCTTAAACCTACGCCCGAGTCACAAGTCTCGGGAACTACTCGAGTTTTTCTCTCTCTGCCACACGATGGACCCGGCACCCGCACGGTGAATCCATGGAATGCTAAGAAGATCGTCTCTTGCCTTGCAGTTTCTCTGAAAACATTGCCCTTGAAGGCAGACTTGATAATATTTACACATTACTATTTGATAGAATAATTGGCAATAGATGGTACGAGTACTTCCGCAGGTGAACTCTGCAAAGACTACATATAGGTGTTTTTAAAGAGATCTCCATGGCAGTTCCTTCCGAACTTACGCTAGCGCAAAAGGCGTAGGGCATATAACTTAATATTACACATCTCATATGATAGTGCAAGGGCACGTCAGTCGGTACGACTTCGGCTTGGGCATCAGTGTTTAATCTCTAATAACAATTACAGCAAGAAGAAAAGTGTCCGGAAAAGCGGACTCCTCTCAAGACTTTGAAGACTGATTTAGCTGTTAGCGGTAGTGTAAGCTCGCAGACCAACTCTCCCAAACGAGGCTTCGCCGAGGCCGCCGTCGATACTGACTCTACTGTGTTAACTAGGTAAGGTCCACATATCCTTTAATAGTTAGTAGTTTTTTTCTTGTGCACGCCCCAACTTCAACCATGTTTTTCGGGCACTTTGCAAATAAATAGATAGATAGATAGATAGAAACACTTTATTGTTCACAACACAAAACAAAAAATGAATAAACAAAAAGACAAATTCCTAAATCAAGTGAAACAAATGGCGGCCTTATCGCTAAGAGCGATCTCTTCCAGGCAACCGGAGGATGGAGAGAAATTTTATACAGCAAAAGACGGGGTAAGGGACAATGTGCCGTAAGGTATAAAGTACACATACATAATTAAGAAATATACATCCTAATACTTAAAATACTTATATTACAATTTGTAGGCAAGTATAATATACTAATAGACTAATACATAAACATATACATACATTAAAGATATTAGCAAGACAATATGAAAAGAGTAGAATCCACGTAGAATCAGTGAAGTGACAGCTGTGACAAGTATAAAGCCTTAACTTGGTTTTTAAAACAGGCAGTGATGGAGCATGTCTGATAGCCACGGGCAAGGCATTCCATAGAAGAACTGCCTGGAACGCGAATGATTTGCCGTAAAATGTTTCGGAACGTGCTGATGGAGCATTCAACGATAAATTGTACTTCGATCTTAAAGGACGCGGATGAACATTGCTCCAAAGCGTGAAATTTTCTTTTAAGTACTGGGGGGTTGAAGGGTTAAACAAAATATTATAAAGAAGAGAGAGGATATGAGCATTCCGGCGAAAACGGATAGGGAGCCACTTGAGCTTATTACGAAATTCGGATATGTGATCATATTTGCGCAAGCCAAATATAAATCTAATACAGTAATTTTGGAGACGCTCAAGTTTATCTAGCTGGGCCTCGGTTAGATCAAGATAGCAGACATCTGCATAATCAAGAATGGGAAGAAGTAGAGACTGAGCAAGCGTAACTTTGGTGGCAGTGGGTAGAAAATTACGGAGTCTGTTTAAAGATCTACCAGAGGCAAATAATTTGCAGCTTATGGATTCCAAGTGCGCGTCCCAACTTAAAGTTCCATCAAAAATCACACCGAGATTTCTCACCGATTTGCTATAAGGGACAGTTACCCCATCAAAAACAATTTGTGGGACTGTGACCCAATTTATTCTAGATATCATATAAGAACTACCTATGATTAATTACTTGTGTTTTTGTCGGATTTGCGTTCAAACCGAAATTTTTTACTCCAATAATAAATAAGCTGTACATACCACGTTTTTTATGTAAAGTTGACAATAGTTCTTGCGCAGCGCTCTAAATCCAGATGGCTACGCCAAGAAGCGTCACTTGATCACGTGACCACAATAATGTGGTCTATTGCTGTTTTTACTTTTATAGCTTTATACTTGACCACCATTTCGCCTGATGTTAAGTGGCTATGCGGTCAACAATGTAACGTCTCTCTCGCGATCCACTCTCCACTTGAGTACACCAAGATTGTAACGTACAATGCACATTTTTTGTAAGAAAGCTAATGGGATTATTAAACGTTTTTAATTGATACACGGCATTACACGGGTAACTCACGGATGATATAGTCAGTTCAGTCTGACTTAAGTTTCGGCCGCGTCCGGCGGCCTTTTTCAAGGAGAGTGCGCGAGCGTGACCGCTGCTTGTTCGGCACTGTTTGTCAGTGCCAAACATAAGTCGGACTGAATTGACTATATCACACGTGAATTACCCGTATAATCGTTAAAAAAATTACAATACACAATTGCGACATTGTAGTTTCGATTCCAGCCTACACCTCGGAGTAGTATTCCAAGTTCAGATGTACAAATGTAAATCCGTATGTATATCGATTTCTCAATCTGTTACAATTCAATGAATGCAACTAAAGTGATTGGTCATGAATGGGCTTACTTCTCTGCCACGAGAGCCATACCTATACGACACAACGACCGTCACATTGTATATTGCATGAATGCTTCTACGATAGGGTTAGATTTAGAGAGATGATAAATGTAATCAATCATATTTACTGTTTGACACGTACTTCGTTCGTAGAAGGACACTCTCTAGCCACAATCGCCAAATATTAATTGACATGGTTATTCTCCTTTCAGCATAAGACTGGACGACTTAAAACCTAAAAACCCACTTCTCAACCCTCTACATATAACATCTCAACTGCACTACAAAGAGGACAAAACCCTACAAAAAGTGACAGTTGAGTGCCACCAACCCAAAGTAACTTTAAAACGATCAGACAGCACTAAATACAGAAAACCATCGGTGACGACTCGGAACAGCTATCAAATGTGCTTCGCCCTTGAAAATGTTGTACTGAAACCGGGCAAAAATGAATTACAACTAGATTTTGTGGCTAAGCAATGTGGCGCATTCAAACTTGGCCAAGTTTCACTGGTCGTCGAAGAAAAGGTGGAGTTTTTATCGAATGCGTTGCTAACTACTAAAGTGGGGTTTGAGGTGGTGACACAGGGTGTTAACGTGTACTTGAATAAGGTAGAACCGAAGAAGGACTTAGTTGCGGGGCTGGAGCAACAGATGGAGCTAGTTGTTACTAGTGGCAGTACGAAGATTGATGAGGTGGGCTTATTTATCCGACACTTCCTGTCTGGTTTACCCACATAGTTGTCCCGTTGCCGTTATTTTCTCGCTATGTGCCTCGAAAAGTAGCCTATTCCACACTATAATCTGTGTTCCAAATTTCAACCCAATCCTTTTAGCCCCTCTGATCAGATTGAACAACAAACATCCTACTGGAATAACACATATTAAATATTTTTCCAGGGAAAATAACCGGAACGGGTACTACGCGGGTAATACCGTGGAGAGCTGGTTTATAATATTTAGTGTAATTTTTCATCCACTTTAAAAATAAAATCCCAAGCGATTTTATAAACAAAAATGTAATATGCTGTTCCATTGATTAGATGTTTTAGCCTGGGCTTTATTTGATCTATAGTCAAATCTTATTTTTATGTAAAAAAGCCATGTGTTAGCATCTCATTTTAGCGTCGTATTCTTACTAATATTAATATCAGTTAACTGAGACCCATAGTACAAGCTTTGCTTAGTTTGGTTAGACGTTTTGTTAGTTAGATGGCTTTGTGTGAGAAATGTCCACAAATATTTTGGCACCCTACTGGATCAACAACTATCGATGTTGTGAGTGTGACATCAACAATTTCTTATTTCAGAACTCAACAATTCAACTTAAAACATCACCTGGGCTACTTATCCGCGCCTCAGAGGACGAAGACGCCATGTCTCGAGAGATCTCAGTTCGCGTTCCACCGTGCGCCCCCTTTGAGACTCGGTGTTCACCGCTTATCCTCTACGCTCCACTACACCATAGGAAGGATAAAAGCATAGATCATACGGTAAGTAATAACTTATTAATAATAAGTATAACGTTAAGTTATAAGTTACGGCTGGTCTAGTCGGGAGAACGGCGCCTGCCGATCCGGAGACCCCGGGTTCAAACCCCACACGCACCACTGTCTTTTCGAAGTTATGTGCGTAATGCCGCTAACTTAAAACGGTGAAGGAAAACATCGTGAGGAAACCGACATGTACCTAGAATCTTTCGAAGTCATGTGTCATCCACCAACCCGCACTGGGCCAGCGTGGTGGATTATGGCCTTAACTCTCTCCTTGCGAGAGAAGGCCCGAGTCCCAGCAGTGGGAACATTTAGTGGGCTGTTGATGATGATGATGATAAAGTATAACTCCGCTCCCACCCGACAAATAAAATACACTAAAACGTGGGCTTTATGATATGGACTTTAAGATACAAATTACATTGGCAGCCCAAATTAGCAAACCGCTCGCTGACAGCCGTCTGCTAATTTATGTTGCCAATGTAATCTATATCATATTGTCCATGTCATAAAGACCACAGCGGTTACACAGTCGGCGTAGACCTTTAGTTCGTTATCAAAGTTATAAAAGTTACGGTTGATCTAGTCTGGACAACGACAACTGCCGATCCTTAGCCCCGGGCTCAAGTTCCGCGCGCACCACTGTCTTTTCGAAGTCATATGCGTAATGGTTAAAAACGGTGAAAGAAAAGGACATGTAGAGATTTACTACGATAACATGACCCGCCCCTCCAAATTACTGTTTTAATGTGTGTAGTCACATCCTTACGAAAGAGTTTGTATGTAGTTGTAATTATTCGTCTTCAGTAGCAGTACGCACACATGCGTGGTGGTGCGTTGTATATAGTTTCACAAATACTTTCAAACGTTTTGAATTCTGGAGGGGCGGGTCATGTTATCGTAGTAAATCTCTAACTAGAATCTTTCGAAGTCATGTGTCATCCACTAGGCCTGCGTGGTGGATTCTGGCCTTGACTCTCGCCTTTTGAGAGAAGGCCCCGGGTCCCAGTAATGGGAACATTAAAGTAGCTGATTATGCTGTGTCCCGTGGTTAGACCTGCGTAAATTAGAGGAAGTCTACTAAAATATAATCCACAAATTTTTGCGTAATTTTAACGGTTTACACAGTGCTCGCAAGGAAACCTCTCAAAAAGGAGTATTTTATCCCGTTTTTGATACATTCTTCATTCATGCTCCGCTCGTATCTATCTATAAATGGACTACCTAACAAAAATACAAACTTTGAATTCGAACCGGTAGATCCAGAGATTAGGGCGTTGAAATAAAAAAAAAACTCTGTAGCTTTATAACATTAGTAAATTAGTATAGATTATATACATGTATTAAATGTAATTTTTATTACCATCGCCCAAACTATTATAATGAAAGAATTCTCTAAGAATCAGAAAGAGATCACTTTTGATAGATCGCCTTCTGTGCCCATTAATGTGTTGTGGTTTTCTTGTTTTCGTTATCTTCTTACTTATTCTCAACTTTGTTTGTAGTGCCAATGAAGTGTTTTTGCATTGTATCTCCAGGTATGGTTACACTGCCCTTGGTGGGAATCCATAATGGAGGTGCCCCTCCACTTCGCTCCCCCAATGTCTGCGAGTTGGCGTCTGCTGACGTCACACACCCGTAAATTCGTACACGTCACACTCAAGTCCACCGTCGCGCATTTCGTCACATTCGAGATGACGGAACCGAAGTTGGTGTGCGAAGGAAACAATACGGTGTCGGATTTGAATCCGAAGAACTCCGACAATATGGTGAGTAACTAAAAGGGGTACATTTCGGAGAGTGTGCAATTGATCTGCTTGATCTGATACCATCCTGCCGATTTTTTCTATCGTTTTGCTTGTAGCTCGAATAAGCGACATTGTTTCATGTTTGACAAAGATTCGGCCGGCGAGGTGACCCCACTTTTGTGATAAGTACGTAAAGGCTGTGAAATGCGTTCGCTGAGTGGATTTTACTCAATGGTTAATGGTTGTAGGTAGCATTGGGATGTTCTAGATAAGCATGCTTCCTCAGAGACTGCATCGTCGCTTAACATTAGGCGAGACGGCGGTCTAATGTAAACCTATAATATTTAGTTTAAAAAAATAATGAGTCGGGTCAAGTCGTTAATCCTACTAATATTATAAATCTAATATATAAAATTCTCGTGTCACAGTTTTCGTTGCCATACTCCTCCGAAACGGCTTGACCGATTTTGATGAAATTTTTTGTGCTTATCGGGTATCTATGAGAATCGGCCAACATCTATTTTTCATCACCCTAAATGTTAGGGGTAGTCCACCCCAAAATTTTATTTTTTAATTTTTAAACAAAATTTTTAATTTCTATTTTTTTTTATGATACAACGTACAAAAATACATACAATCCTCAATTTTCATCCTTCTACGATCAACCCTTATTTTATTAGGAAATTATTTATATGGCAAAACAACGTTTGCCGGGTCAGCTAGTAGTTTATATTAATGCAGTTTGTTATTAGTTTAATTAAGGTAGTTTGTTGTCCTTTCAAACAAAAACTATTGAATGCACCTGGATGAAATTGGGTACATATATTACATATATAATAGCCGGAACGAGCCCCTAGTATTCTATATACATATCCTATTGACGTTCTTAAAAACTAAGTAACTCTTAAGCTTTTTCTTTCTTTTCAGACTGTAGCATCAGATGGTACAACCGCATCGTTCATGTGGGAACTCCTAAACGATCCTCTAGTGAAGGCAGGGCCGACTAAAGCGACCTTCTCGGTGCAGTACAGACCGCCGGACGTAGAAGAAAGTAGGCTGTTCACGTGCCCGTTCGATATACAGGACTACACGACGCTGTTTGTGATCAGGACGAGGTTGGAGCCCAGTAAGGGGTCGGACTTTTATAGAGCGTCGCAGGTTTGCTGTTTGCAGCTAAGTGTGCAAAGGGTAAGTGTTTAAAGTACTTTTGACGTGACAACGTCTTATAAATTGGTTTGCCGGGTGACACTTCAAGAAACTGCGTTACGCTCCGCTCACGTTATGCGCTCACAACGAGAGCGAGTGAGAGGCACGCGTCCCTTCCACTCGGGCATGGTTAGCCCGCCTAAGAGCGAGAGAGACCGACATAAAAAGTGAAAGGCACGCGTCCCTTCCGTAAAATTATTTTACCACTCAAAGTCGTTGTCACGTAAAACTTTCGCCCGTATACCGACTTTACAGGCAACCAATTTTTTTTGAAGTGAAAACTTCTTTTGGCGCATCTCAGACAGATTTTTTGTGGACTGTGAATTGAATTCTAGCGTCACGCTCGGGAATGATTAGAAATCTTCGTATAAACTCGGAACCATGGCTATTGGCCAACTATAAATGCGTCAGCATTTTCCATTGGGCCATCTAGAACTGCGTCAGCATTGTCAATTGGCCATCTAGTAATGGGACAGCATTTCTCGCCGGCCATGCTCAAGGCCACGCCCTCGGGTTTCGCCCGCGTAGTTTCTAAAGTAAGCTTTCAAATTCTGAGTTATAAGTTTTCTCTTCCATCTGCGGTTCCTATGACTGCCATTTTTTAAATTTAGGGAAGTATAGGTAGTATCAATAGGGTTATAAATCTATACCATCGCCCTGTACCCGTTTAACGTTGAGTCTTCGGACACCTGTAAATGTGATTTAAATTATAAGTATGATGTGTGCAATGTTTCAGGTTAACGAAACAGAATATACGTCACTCATGTATGAAGTGTTAGCTGATCAGACGATGTGGGCCGTTCTAGGAAGAACCGCAGGTAAAATATAAAGGATAGAATTTAATGTAGAAAGAAATTGTAGAATTCTCGCTAAAGAACATATACATATACATACATGAATATTAACCTATATTTAATTGTAAATTTATGATAAAGTTATTTGCTCAACAGAACCTTTGTTCAGCAAATAACCAAAAGGACCTTTGCTGTTGGTAGCAGCCATGACTTATGCAAAGGTCCAAGGGGCCTAAGTCCAAAGTTGGATTTTGTGTAGAATTATTGGTGATTTCACTGTTCGTCCTTTATTAAAACAAGTTTATATGTACAATGCAGTACAGAACCCTTTCGCCTCAGTACAGGTTTTCTGCGCATCTTGTATGCGGAGAGCTTAAAAAAGATAATGATTTAGTTGCTATGGATCTCGTATGGCCTCGGCTTTTAAAGATTAGGCTACGTCAAGTCCTTTTTGAAGTGACAACTTCTTTTGTGTGAGGTGTTAACACAGATTTTTCGTAGGCTGTAAATGAGCCGACCCGTCGCGTTCTGAGCGGGTGAACTCGGGACCGCCGAGTGATGTTCCCCATCGAGAAAGTTAGAGTCAGCTGATCTTCGCTAAGCTGTGTTTACTATATTCAACATATATGTAATCATTGTCATTATTAATTAAGTTTTCAGCACACACATTTTTTTGAATAAGTTCTATGGCAATAGGTACGGTATTTGACTAAATTTCAAAACCCGTTTAAATGGTTTTTGATTACATAATACATATACATACCACATGGATAGTATTAACATTCAAAATAAATGTTTAAAGTATAAACCGTTTACTGTAGTGTAGATGGAATATTTACTGGCGTGTGACGTCACCAGCGTTGCCATCCTTAACAGTGCGTTTACGTCGAAGATAAAGAATCGGTATTTTTTTAATTTTCATTGGCGTATTTTACAAAAAATACACATTGTATATTCCAAAATAGAGTGAAATATGTTTACTTTATGTGTTATCTGATAAGATGATCATAATTTATGCTATATTTTCAACATTTAATGTTTATATAGTACCTACGAACGAATCTTAATCTTAGTCACGAATAATTCATTGTTTACATACTTCGACGTTTCGGCAGCGTTACAACCGCCGTGGTCACGAAAAGACTGAAGAAATTGCGGGTCGTCTCATTGCGACATGAGGGGATGTCGATCTACCCTCATTTGGTCTTCAAAATCGAAATAAAAATCGCAGGGTTACGGTTATCAACACGTCACACGACACTAACTGTATCACCAGGCTTCTCCGAACTCACTCCGCGATGCGTACATTTATCTATGACAGGATTCCACGCTGTCGATAACCGAAAACCATCCTCCCGATTGAATATACGAAGGTTTTTTAATTTCTAAGGCTTCCCGAACTATCCTTGCGTAGTAATGACGTTCGGTGGAGAGAATCTTCGGGTCATGGCGCTCGATCCAATGCCCAGTTCATAGTCATAGTCATAGTAGTTTATTGATAACAATATGAGTTACAAGTCAATTTTTACAAATAATGATGAAGTATTCCATGTCAATTTTTCCAAATAATAATAAATTATACTCTTACTTCTATACAAAGTATTGAGTAAATTAAATAAAAAATGTCAATTAAATCACATCATAATTAAACATTAAAACACATGATATAATTTCACTGAATAAATAATATAAATCATCTGGTGACTAGTTTATTTAATCAACTTTCAGCTTTTCCATGTCATCGAACCTGTAAAATGCCTGTTCGGTAAGCCAGTGCTTTAGCTTGCGCTTAAACGAGCCTCTAGTGGGCGCATCACGCACCTCTAACGGTAACCTATTGTATACTGTCGGCGCCATGACGTGTATCAACTTAGAAGTCTTGGTGAGGGTGCAGGGTACAGAGCGGAGCCGGTGAGCGTGCCGAGACGGATGTTGAGGCCGTGAGTCCCCTACGTGAGCGTACTCGTCTATAT
Organism: Ectropis grisescens; assembly: GCA_017562165.1. NCBI lineage: Eukaryota > Metazoa > Arthropoda > Insecta > Lepidoptera > Geometridae > Ectropis > Ectropis grisescens. The sequence continues at coordinate 14,458,258 of CM029773.1, forward strand.
GGTCCCTAGCATACATTGCCGCTTGGAAACATATCACACTTGGGACCGTAAGTATTCCCATCGATTTAAAATATGGACGTGCAGACGTTTCCTCCGGTACCCGTGCAATCGCTCGCACTGCTCTCTTTTGTAACACGAAGACACGCCCCAATCGGCAGCACGACCCCAAAGTTCGACTCCATACAAGAGGAGCGAGTGCACGGACGCAAAATAACACTGCCGAACTTTATGGTATGGTAGCATCGCAGAAATACGCCATAATGCGAAGCAAGCCCGGCCTATCTTACCGCATAACATGTCAATGTGGTCAGCCCAAATCAGCGAACTATCGAGCTGAAACCCAACAAAAGTGGTTGATTCCACCTGACTCATGTTAGTGCCACCAATGTTCACGACTAGTGGTTTATTAGAACGTCCTGCCAGGTTAAAATGAATGAAATGCGTCTTAGTAGCGTTTAGCATCAGGCCATTGATGCCAAACCAGGCATTGAGACTATTCGCAACCACATTCAGCTTCCACTCGAGTTGATCCACAGCAGGTGCGGTGACAACGACAGCGACATCATCTGCGTACATCAAGACATGCCCGTCCTCAATGCTCTCCGGGAGGTCGTTGAGGAGAGAGAGAACATGATATTTGAGAGCGAAGAGCCCTGCGCCACCCCAATAAACGTGTCCAGGGGCTGCGATCTTGCTCTGCCTCTATCTCCCACCACGACCTGGCACCGATCTTTCATGAAGTCAGAGAGCAGATCTAGAGCAGTACCGTCCAGTCCATAATGTTTCATTTTAATGGCGATTACGTCACGATCGGCAACATCGAACGCTTTGGAGAGGTCGCAGAAGATCACCGCGACCTGCTGCTTTCCCTCTCGAGCTTCAAGCACCCGTCGCACCAACTCCACAGCCAGCGACGTCGTTGACCTTCCCCTTCGGTATGCATACTGCCTATCACTTAGACACTGACACTCTGTGAGATATTCCGTGATACGTGCACTCAAACCGTGTTCGAAAATTTTTGCTAACCCCGGAATAATTAAGACAGGCCTATAATTATTTACGTCCTCTTGTTTGCCTTTTCCTTTGTACAAGGGTGACACTTTTACATGCTTTAACGCCAATGGATATCTTCCCTCGATACGGCATTGGTTGTACAAGCATGACAGAATAGGTGCTATATATTGTGCTACAGAACTCAGCAACGCAATAGAAATTCCATAGGCATCCTTAGATTTCTTACGCGCCACACCTTTTGTAAGTATTCGGAGAACCTCATGTGGCGTGAAAGGTCTAATCAAAAGACTGCGATCCACAGGCGGCCGCGCCGCAGCAAGCACGCCTGAGGCCGCCGCGACGTCAGCTTTAGGTGCTCCGGATGTCGCCGCTATACCTACAAAATGAGCATTGACATAATTCACGGCATCACTTTTGTTAAAAATTTTGATCCATCAGGCCGAGCAACCACCTCAGTGAAATCCAGACGCTCCCTAGCTCTTCCAGTTTGTGAGTTTACTATCTCCCACATCGTTTTGACCGTATTGTCAGATTTATCGATAATGTCATTGTAATATTTACTTCTCTCATACCTAAGTATGTCGTCGAATTTATTATGGAATTCATCGTATTTTAAGTTTAATTCAATATTATCGGGATATGTCAATTTCAATTTGTTCATGTCAAATAATAATAAATTTAAATTAATAATTTCATTTGTGGCCCATACGGTTTTCTTGTTTATTATAGTTTTCTTAAGCAACGGGAAACATAGGTTATGATTATTTTCTAAAATGTTAACTAGTGCACGAGCCAAACATTCGGACGATGTCGAATACTTTAGCGCCAGTTCCTCCCAAGCGATGCCGTTCAACGCCGCTACAAAGTTACACTTATTAGCGGGAGTGTACGACCGGCTAAGCGCGACGGGCGCCGGGCCCGGGCCGGCGCGGCACGGCACGGCCGCGCGCACCGCGAGGTGGTCAGACAGCAAGGTGCTCGCGGGCCGCGCGCGCGCCGCGTCGGCCCAGCCCGCACCCACGTACACATGATCGATGCTAGTCTCAGAGCGACCATCAACCCTAGTCGGAAAATCAACGATATTCCTTAAGTTGTGCGTGGATAATATATATATCGCTTAGTTTTCTTTGGTCAGAATTGGGCGGACAAATTGTATCTATATTGAAATCGCCTAGAACAACAAACTGTCCCGCATCTTGAACTAACTTATCGAACAGGCATTGTAGAACAGGAAAAAATAGCGTTGTGCTTGTTATGTTTGACCTATAGATACACACAACTGTAAGCTTCCTTTCAACCAGTTCGATGGCAGAAATCTCGCAAATTTGTTCTATCGACATCTTCGAGTAACATTCTAAATTTTTATATTTTATATTATTATTTACATATATATCATTAAGTTCCCGGATCAATCAAATGCTCTGCAATCGCAGATTTCTGTGTCTGGCGATTGTTTACAGCGGCGATATGTTCCTTGATCCTTTCAGCAATTGTACGCTTTGTTTGACCAATATAAGAACTACCACAGCTGCAATCCACCTTATACACACCTGGAGTCTGAATTGGAATTACGTCCTAATATGTCTCATCATCTAGGATAAGGGTGTATACACAGTTTTAATAGAATACTCCTTTAACAATGTTCCCCACCTTATCTGTGATGCTTTTGACATAAGATAAAAGCCGGCTGCCTCTCGACATTCATCACTTTCCTTTTCTGCCTTTTTCTGTGTTCCGCTAACTTCGTCACATTATAGCCATTGCTTTGAAGTACCTCCTGAACGTGTCTTTTTTCCGATTCTAAAATTATGTGTTCAAATCGCGAAAGTTTAAAAACAATATTTTCAATATTGTCAAATACCGTATTGGCCATAGAAACCAAAAGGATATCACGGAAATACCCAACCAGACTTGCGCGAATACCTTTTTAAAGACTTCACATTTTATTACAATATTGGTTTAAGCTATTACACTAGTTTTATTAATTACGGGATATTTGGCGTAGTTATATGGGGGCAGGGGAGAGAGAGTTTTTTTTTAATATTGTCCAGTGTTTATCTTTAATTCTTTTTTTATGTATTACAGGAGTGCTAACAATCGATTCGAGTAACACGGGACCCGCAAGTGTCACGTTAGATGTAATGCCATTGGTAGCGGGCTACTTGCCGCTACCGACGGTCCGGTTCTCTAGATACATCGCCGCCAATACCAAAGGTACACAATATTATTCTAGTTGGACATTGCTATTCAACGCGGGAATGCAGCTTTATGGGCACCTTTGCGCCGGATACAGTTACAGTTCGTGGTGGGTTATTCGGGGATTAGTTTTTAAAGGGAGAAAAAAACCGGCCAAGTTCGAGTGGGACTCGCGAACGAAGAGTTCCGTACTAATAGCAAAGTACTAATACCAAATAAACGGCGAAAACCTCTTTTTTTTTATGGGAGCCCTGTTAATCATTTATTTTATTTTATTTTCCATTGTAAGTAGGTAATAGATTTTATTTTTTTAATGATTTTATTTAAAGAGAACATAAAACTACATATTCTGTGAATAGTTAAAGCGTCTACCTGACACCGTTATTAGTATCGAGCAAAAAACGGTAAAAAATCAAGTTTGTTGTATGGGAGACACCCTTAAATATTTATTTTATTTTTAGTATTAATTGTTATAGCGGCAATAGAAATATATCATCTGAAAATTTCAGCTATATGACTATATTATTAATTAAAATGAAATGAATTACTAAGGGGGCTCCCATACAATTTCGGAGGTTTTCGCCGTTTATTTGCCAATGGTACGGAACCCTTTGAGCGCGAGTCCCACGCGCACTCTTGGCTAGTTTTTTTACGTCTCAAATTGTCATAGACAAATTTAAATGCTAGAAGGTTGATAATGGAGTTTTCAATGTCGTTTAAACCTATTGGCATACTTTTTTTATGTAACCTCAGTTGTCCCACTGCTGGGCAAAGGTCTCCCCCCAATACCTTCCACTTAATCCGGTCCTGTGCTTCCATCGTTCAGTATTTCTTAAATGTTCCGAGTTCGTCCTTCCATCGCGTTGGAGGACGGCCCTGGGGTCGACTAGACGATGGTGTCCACTCTGTGGAAACTTTGATATTAATATTCTTACTTATTTGATATTGATATGATATACTTAGAAATTAAAATTCATCATGATTTGCCTATCCTTATCCCATTTCATGTGGGGTCCGTACAACATGTACATTTCCTCCATTAGTCTTTATCATTCGTCAAATCTGAGATTACCCCTTTCCTGTTCATGTCCTCTTTTACACAATACTTAGCTATTAATATTAAATAATGTATGTTGTCCACAGATCCGAAGAAGGACATTTCTGCGCATCCACGTCTTGAACCATTCAGTCCAGGACAAGTGTACCACGCGAGTAAAGCGAAACAAGTCCACGTATTACCGCCCGCGCCTAAAGAACATATTGAGCCTATCGCTTGATTACGGAACTGTCAACTCCCGCCGTTAAATTGAACTGATGAGAGGTAGCCAAGAACATAAAAAATGCAAATTTGTCGAATTTCATTCCAGCAATGGAGAGAGTTCATTTGTTTCGCTCGCACTGTAGTGAAAGCACTCTCTATCTTTGTCTAACTCGACAGAGAAAGACACATCGAATGTTCTATTAGTCTTCTTAACCGTTCCACTCTCAGGTAATTGTGTAAATAATTTTGATCTTTATAACTGAAACTAAAAGGTTTTTTTTTAAATAAATTGGGGATACCCAATCCGGGATAGGTTAATTTTTCGGTTTTAAATCACTTGACTGTATCGTTCGGACGAACTGAAACGGGTATTGAAATATGAGCTTTATCGCATACACTAAAGTTACAGTGTACAGTATTAACATGAAATCGCAAATAGCTCGTGGTAAGTTTTTCGCAAATTGCTGTCATTGTAACGTGTCACCTTAGAAATGCAAACTTACAATAAAACGTGCGAGATTAAAAACCTACGGTAAGTTAGGTTAATTTATAATCGTCTTTTAGATTATAAATTAATAATTTAGCGACTTAAACATAGCGTACAAGGGCTCCAATTTCAATTACCGTTACTAACTCGATGGAAACGCTGCGGTGTAGTTACCTACGATATTTTTTTTAAAATTGCATTTGCCACCCCACGGGCTCTGGAGTCCATAGTCATTTATCATTTGGATTCTATTTTTTACATCTTGGGTTTGGAGAAGAAAAGGGAAATAGGGGGAACCCAATATTATTTTAAACTTTTGATCGTACGTAAAATTCGTTCCTACGGTCTTAAAGCTGTGAGTACACATGAATTGTACAAGAAAACTTCCACTAATAATCTCAAGGGTATTGACACATATATCGTGACGTTCATTTGCGCCGTACAACATTAATGGATACGCTGCCTATAAAAGAACTCACCAGTACCCTTAGTTCAAGTTGTGACTGTTAACGCCACGGAAACTCGTATCGTTAGATTGTGTGAAATGTTCGTTGGTGCTGCTTTACAAAAAAACTTTATTTTGAATTACCTGTACCTATAATGTACAATGTACATAACATGTTACCGTCAATAAAGCTTTATTTAATAGAGATGTTCTAAACAAAATTGCCCAAATTGCATTCAAACGATACGAAATTTCGCTAAATTTGTACTAAGAATATTTTATAGACCTCTACATCAGTAGTGTGTATAAACATTAGCGCAGAAAACAGTATGACATTTAACATTATTGATCTCCGATAGTAGGTCAGTGAGTTAGTTCGCTACTACTTATGCAATTAATGAGCTATAATAACTCTTTAGATGTTTAGGGACTTTTAGGCGCGGCCATTTTGTCATTCTACATGTTTCGGCAAAGGCAGTTTTGTATGAAGAAAAATGGAAGGATTTTGGTGGCTAATATAATTAGATTTTGTAATTGGGTGGCTAGATTAACTAGAAAAAAATAGTTATTTGTTATACAAGATTTTTCACCTTGTGCTCTTTTGATTCCCTTGCTACGCTCAGGATTCTAATTTTGAATCCTTCGCTTGCTCGGTCATCAAAATTGAACACGCGGTTAAAAATCAACTTTGCACTCGAGTGCAACACGTAACTTTTCATCCCACCTCAGCGAGGAAATGACTAAATGCAAACGTTTAAATGTTTTCGCGCTAAGCAATATAAAAAAAAGGAAATACACCAATGAGGTTCCGAGTCTGAGTTTTTAACATATAAAAAAAATGTATGATGCATTCGACACCAAGGAGGTAGAAATAAATAGGTTGAATTATGTTTTGAATTCAAAACCTCAGTGCAAACACACGATGTTCTAAATTCAAATTTACTTTAACCTCTAGAGGGTAAAAACGACTTTTGCGCCCTGATATCGAGGAGCAAAAGTACTCTTTCTAGTCTTTCCGAGCTGGTTCGGGATGAAAATATTATTATATGTGCAAAAGTAAAAGTTTGAAAAATATTACAATTCAAAAAAATATATATTTGCAGATATATTATTTTAGTAGTTCTTTATTTTTTGGTTTTATTGACCAGGACGTCTACTCTCTTTCTACGAAAATCGTAATTTCGAAATAAACTCGCAACTTTCCTACTTTGATCCGTCGTTTCGTCCGTTTAAATGTTCTAAGCCTACTCTAATTAGAGTCAAACAATGTTCTGTCGGACGAAACGAAGTAGAACGGAGTAGGAAAGTCGCGAATTTATTGCGAAATTACGTTTTTTGTAGAAATAGAGTAGACGGCCTGTTACGAGAGAGCGAGCACAAGACAAGGTACAAGCCGGCATCGATATAAACCAATCGATGTGCCCTGAGTAACTTGAAATTGGTAACAAACTGCGTCTCTGTGTGTCGTACGTAGACACATAACCAATCTACTTGACCCCTAGAATCGCTAGCGGCCCGATATACTGTGGTTCTAATTATTTTGGTTGTTGACAACAAATAGTGATAAGTAAAAACGTCCGGCGTTCACCGCTTCCTGCAACCGACTGGAACGGAAAGAGTGAGCTCACTCTTCCCAACAATGACATGATTCCGTGCGCCCTGAAGTTTGGGAGGGCACATCTATGTATTGAGATCTTTGCAAGCCGGTATAAGAAAAGTTTTAATAAACCATACCTTACGCGCCTCGCTCGTACACTGCGTGCCACAAGAAAGAGATTTGATCATTTTTATATTTAAATGGTCACTGACAGCAATAAAAGTTTATTTCAATGATTTAAAAAAAAACAGTTTTAAAGCATCCAATAAATGACTCTGATTCGATTATTTGTTTCAAAATACAGGGAGCGTTACAGATAAAAAATATTTGTTCATTTTTAAATTAGGATTGATACAAAATACGTCCACTTTAAGAAGATATTAATTATGCTACAAATTAATGTAATGAGCTCAATATTATGATAAACGCAATTTGTATGTATTTTATATCGTAGGTTACGCATAAAGGGTGTAATACTAAGCCGAAACACGCGTTATCTGAGTAAAATTAATAACGATTCCAAATCGAATTGTGACATCTTATCTTATACCTTTGAACGACCAATTCTTGTAGGTATATATATATATATATATAGAATCTGAATCTCGGAAACGGCGCGAACGATTTTCATGAAATTATGTATACAGGGAGTTTCTGGAATGATAAATCGAAAAAATAATAAAATAATTTATTTTTAAAAAACACCGTTTTATGCGCCTTTTTAGACAATGAAAAACTGTTACATAAAGATTAGAATGCGACGGTAAATTTCGCGACGCCGCGCGACAGTATATTAGCTCATTTGGGAAGAGGTCATAATATGGTGGTAGGTCCGGGTTCGAATCCAGCCGGCCGCCTTTCTTTTTTCTAGTAAAAATTTTTTTTTGGAGAATAGCAAAGCTCGGTTTCTTAAATACGTACTGATGGTCATCCAGGTACTACTTTATAAAACGTAATATGTGAATCTGCATGCAATAAATAAATAAAGAAAAACAATAAAATCAATGCAAAATGCTATTTGCTTGCTCGGTATTACTACCGCCGATAGTGAAAAGAGTGTTTACTCCTTGTAACCTGGGTTTCCTCAATCTAAGAGTGAATCTTCCGGCAAGCGTGTTACTTTCGATGTTAACTTCATCGATAGAGTTAAAGTCAATCATAATCTATACTAATATTATAAAGCTGAAGAGTTTGTTTGTTTGTTTGAACGCTAGGATCTCGGGAAGTACTGGTCCGAATTGAAAGATTATTTTACTATTGATAGTCCATTTATCGAGGAAGGCTATAGAACATAACGCTACTATTAATAGGAGCATGAATCAAGAATGTAACAAAATCGGGAAAAAATATTCCTTTTTGAGAGTTTTCGTACGTTTCGTGGTTTGACATGACACATGACAGCATGTGTCTAAGATTGTGTCATTGAATATTACAGATTAAACACCTCTTGTATATAAACCTTTGCTTATCAAATTTGTTTCTAAATCTGAGGTGGTACGACCAATTTCCGACAGGTGGCGCAGCAGGTAGCTGAAGAGGTGTTTTGCTTGAAAGCGATATTATCTGGAATTACTGAACCGATTTCAGTCATTCTTTCACCGTTGTACATTTACGGGATCCTGATGAGTGTTATATAATATACCACAGGCGAAGCCGGGGCGGACATCTAGTTCCATATAAAAATCCTTTAATAAATTCCATGAGCCGTATACAGAAAAAGAAAATATAGTTCCAAACTAGGTATAAGATGGCGCTAGCTAACTGTGCTCTTATTTTATTTCATGGAAACAATTAAGCAATACACAAAAAATACATAATATTCTTCGACTAACCATGTTGTTGTGTGATGATGTGTAAAAGTAAATGGAGAACCAACAATTCTTGCCATGCCATTATAAAAATGTATGTTTATCGAACGTAATTTATGTTCAAAGCAGGTTAGGTGACAGGCGCTTTCTATTATGGATAACATTTTTAATCGTTTTTTTTTTAAGTTTGAATATGGCGCATTGGACTCACCATACTCTTTTTTAGATAGATTTTTTATGTCAGGGATAAATATGCTCGTATAGAATATCTTTATTCGTCATATAACCGCGTTATGTAGTTATTTAGTAAGTAGTTGTTCAAAATGACAAACATAATATATATGTTCTCGACTTATTACATCATTTCTGCGTAACCCAGACTAAATGTTGAAAAACGCTTACTGTATTTAAAGAGCTTTCAATGTAATCCTTGAAAAGTTGGACCATCATCTTGTGATAAGCATAAATAAGCTTTTAAACATATAAAACGCCACGATACATTCTGTGAGTAGTTTTTAAAATTTGCTACCTATATTATTTCATCGATAGACAGACATATATTGCAAAAAATATTTACAGTACAGTAAATATTTTATTATTGTTATTTACATATTTATTGTATTGTTTTAGATTTCGTTTCAAGAATATAGGTATGCATGTAACACAAACATAAAAAACACTATAAAAACCTAAACCTAGATAGGCAACGGGGCAGGGTCCAGGGTACTATAGGTGGTTAGGGCTGTAAAGTGGAAAACATCTTGACGATGCGCGTGCATCTGACCCTTGATACAACCATCTAACGCAAGCAACGCATTTTGCTATATGCCCTTGAGATACTTGGTCTCTTCACCGATACGACTACTTTATGGCTTTGGTAGGACTCTTTGCAGACTCCGTCACATATTTTCCAGTTATTTTACAACCAAGCAATAATGTACGAGCATCACTATGTTATGGATTGAAGGGCAATGTTACTAGAGAAAAATGGCAAAGATATAAATCATCTTATATTTCCGGCGCAGTGCACTACTAGGCAGTGAGTTGAATTACTCTTGTTAAAAAATGGTTGAATGGCACTGAGCTATTACGGGCAAGCGTGTTGCTTTACTGTATCTTATAATAAATATCTTTATTTATTGTTATTACTACCTATTTTCACTGCCAGGCATAGGTTTCTATTCCTTCAATCCAGATAGACCGTAAATATGATAACCGTAAATATTACATAAAAAGTCTAATCCGTTTTAATCGTGTTTTTTTGGTTATTTCTTGAAATATGATAATTGGTCAATGTAATTCCTTGCCCCAAGACAAATAGAATTGAACCTTTCCAGTGATCCTGTAAAAACAAATTTCAAAACGTGCTTTAATAGGAAAATGAAAAGTTTTTTAATACATTATTTAACAAAAATTGTACCACTGATGACAAATAGCGAAGGAAATGTCAGTGGTGGTCGCCATTTTCGTTTTACAATGTGATCGTATAAAAGATCAGACCAAACTAAACCAATACTCTGTAATAGATTTTTTACGATTTTTATGATTGTGTAGATAATTGATTATATGGGTTAGATATTATTTTAAGCTTTAATTTTAGGAAATGTTATTCTCATGTTATAATAATTATATGTAATAGTTAATGTTTTCATTTCAAAAGCCATACATTTGCGACAACGATTATTTTCTGACTAGTCTCATCTTGTCCCTTCTGTTAGTTGTTTGTTTAGATTTTGGTGCTTTGTGAACCAAATTTATATGTATTTGTGTTAATGATAAAGTGGCTGATTATTTATTAGGCGAGTTAACAGTGGCGTAGCCGTCGAGGATCAAAATGCTATGACGCTCCTGAGCTGGTTGGTAATATATGCCATCTGAGGAAAAATGCCGTAGGTCCCCCTTATAAAATAAATCGGCTTAACGTCCACTAGTTCTGTTCATAACACAACACTTTCAGCAAAATTTAGATAATCTCTAAATTTTGTATGATATGTATGTAAAAACCTGCTAAAGTTTATTTTCGCTACAGAAGAATATAAGTTTATGTCAATTGACAAATTTGACATATTTTTTTACCCACCTGTCATTCTGAAAACGCATCATTAAAATTAAACACAACTTCCTCACTTGTGTCTAATGTTAATAAAGCGTTTACATAGTATACCATATTCACCACCAAAAGTTTTATTTTATTGCATTTAATTTTAGGTGGCCTCTACTAACGTCTACCAGCCTAACAGGATTATGTTATTGTGGTGTAGTAATATAAGATACACAATTGTTGTAAACTACGGTTTTGATGGCAGTAGCCACTATTTGCGTATTTAATTACAACAATAATTCAGGCAAAGCTTGAAATTTGATAGCATTAGCTGATTTATTTTAACGGTCAGAGCCTTCATTGACAAAACAAAAAGGGCTTTACTTTAACAAACACCTTAAAATATATAAAATGTGAGTTGGAGTTTCACACTGAGGGTTCCATATACGACTAGACAAAATCTAAATGATTTTAAAAGCCACTTTGTCATGATTAGATTAGGTTCGTTGTATATCTTGTTATGATTTAAGGGTGTATATAGCATGTTAATAAAATTCAAAACTTAACTCGGACGTAGTTGGGTAAAAAACTTGGTGTTTACTAGCATATGATACTGGTTAGTTTTTTTTCGTTTGAACGCTAATTTCGGAACTACCTAAATTATTAGAAAAAAATCATTTAATTTTTAAAGTTTGTACTCACATTGAAAATGTACGTGACTTCTTCGCGACTAAATGTTTTTTTTAATCATTCGTATTCAGAATATCTGTCAAAAATAATTCTTCATAAACGTCAAAAGCGAAGTTTTCATTTTGTTATAAAAATGTAAGCTTACGTCAATGTTAATAATTTGACATATTTTTTCACCCATAAATCATATTAATCTGTCGTCTTGAAAACGTATGTTTCGGTCATTACCATTAATGTCAGTCATCATTCATTACTGCTGTATGTTTCGGTCGCGTTACGACGGCGAGAGGTCTAGAGGCGATAAAAAATATCACATTAAGTCTGTATAATATTTTCAATGTGAAATCTTTTGGCATCTATCTTAGATTGTCCAGATCACGGGTAAAATTTGTAAGCCGTATATAATTTACTAGTGAATACGTATGGCACTGCTACTGATTTTTATAATTTTTATAGGTTATGAGGTATCTGGATTCCTAACCCGTTAAAGGGATAATGTTTGTATTTTTTTTCTTATTTGTTACTATCTGTGGTTACCCTAAAATCTCATAAAAATAATTATTCAATTCATTAACTTACAATAAGAACTAATGTGCATGTGTGATTATGATTGTCAGACAACATTTTTAATTAATTATCGCCATTACTTATCCCACTGCGAATTAAGTATTTCTCTGACTATAATACTATCTGCCTCGGTCCTGTCCAGGTTCGACCCGACAGACAAAAAACATTTTTCTTTTAAATAATATTAATCTCACTATGAAATCAAAATGTTACATAGCTTTTAATTGCAGCAAGGGTTTTTCAGAATGCATACTAGAACACTAAACGAAAACCGATTTTATTTGCGCACTCTTCTTGAAAAAAGCCGCCAAGTGCAGCGTGCAGCTGACAATTAAATCGCCTTTGGACGATCATATCACACATGAGATCACTAATTTAAAATTAGCTTATTGGCCGTGCGAATGATTTGAAATTATTTTAAACTAAACAGTTTACCTAAAATTTAACTTCACACTGAACTTACTGTGCTCGTTAATGTTATGATTTTACATTTAATTTTTCTAAGAAATGTATTAGCTAAAACATAGTTATGAGTTTTATTTAACGTTTCATGTGATATAGTTGAGTGTTAAAATATGCTTGAAAATATATGCATGTAGCAAATTGAAAATTGGGTGCTGTACTCAGTATTATGAATTACTGTTTCTGATGGTACTAAACCTAAAATCGCAAAAAGAAACATTCCATTCATATTTTGGCTATAGACCAAGGATCATCTTTGTGTTCGACATTTTTTTCGTGATTTTTTATTTTCATCCCGAAACTAGTAGTTCATAATTATGACTACAGTATCATAGGCCATTTCGCTAGGCGCAACCTTATTGCAAACCCTATTTATCGCCTGGATTATCCTATAATGGGGCATTTTCAGAGTGCAGAAATATATCTGTCAAAGATAGTTCTCAATTTCGCCAAAATTGGCGCCAATGTTTCATTTTGTTATAGAAATATAATCATAATGTCAATAGGTTGAAAATTCCTCATTCAGTCATTTACTGTTATGCTTAAGAACTTAATACATACTTAATAATTAATTGTAAATTGATTTTTCGCTTATTGACTGCCATGCATATGCTTTACCATATTGCATACTCAACTATAGCTGTGAAAATAATATTGTAAATAAATAAATGATGTATAAATATCTCACGAATGTATGTATGATGTATATTTAGAGCTATGAATATAGTATTTATTGTTAGTGTGTGAGTTTTATTTAAGTCTAAAAATTATGTGATAATTTTGGTGGTGTTTCAATTGAGTGAGATTTTGTTTGTGACCGTTATAAAGGTATGGTGGCTTAGTGGCTACAGCGTAATATACGTAGTATAAATTTCACAATCGTGGGGTTCGAATCCCACTATCCTCACTCGCCTCTTGAGATATACATCTCTTGTATACATCTTGAGAATTTTTCATCACCACTGTTTTTAACAGTGAACAGACACTGTGAGGAAAATGGCGTGTTCCAAGAAAACATCATTGATTGACTTGCGTGATTAGCCAACCTGCACTTGGACACCGCGATGGATTATAGTCATTGCCCTCCAGAGAAGAAAGTGAAAGCCTTAAGGCGCTGAATATCGCCAACTAGCACTTTTTAAACACACATTTAACAACATGTATATGGTTTGAGGCTTTTAGTAAAATATATGTTATTCTTGAACATATTTATTAGGTAACCTATTGTATCAAAACACGATTTGGAAAAAAAACTCGATAAGAAAAAAATCCTAAACTTACCTCTAAAATAAGTTTTAGATGTAAATATCTGTGTCATTAATAAACATACATTATTCAAATTTTATAGGTAAACGTATCATTTTTTACTAAGGGGGATGGAAGATTTTGTATTTTGGATTATGAAGTTTAATTCGTATTAATTAATTGTCTTTTGAAAAGCTAACTCGACCGAGCCGGCCCGTGTCTTGCTTCTCGCTTACTACTATGAAGTCCAGCAGAAAGCGCTGATGCGCCTTGCTAAAAGGACCTGTGTCGCTTTGTCGTCCGACGCTCGCAATTCAAAAAAATAAAAATAAACAATTCTCACAAATTCATGCAGCAACATCTATAAAGTTCATGTGGTTTGAAAATTCGACACTACAGACATCTGTAGATTTGGCGCAATGTTTAAAGCGGCAGATGAAGTCGTTACGATTTACGATCCTGAGTTCGTATCTCAGCACTACGAAATCTTTTTGTTTTTTTTTTATATTGTTTTGTTAGATATTTTCTCCGTTGTTTTCAAGGTTTTATTTCTTTAGTTCTGTCTGTTCTGAGACACAGATTAGAAAATAGTTCCTAAGTAACCAGAGGCTTTTCATCAAATCTTAAAATTAAATCTACTTCCCAGTTCCTGATTGAAGTTATATAAGTTTTACAAACGGTAATAAAGTTCATATGATGTGAAATTTTGGACCCTACTGTAACTTGTCAGTTTGGCTCGGTGGTACAACCGCGTTCAAGTTTTCGAGTTCATATCTCATCACTGTGTAATCTTTTGCATGTTTTTTTGATATCGTTGTTGTTGGATATTTTGTCCGTTGTTTTCAAGCTTGTATATAGTTTTCGAGACACAGATTAGAAAATAGTTCCTATAGAACCCGAGGCTTATCATCAAATAATCTACTTCCCAGATAGATTTGTAACTTCGGTCGGTATGGTCGGTAACTTCAGTTACCGACTGAAGTTATAGATACCAGTTGAAATTGTGTTCCGGTTTGAAGGGCAATGTTTCCAGATAAATTACTGCCCTTAGAGATATAACATCTTAGATCTCTGGGTAACGAGCGCAGTGCAGTGCTAGGTAATGATTTGGACTTCTAATATTCTAATAGCTGTGTGTCATTGAGCTGTTATGTGGCAGGCATGTTGCTTACCATCAGGCACATGTCCTGTTCGTCTCGTCACTTTTATTTTAAAAATAATAATTGTATAGTTGAATATTACGATATTTTAACGTGGAGCAGTAATTGAAACAGCCGAGTGACACAACGACATTTATTGGTTTACCCACAAGTATAGTATTAATCTCTAGCCTACCTACATCACACTACCTACATTGCAACATGCGCGGTCCGAGGGGGGGGGTCACGGGGGACATGACCCCCCCCAAAATCGTATACGTCGAACAAAAATCTAAGAAAATTAAAAATATCTAATAGTACATAGACTATTTTTAACGCAGGAAAACAACTATAACGGGAACTACGAGGGTAAAACCTTGGGGGACTACTAGTTAAGTATTTTTTTGCTCGATTTATTGTATGTCTACTTGTGACCCCCCCCAAAACCTAAGGCTACGTACTGGTGACCCCCTCCAAAATTCGAGGCTGGGACCGCGCCTGCATTGCAAGACAATGCTCAGTAACAGAATAAATATTAGTACCTACAAGGCTCAGTAATTAAACAAACTAGCTTTGAATCACCGAGGTGTTCGGACGTAGGTGTACAAAAGAGTCCTTGCATAAAATCTTAGCTATGTTTGGTTAATATCGACTCAAGATGGCCGCCTCCACAAAATGGTGGACAAAATATTTCTTCACAACCTACCTCAATATGGGTATCAAATGAAAGGGCTTTACTAGTAGAATATTATTATACGTTGTAACAAATTTTAAATCCAAGATGGCCGCCACCACAACATGGCGAATCAAATTTTTTTTTTCACTATTACCCCAATATGTGTATCAAACGAAAGGGCTTGACTAGTGGAATACTATGCAATATGACAAATTTGAAATCCAAGATGGCCGCTACCGCAAAATATCGAAATACATTTTTTTTCGAAACTCTCTCAATATGGGTTTCAAATGAAAGGGCTTGACCAGTAGAATGTTTTATAGAAAACAAATCCGAGGTAGTCGAACCAATGTTTTAATTTTGTTCTTGTTCGATTGAGCGATGAATTAAAATTACCCAAATCGGTGCTTTAAAACTAAAAAGCCACAACTCAAAATCATTTTATCTTTGTTTTTCAACTATTTTTCTATTTCTGATGTTTTTCTATCATTCTCTGTGTATGTTAATTAGCTACAACTTGATTATTTTAGGTATATGATTATTTCAACATTGTGTTAAATATAACCAAAATAATTCAGGACATTTTTTTTACTTTCAAAGGTTTACACTTGACCGCCATCTCGCCTGATGTTAAACAACAATGTGGTACAAATACAAAAATCTTTATTGCTGTTTGCAGGTAAGATAAGGTGATACAAAACATTTTAATAATTGACCCATACAAACTGGCCTCTTCTTCTAGAGGCATGCAATATGTTTGCCTACGATATGGAGCGTGTTTACCTAGAAAAACCGACTCACTTTGGATTTGAAGACACAAAGATTGTAATTATCGGGGAAAACTCACTCAGGCAACGTATTCCACAGCGTAGACAAAAAACAAAAAAGAGTCAAATCTCTTTGTTCGTGCCTTTGGAACATCCACCATGAAACGATGTCGCTTTTTCGAGATGCGAGCAGTAGCCCTGAGTAGATAGCCAAGCCGAGACCTTTTCTTGCACTCATAATGTTGACGTATCTATGATGTCCAACTCTTTGTCAATAGGTTGGTAAAGGTATGGTCCAGTAAAGGAAAATGCACCCTGGCCAAAACCGGTTCTTGTTTTAGGTATTGCCCAAGTGTTACGTCTCTTTTGACCTTTCCGCCAACACATTTTAAAGTTGTGATGGGAGACTTCAACGCAAAACTGAGCAAACGTAGATGAGTGAGAGTGGGGATTTCGGATATGGGCAGCGGAACCCAAGAGGGCAACGTCTAGCGGATTTCTTGGAAAGGAGAGCATCTTTATGATGAACTCCTTTTCAAGAAACAACCACAAAGAAATTGAACCTGGATTAGCCCAGACGATTCCACAAAAATGAGATCGACTTCATTATGACGAGTAAACGGCAAATATTCAGCGATGTCTCTGTGATCAGCAAGGTTAAGACCGGCAGTGATCACCGTATTGTAAGAGGCACGCTGAATCTAAACATTAAGGTCGAAAGATCACGTCTAATGAAGTCCATGCTCCGACCAAATTATGCTCAGATCGAAGATCACTTCGAATCCTTAGATGAATGCGTAACGGCGGACGAAATAAACGATAGGCTAGTGGAAACTGTTCATGCGGTTGGCAGAAAATTTTATAAGAGCCGACGCCAAAACAGAACCGAAAGCTCTCCGATCAAACTCTAGATCTTATGGCGGTCAGACAAGATATGCGACGTATGCTGCTTCAATACTTCGAGTATTGAAGAAGCAATCAAGCAGAACAAAGGCTCGAAAGTGTTCGCAAGAAATCAGTCTCTTGGGCAAACTCAGCTGACCAAACTGAAGACCGATAGTGGTAGCATCGTCTTATCGAAACCCGAGATTTTGGAGGAGATTGAGAGGTTCTATGGACAGTTATACACCTCTACGCAAGCACAACCTGTCGTTAGCATGGCAAAAGACCCCAGAGCCAAGCTGACCTGACACTTTAAGATGTCATATCTCCGAAACTGTTCACTGCCCCGCTGGAAGATGTTTTCAAGCTACTGGACTGGAACGGATATGGCATCAATATCAACGGCGAATGCATCACTCACCTTCGGTTTGCCGACGACATAGTCATTGTGGCGGAGTCGTTGGAGGACCTCCGTGCTATGCTCAGGGACCTCAGTAGAGTATCCCACCAGGTAGGTTTGAGGATGAATATGGACAAGACGAAAGTCATATCAAATGTTCATGTCTCACCTGTACCGGTTATTGTTGGGAATACCACACTCGAAGTTGTTGACGAATTATACGTCTACCTGGGTCAAAAGATCCAATTAGGTAGATCCAACTTCGACAAAGAGGTCCAGCGAAGGATCCAATTCGGATGGGCAGCGTTCGGGAAACTTCGGCACATCTTTGAGTCCAGAATACCCCAATGCCTAAAGGCGAAAGTCTTTAACTAGTGCGTGTTGCCAGTGATGGCTTATGGAACTGAGACGTGGTCCTTAACTGTGGGCCTCATAACAAAGCTCAAAGTCACACAGCGAGCTATGGAGAGGGCTATGCTCGGAGTCTCTTTGCGCGACAGAATCCGTAATGAGGATAATCGCAAAGAACGAAAGTATCCGACATAGCTCAAAGAGTAAGCAAGCTGAAGTGGCAATGGGCAGGCCACATCGCTCACAGAACTGACAACCGATGGAAAAAAGATTCTCGAGTGGCGACCACGAACCGGAAGACGCAGTGTTGGACGGCCTTCCACTAGATGGACAGATGACCTCATAAAGGTCGCTAGAAACCGATGGTTGCAGGTTGCGCAGGACCGTTCGTTGTGGAAATCTAGGGGGAGGCCTATGTTCAGCAGTTGACGTCTTGCGGCTGATGGTTATGATGATGTGACATTGTTTAAAATAATAACTAAAATATTTACAAGTTTAATAACTAAAATATTTACAAGTTACGCTCATTTATACTGCTCTACGGGATTATTTATTTTTATTTATTTAGTATTAGTAGATGAATTTGCTTTTCGTGGAGTTGTGAACGAAAGCAGGTGCGATGAAAACCATAACACAAAAGTCTATCTCCATTGTTGCTGAAAATATAACTTAAAACCGATATTAGTTGTTTACTTCACGCATAAATGTAAAATGTGACTTTTTGTATCAATTTAAAGCTTAAATTGAAAAAAATCGATATTATTTAAAGGTTATAAACTGGCAATAATATAATTGGTTGAGGGGCGGAAATAATGATTCATCATCATGATCATCTTCCTAAACGAACGAGAAGAAACACAGCGCTGCTCTAGTGTCAAGGAAAAACATAGAAATATATTATTGTAACAACAAATGCATTTGTCGCAAAGAAATCATAAATGCCGCTACAGAATTCTACGCTAATCTATACAGACAAACAGACATACAAACTCAAAACATGGTTTCCTGTAGCTACACAGATACCTCTCCAGCACCCCAGTTTACAGAAAGTGAAATATTGAAGCAGATAATGAGACTTAAGCCAGAAAAAAGCCCAGGACCGGATGGAATCACCAATGAATGTATCAAGATTGCGAAAACTCTACTAATTACACCAATCACTATCCTATGGAATAAAATACTTGATGAAAAAGCTGTGCCACAACAATGGATGACATCGGAAATTATATTACTGTACAAAAAGGTGACCCAGCTGATATAGGCAACTACCGTCCTATAAGCCTAATGCCTTGTTTCTATAAACTATTTGCGTCCTGTCTACTTGAAAGGATAGCCCCAGTAATTGACGCTCACCAACCGATCGAACAAGCCGGTTTCAGAAAGGGTTTCAGCACGATGGATCATATCCAAGTGGTTGACCAAGTGATAGAGAAATATTCAGAATTCAATAAACCTCTGTATTTGGCTTTCATTGACTACAAAAAGCTTTTGATTCAATTTCACACGAGAGCATATGGGAATCGCTGAAAGCACTAAACACAAAAGGAAAATTATATCAATATCCTAAAAATATTTACTCTAACAGCACAAGTAGAGTTAAACTGGATAGAGTAGGAGAAGTAATCAACATAAAGAGAGGTGTTCGGCAAGGAGACCCCATCTCACCAAAATTATTCATAGCAGTCTTACAACATGTAATGGGAGAGCTGCCATGGTCTAATCAAGGGATCAATATAAATGGAAATTTTTTAAGTCACCTCAGATTTGCTGATGACATAATTTTATTTTCGGAAACCCTGAACAATTAAACAAAATGGTGAATGAGTTAAATCAGGCAAGTATAAAAATTGGCTTGAAATGAATCTGGAAAAACTAAAATTATGACTAACCGCAGTGCAACACCAATCTCAATAAATAACGCTCCCCTCGAATTTGTAAACCACTATATATACTTAGGAAAACAAATCTCCTTTAGCAAGGAAAGAAACAATGAAGAACTTAACCGAAGGGTGGCGATTACCTGGAACAAGTTCTGGCACCATAAGGAAATACTAAAATCGCAACTTCCGCTAGCGACCAAGAAAATAGTAATGGATACAGGACTTCTACCGTGCCTCACCTATGGTTGCCAAACTTGGACCTTCGATCTCAAAACCAGGAACAAAATCCAGACTACCCAGAGAAGAATGGAAAGAAGTTGCCTAAGTATAAAACTGAAGGATAAGGTAAGGAACGTTGACATTCGAAAGAAGACAAAAGTATGCGATGCTTTAACTTTGCAACAAAGTCTAAATGGAGGTGGGCGGGCCACGTAGCCCGTTACAGGGACGATAGATGGACTCTACGGTCAATAAAGTGGTCTGGGCCGAAAGGCACCAGATCAAGAGGTAGACCAAGGGCCAGATGGGCAGACGAAATTGTAGCGTGCGCAGGTGGAAGTTGGCTATACAGAGCTAATGACAGAGAAAGATGGCATTCCTTGGGGGAGGCTTTTACCCGAACGGGGTCCATGCATCAAATAATTATGTAGTAAATAAGGAAAACAAATATTAATTAAACCAATTACAAAATATAATTTATAACTCCAAATCAAGAATAAAGTGTAATAAATGTAATTGTATAATAGGTTACTCCAATAATAATTGTTACCGTTTAATTATGTACTATGCATGGAATCAATTAAAGCTTTATTATTATTATTATTATTATTATACGTATATCTTTATTTCCTTAAGTCTAAGTTTTTACAATATTTATATAAAATAACATAAAAACATTATAAAAACCTAAACCTAGTTTGCCGCCAGCAGCGGGGCAGGGCCCAAGCTACCGGTGGTTAGGGCTGCAGACTGAGGAACCTCCTGACGATGCGCGCCGTGTCGAGGATGACCGCCTTCTGCATCTGACCCTTAATCCAACCGTCTAGCGAAAGTCTCTTGAGATGTTGGTCGAGACTTTTCGCTACAAGGCCGTTTGCCGATACAACTATTGGGACTATGATCGTCGAATCAACATCCCACATGGCGGTAACCTCATGAGCCAAGTCAAGGTACTTGCTAAGCTTGTCCTTCTCAGCTTTCACGAGGTTCTCGTCATGTGGTATGGTGATATCGACGATCACAGCTCGACGCTGAGACCGGTCTACCAGCACGATATCAGGCTTATTGGCAACAATAGTCCTGTCCGTGATGATAGAGCGGTCCCAGTAGAGCAACGCACGACCATTCTCGAGAACTGGCAGAGGTGCGTACTTATAGTACGGCACCTCGGACTCGACAAGGCCGTGTCGAAGAGCAAGTTGCTGATGGATGATCCTGGCTACTAGGTTATGTCTGTGCAAGTACTCGCCGTTAGCAAGATGCGAACAACCGGAAATAACATGACGAAGAGATTCGCCTGGACGGCGGCATGCCCGACAAATGTCGACCGTACCGTCCTTCATTATGTATTTCCGGTAATTGTTCGTCTTGATAACTTCGTCAGCAATTGCACAGGCAAAACCCTCGGTTTCACCGAAGAGGTCCCCGAAGCGTAGCCAGTTCACCGACGCGAGCAAATTCACATCGGGGCCCGTCAGGCCCGATAGAACCGCCCGTGCAGCTCCTTGCTCTTCCATACTTCCTTGCGATCATCAGTGCTGAGCACCGATGGTTTGCGCCAGTTCTCGTTTGCCATTGAAAGAGGCGTGAAGCTTCTGTCAACTGCCACAACATCACGATGCATCCCGGACTCACTGTTGCGGAAATAATCCCTAAGACTGCATACCTCGCGGTTGTGAAGGTTCTTGGCATTTAAAAGCCTCGACCTCCACACTTCCGCGGGATATACAACCTCATAACAGATGAGCGCGGGTGTAGCATTCGGTGTGTTGTGAGCAGTTGACGGACCTTTCTGTCCAGGGCGTCGAGCTCAGTCTGAGTCCATCTCAGTATGCCAAAGGAGTATATCAGCAGAGGCATTACCCAACCGTTGAAGGCTCGCACCTTGTTACCGCCTGACAGAAGACTTTTGAGTACTTTTGTCAGCCGGCACAAGAAGCGCTCCTTCACCGATTTCTTAATGTCATCTGCTGATATACCCAAAGACTGTGACATACCGAGATATTTAGGTCTCGTCTTCGGAGAGAGATCTGAGAGTTATAGTCTCGGAAAGTTGTAAATTCTCTGAATTTACTACTTTCCCTCGCTGTACATGCATGACCGCACACTTGTTCACACCGAACTCCATCTTGATGGCGTTACTAAAACCTCCGTGGTTTTTAATAGCTCCAACAAGTCTTGGCGTTTCGGTGCAAAAGTTTGAGGTCGTCCATGTACAACAAATGAGATATAACCTCACCTCCTCTACGAAGACGATAACCTAACTCTGAATCCTTCAGCAGAGTGCTGAGAGGATTCAGACTTAGGCAGAACCATAGGGGACTTAGACTGTCACCCTGAAAATGCCTCTTTCAATCCTAATCAAGTCCTCCGAAACAAAAGAGCTGTCTACGCTACCTGGTTGACGAAGGACTGTGACCCACTGTCCCATGCATTTGCTTAGAAAAGATTTTAGAGTTGGATTTATTTTGTACAACTCTAAAACCCTCTCTAGCCATGAATGGGGCACCGCATCATAGGCCTTCTTATAGTCAATCCAAGCAGAGAGGGCTCCTTTGTTTCGTTTGACTTGTTGGCAAATGGTCGTGTCAATGAGGAGCAGCTCCTTAGTACCACGGGACCCAATCTTACATCCATTCTGAGAGGAGGCCAAAACGTTATTCGCGACAATATGCGCATTTATTTTTGCTCTCAGAATGGATGTAAGCAGCTTGTAGATGGTAGGTAAGCACGTAATGGGTCTGTAGTTCTTCGGTTCCGTGGTACTACCAGACTTATGGAGCAGGAAGGTGACTCGGTGGTCAAGAAACTGGGAAGAGAACCCGTCTCCAGGGCTTCTTGGAATTGTGTTGCCAAACGTTCATGTGAGCACCGAAACCACTTTATCCAGAAGTTGTGCAATCCGTCCGGTCCAGGACTTTTCCAGTTCTGAGCCGTCCGGATAGCACAACTAACGTCTATGGAGTCGATTGTAATAGACTCCATGGGTTCGATAACCTCACATGCACGTTCGATAACACGCATCCAAGCTCCCTCCGTGTGCTGGACAGGCACCGACCAGATGCTGCGCCAGAAACTTTTCATAGCGCTGACATCCGGTAGCTGCGTGTCGTTCACACGTGGACTCGTAGTTCCTCCCAGCTTCGGTACACCTTCCTTTGATCGCTCTGGAAGTCGCGATTTTGCCGATATCGATTCACACGCTCTCTGTAGCGGCGAATACGGTTTGCCCACGCATAAACTTTCTGCTTCAGATAGTCAATACGTTCCGTAACATTGGCAAGATAGTGCTGAGGACTGATACCAGTCCCAGCGAATGCCTGTGTTACGAAACGCATGACTCGGGGACGACTGTTCCCCTGTCTGAAGCAGATTAGCTTTGCAATAAGAACCCTGAATTTGCTGATACGCCGTTCTATTCGCACTTGCCATGCGGGTGCATCTCCGGCGGTTCGCGTTGTACGGTCAGTGTCTGGGAACTTGACACGTGCAACGCGACAAACCGCGATAGCACCACAGTACAGAATAGAATGGGTATCAGTCAAATCCTTGCTAGTTCCCAGGTAGGGCACTAGCAAAGTATTCAGGGCTCCCATCAAAGCCAAATTACGTCTATGTGTGGGCAAACGCGGTAAGCGCGGCCTAGAGTTGGGTGTGGATCTATACCGCAAGATTGCGTCTTCCAGAGTGCTCCTCAGTTGCCCTCTTACCTGATCAGATACATAACTACTCGCCGAGTCTTCCTCCTCGATGTCGGAGTCGACCTGGGCCGCAAGTGTCGCCACTGACGTCGGCACTGAGGCCAGTGTCAGGGTCGACGACGCGGCGGGCGGATCCCGAGTCGAGGCAGAAACTGGGCGAGTACGTTGTTCCTCCAGGCGTAGCCGATCAAGTACCGAGCCATCCAGCAGATTGCAGCGCCAGATGGCTCTTACTTGATCAGAGAGTCGTTGAGCGGACACGGCGACGGTCGGTTCGAGGGCCTGAAACAGAAGCAGCATCCTGGCACAGTACGCGGTCATTATTATTATTATTATTATGCTGTAGGTACCCCATATGGAACAGTACTGAAAAAATGAATATCTACAAAATCAATGCATTTCATTTGTTACTAGATGTCCGCCTCGGTTTCGCCGTGGTATATTAAATAGCATTCATCAGGATCCCGTACATATCCAACGGTGAAAGAAAAACTGAAATCGGTTCAGTCATTCTTGAGAATATCGCTTTCAAATAAAATACCTCTTCAGCTGCCTGTTACGCCACCTGTCGGAAATTGGTCGTACCAACTCGGAGATTAGCAAAGGTTTTATATTCAAGAGGTATATAATCTGTGATATTCAATGACGCAATCTTAGACACATGCTGTCATGTGTCATGTCACAACACGAAACGTGCGAAAACGCTCAAAAGGAATATTTTTCCTGATTTTGTTACATTCTTGATCAATGCTCCGCTTCTATTAATAGTAGCGTTATGTTTTATGATCTATAGCCTTCCTCGATAAATGGACTACCCAATAGAAAAACAATCTTTCAATTCGGACCAGCACTTCCCGAGATACTAGCGTTCAAACAAACAAACAAACTCTTCAGCTTTGTAATATTAGTATAGATTATTTTCACTTATGTCTAGACACTATATAGAACTACATATATATTTTTACTCGATTTAATAAAATCATGTATTGTATTTTAAGACATATTCACTTACGAAATAAAAAGAATTAGGAAAATTTGGTTATCCATATCGAGGTAGAAGTGAAAAAATATAATTCGGGATTTTATGGTGGCACCCATCTTAAATTTTATATTGGTCATAGTGTGTAATGTTTTACTAGTCAAGTTGCCAGCTATTCCACCGCCAAGCAGTAGTGTGACAAGAACAAAATTAAAAATTTTAAGTAACCCCGACTACCTCGGATTTGCTATCTGTAAAATATTCTACTAGTCAAGCCCTTTCATTTGAAACCCATATTGAGGAGTTGCGAAAAAAGCAATGTAAGTCGCCATTTTGCGGTAGCGGCCATCTTGGATTTTAAATTTGTCATATTGCATAGTATTCTACTAGTCAAGCCCTTTCGTTTAATACCCATATTGGGGTAGTAGTGAAAAAATGTAATTCGCCATTTTGTGGTGGCGGCCATCTTGGATTTGTTATAATGTATAATATTTTACTAGGCAAACCCATATTGTTCTTATTGTTCATTTGATACCCATATTGAGGCAGGTTGTGAACAAATATTTTGTCCGCCAGTTTGTGGAGGCGGCCATCTAGAATCGATATCAACCAACCATAGCTAAGAACAGCACAGATATTTACCTTCAACTAAAAAACCGCATCGAAATCGGCCCATCCGTTTGAGCTCTACCGTGCCACAGATGGACACACACATAGACTGACAGACAGATAGACAGATAGACAGACAGACATCAATGTCAAACTTATAACACCCTTTTTTGGTCGGGGGTTAAAAACATCACAGTTTTCCGGTTTAAAGGAAAAAATACAGTATGATTACAGGGCTTTGATATGAAATCCTACTAATATTTTAAATGTTCAATATATGGATAGAAATAAATTGAAAAATATGGATGTTTGGATACTTGGATGTTTATTGCTTAATCACGTCGTAACGTTGGGTCGGGCAGAAATTTAGAACACATGTAGATAATAGTCGTGGCGAGCGCAGTATAATGCAACGTAATGATTAGGATTCTTTATTTTCCAATACCTGCGTGTCACTGCGCTATTATAGGCATGTGACTTACCATCAGGCACATATACTTACTGCTCATCCCGTCACAACAAAAATACTTTTATCACTTGTTAATAAAAAGAATGCCCTAACTAAAATGATATAAAAGTGATTTTGGTTTTGTTTTGTTTGTGGACCTTTCGTTACAAAGCAGCGAAATGGCGTCGCTGTATTATTATTAAAAACTTGTTTTCCGAGTTGTAGTATGCAATAATGGTGGATTATTTACTCGTAGCCTCGTCTAATGATAATGATGATTATATTATGTACTATTAGTATCCAATCCTACTAATATTGTAAATGTCAATGTTTGGATGTTTTTGCTCAGTCACGACAAACATCAAGTCACGTATAAACGGATCGGGCTGATATTTGGAAAACACGTAAGATTATAGTCTGGAATAACACACAGGCTACTTTTATCCTGAAAAAATAACGGGAACGGGAACAGTGAAGGTAAACTCGCAGGGTGCTGCTAGTCAGCCCCGGACCTTCAATATTTTTAGGCGGGGCAAAATCTGAAAAAATGCCGCCGGGCCGCCACTAATATCTAAATATATTCAGTGTTTAAACCGAGCAAAGCTCGGTCACCCAGGTACTTACACATGTACTTCACTAACAGTGAATGTTTTTCTTCAAAATTCGTACAATAATTTTAAAGAAATGGATTACTTAATATGTAGTGATTCATCTTCCTGGCTTAGCTAATTTATGCAATTTGTTTTTTATTTAATATACAAAAGGACTTTACTTAGTCCGTTAGAAAAATAAGAGAATCAGACGAAAAAAATTTGTAAACAGCAAAAAGACGTGCATTTCTAATTAATAAAAATTTTGAAAAGCGCCATCTATGAGCATGAGCATGGAAGCCTTTTGTTTCCATCAATGCAAATAATTTTACTGAGTGCACGCAACTTCGTGTGGCGCTGTCTTATCGGAGTTGTAAAGGGGCGGAGCTTAATTTTGCATTCGTGAATTTCACTCAGGTCTTCCCAGCGCCTTAATCCGAGAGAGATTGAGAGGGCCCGAGTCCCAGAATTGCGAACATACAATGGGCTACTTATTCTGAACGTGTTTTTCGTTCATCACTTTTGTGTCGTTACAAAATGTGACGTTTTCAAACGAGACAAAAAATTGTAAAATAATAGTTTAGTAGTAGGTAGTAGTAATCATGCAGAGTCCATCTGGGGTAGTACCATCTCTGGCAGTTATTCTACCAAAAAGCAGTAACGTGCGTGGTTTGAAGCGTAATGTCTTCAGAGAAATTACAAGGCGTAGAGACTAAATCATCTGATATAAAATATGTATACAGTGTTAATACTGGCAGATAATCATCCTGCATTCATTTTAAGCGCATGTTCTGTTTATTTAAATTAACAACTCTCATTCTACAACTTATGTTTAAACTCAACACACATCCCAAAAAATTTACGATGGAGCACGCTTACCTAGAAGAAACCGAGTCACTCTTGACTTGACACAAATATTGTAGCCGTCAAACCCCACTCAGGTAACGCATTCCATTTTTTTTTCTTGAAAAATGCTCATTACGGCTGGCATTCTTTAGTATGTAAATTAAACCTAAATCTGAAACAAATTAATGGCTAAATATTCAAAGGCCTAGATAGAAAAACTATTCCTCAGATAAATTATGGCTAAATACTCAAAGAACTATGATGTAATGGATACTTCTACCACAGATAAATCACTACGTAACAGATAAATCACTCCAAGGAAAAATGACAATACCTACTGCTATAATAACCTACTCCCTCTAGTAGCTAGACGTTGCAAGCCAAAGTGAACCAAAGCTTACGACCATAAAGTTGACTTTGCTCTGTAGGTGCGCGCCGCCACGTGCTCAGCGTAGATTGTCAGGGCTGCCTCTTTCGATATATATGTCAGTAGGTATTTGCAGTAAACTTTATAATTTGAAAGAAAAATAATTTCTTCTGTTTTATTTTTTAATTATCAAGAAATTATACATAACTTACAAATGTTTTATTTTGATGTACTTAATGTTTAATAAATTTTTTGCCTTGGCGAAATTCTCGGTTATTAAACTTAATTGTGGAAAATATTCTGAATCGTATAAATAATTTAAGTAGGCATTCTTGTGGGAAACAAGGGCAAGGGGAGTTAAAAGGAATATTTTTTAAAAGATCAAGGAGCTTGCGACCGGGTTTTTGTCTCATGTTAATTTCAAAATTTTTAACAAATGTGATTTCTAGATTTTTTACATAATCGTAAAAGGAATCTGAAGGTACTTTTAAACTTCCATAAAAAGACGATGTTTTGTTGAAAGCTTTAAAATGAATGAATATTCTTTTATGATTAACATCCTTCAACAGTAATGATTTACATCCTTCAACTGCACATAGTGTACCACTATTTTTATTATTAGTTTCCATCTTAAATTAGTAAGTAACAAAACAAACAACGAACGTCGGGCTACAAGTAAAATATTTCCTCGCGTACGAACGCTCCGCGCGGCTGTCGGCAACCCACTGAGAAATAAGCAGTCGACTGCCCGGCGGCCGGTAGGTACTTATCGCGCGCAAGTACATGGAGTGAAAGAGGCCTGCCTCTACATACAAAAAAATTACAGACTGGAAAATATCTACAAACTGCCTAATTGGCGGCTTTATTGCTAAAAGCGACATCTCTCATAGGTGCTTACAGAATCTAAGTCATAGTTTTTCACAAAAGAATAATCAACTTCTCGAACTTGGGTATTCTTTTCCTTACAACGCAACGGCAACAATGAGGCGTTTTCCAGACTCAAAAAGACTTGTCAAAGATAGTTCTAAATATTGTCAAGTGTATCAACCTCAGATTGGTATCAACAAAATAAAATAGTGGCGCCACCTACGGTGAAATTGGGAACTGTATTTGATAGGTATTTTTACGTCTTGAAATCGCCTCATTGTCTTGGCTAAATATACGTAGTGCGGTGTCTGTAATGTGAAAAGAAATAATGGCAAGGCAGCCATCATTCAGATTCTTGCCTACCACTGATTGGTTATTTTAATTTATGGACTATGTCGTAGAGAAGTGAAAAGACTACTGGAAAACAAATCGATGCTTTTAGCAAATTCTTCATTGGATCAATAAAGTTTCAGTGTCTTTCAGAGCCAGATTTTTCGTGGGCTATGCATTGAATTCTAACATCACGCTTGGGTATGACGATAAGAAACTTTCGGGTGAACCTGGGATGCTAAAGCGAGAACAAAATATAATGAAAAAGCGCGTTAGAGCAAGAAAGATAATTTTGTAAATTGCTCTTCGCTGTTGTGACCCTGTGTTTAGTATGTTTACGTATTTTTATCCCGACATTAACTTGCTAGGTACTTATAACATTAATTGAACCTATCACGAAATATTACATTTACATTTCACATCCACTGCAAAAAAGTATTTGTTGTAATATGTTACTGTTTTATCACAGCACTTACACTATGTAAACACACAAAATGATACCTATTTTCATCACAGTATTTACACTATAATAATAATACACTATAACATGCCATATTTATGCATTTTTAGCAAAATACCTATAAAAGAAATAAATAATAGCAAATTTGCGAGTCAAAAGCAGGCGCGGTCCCAGCCTTGAATTTTGGAGGGGGTCACACGTAGAAATACAATAAATCGAGCAAAAAATACTTTACTAGTAGCCCCCCAAGATTTTGCCCGCGTAGTTCCCGCTCTAGTTGTTTTCCCGCGTTAAAAAATAGTCTATTTACTATTAGATATTTTAAATTTTCTTAGATTTTTTGTTCAACGTATACGATTTTGGGGGTCATGTCCCCAGACCCTCGGTGCATGGTCAAAAGCCATTTCGACCCCCTCGGAGGGATGTATCGGAGGTAACTTTATCGGAACCGAAGGCGGAGTCGGAGTCGGAACCGGAGTCGGAATCGAAGTCGGTGGTGGAGACGGGATCAGAAGTAATGGTAGGAGAGAGTTTTTTTATTTAAGGACAAATAAAAGCTTATTTAGTCAATTTTTTTTCATTATAATAATAAAATAACAACATGTGAAAAAACAAAAATAATCGGCGTAGCGGGAAGGTAGGGGGATTCCCAGCGCGACATGTAGGAACGTGTTCGTAACATTTGTGCATCGACTACCGATTAAAATCTCCGATTTAAAAGTTTCTTAAGCAAAGTCGGAACCGGAGGTGTAATAACAATCGGAAGTTCCGACTTAACGGTGTCGGAGTCGGAGCTCCGTAACACCCCTGCTAGATATATTCAATTTCAATTTATAAATCGTTTTAATTTTATTTAGTAGTCTTTAAAAAGTTAAGTATTTCTTATTTTAATGTTCACTTCTGCCATGCAGTCTTAAGCGCAAACATTTTATTTTAAATTGTTTTTTCATTTTCCTCTAAAGTTAGCGAAAATATAAGTACCGTTATATATGAATCTCTTGATTTGACTGATTCGATTGATAATACTATAGAGGTATTTTTATTTGACCTTACGTTTCGATTTCGGAAAGTTGTCGATCTAAAACTACTACGTATAATCGGGACAATCGAGTTTAAAATGTACATCACGACATCACTAGTTGTCAGTTGCTTTGCGATTGTGGATTGTGAATGTGTGTGATCAGTCTATAAAATTGAAAAGTTTGTTTTTCTAAAAAAAATATGAATCGTAAATTATAATTTCCGATAAGCCATGTAGCAATTGATTTGTCACACAAACAAGTCTTGCCCGTTCTCCGAGTAATTGCCAAAACCGCGATGATTGTCGTTTTGGTTATGTTGTAAAAATGCAAAGTGGTACGTTTGGATTTGGATGTCACACGCGATTGTAATCTTCTAAGGGGTCTACGCAAAGAACCAACCCGTTTTCAGTCCGAATAAGTTACATGTACGCAGCGGGAATGACAATAATGGCAGTTTCTGTTGGGGAAATTTGCGAGAACACGAAACTGGCGAGAGAAATGACTCTGATGGGGAATTATGAGTCTGCGCTTGTGTACTACGAAGGCACAGTCCAGATGATCCACAGACTGCTGATTACCATTGCTGACCCCACACGGAAGTCCAAGTGGCAACTGGTAAGTACCCCTTGTGAAATTCTGAATAATCTATGTTTCTGTGACTTGCTCACCTTGAATGGGGCATTTCCTTTTATGAGAGGTGGTAATTACCATCGGAAAGGAAGGCGGAAGGCCACCCAGTGTGCTGGTGTGTAATATACACTGGTTTGTTTATGTCCAAATGACGTGACACTTAAATAAGTACTTATTACCTTTTTGGTTCTACAAGGTTTAATTTTTGTAGAGAACTGTAGATAGTTTTAGTCAAGATGAACAATGTAAGTATTTATCTCCTAGAATCATCACGTAGTTGATAAAAGTTTCTAGTCTGTTACACCCGCCTATTTGAACCCCTTGCTGCTGTCATTCATATTCCAGCTGTGTTTATTTACTCACAACCCAGCAGATGTTATCATCTTTCCCACCTCTCATACTCCGCTATCAAAAAACTAAAGAAATTTTACAGAAAAGAAAAATAACTTGATGGTGGTGACTGCAATAAACAAGGAGCCAAACCCTCAGAAGAGGAAAAAAGTACTGTTGAATTGTCGAAGATAACCTGATAGTAAAAAAGTGTGAGTGGGTTAAGAGGCATACATACAGAAACAGATATATTTTGTTTTTTCAAAGCATTTATGCAAATAGGTATTTATGGTAACATTTGTTTATTGGAATTGAATAATTGCAAATTTGATTATATGGCAATCAAAGTTACAATTTTCTGAGATTCATCGTAGTATTGTGTTCAATTTTTCTGTTACTAATTCATAGTTATGGAATTAAACTTTGTAAAGTATAGACATATATCTAGGGATCTAAAAGAAAAAATCTAATAATTATTAATTTCAAGATTACTGATATTCACTGACAAATTTTCAAATAGACTAGTAACATCCAATAAGAGATATTAGCCCCGGACTCACAAAGACTTATTGCAAATACAGAAAAAGGCTTTCTCATGAATGATTGGTAAAAAATATTTGTATCATGAATATTCCATATTTGCCCTATTGCTGAAAGGTGAAATTTCTTTGATCTACTTTGACAGTTTATTAGCATACTATTTTTTATATAACTTTAATTATTGATTGTCACTTTGTAATAGTTGTTTGATCAAAGTTGTTTGTGTGTTTCATTCTGAACCAAATTATTTTACACTTATGACATGTTCAGACTATTTATCTATGGTGATAAAACTGAAATGGAGTTTAGCAGGGCATATTGGTAGACAGTGTAATGACAGGTGGACTAAAACTGACAAAATGGTAGCCAAGGCTAAGTTAAACCAGAGCCAATCATCTGCCAGCAAAATAGGCAACAGTATTGTAACTATAGATAAAACCAAGATTCAATCAACACAGGACCAAAGCAAATGTTAAAGTAAGAGCCTATACCCAACTAGGGGATGGAGAGGCCTGAGAAAGATGATGATGATTGACATATTCTATACAAAAAATTCTAAAGACAACACACCTAATTAACTTCCTGCAGAATTCCACATTAATTATGCAAAAGCGACTCAATCTCAAGGCTTATGCATACAAATGATATATTTGTTAGGTTTTATTTGCTACATTATTGAAAATAATTAATTCTACAATCTGGTTTCAGTCTCATTCATAATTTGTAGACCTTAAATTAGTGATGGGTGACAAGAGCTCCAATTAAAAAAATTAAATCCTTTGTCCAGCTAGGGATAGCTAAATTAGGTTAAAAAAAGATCTTTGATTTCATTTTTTAAATATACCACAAGGTTAGAAAAACACACACTAGAACTCCAGTAGAGTGTTGGTTTAGGATAGTATCATACCTCTGCAGTGTTCAAAGGTATGGATAGCACTATTTCGTCCAAAATTGTTGTGTTATTTCTTTGAGGGTAATAGATAGATAGAAAACTCTTTATTGTGGTAAAAACAGATTAAAAATTATAGTGAAACACTTATAAACTAGGACCACAAGTGGCAGCCTTATGGCTGAAAGTGATCTCTTCCAGGCAACCAGCCCAAGGAAAATAGCCTACATACCTACAAATTTACAAATACAGTAATGTTTTTAGAGTAAGTAACTATATGGTAAAAAGATAGTAAATTTTCTGGGTGAAGATGTCAGTGCAGGATTAATCAGTGGATTATGTAATTTAAATACAAGATCTACAAGTTACAGCTGGTTTTCTAGTCATGAGAATGGAGATGAATGTGTCACTGTTTTTTTTACTCTTTCATGCAAAAAACTACAAAATGAGTAGGGACAAATTTTGGTTCTGATATATTGTAATCTGTAGTATCATACTGTCTAATTTTTATCTCAGGAAAATTATGGGATGGGAACTACGCTGGTTCAACTAGTTATACAATCAGGTTGACCTGGGACCTGTACTTCCGGGACATAATTAAATATTAATTTCCAGTAGAGTTAACTTTTAAAGTAGAAACCAATAAATGCTATATATGTGTTTAAATACCAAAATACACTAGGAACTTAAAAAAAGTACTCAAGCAAGACTAACAACCACATAGTTTCTCATCTCTAGATAATTACCAAATGTAATGAAACAAAAAATTCTAGATTGAGAATATGATAACAGAATAAGTTCAATAAAAAAGTCTTAATATTCAGAATCTTATTATTTCTAGAAAAATCTAGATAACATTAATTCCACCTAATACATTTTGCTCAATACCTAAATGCACAATGACTCATCAATGACTAAGACTACAAAAACAGATTTTATGTTTTCTTAATTTTTTTATACCTACCCACTTAGGCAAATTATTTTTATTTTAATATTTAAAATTGTGCTTCTAAAGGGGCTGTTAAATTTAAATCAGCTTGTCAAAATTTTTATATATTACTATTACTTTTTGGGACCAGGAAAAACATTTCTTGACTAGAAATACTTTGGTAGAAATGACAAATGATATCAGAAGCAAGGAGGTGGAAAGAGTTGTTCATGCAATAAGTACAAAAATTACAAAAGCACAGTAATTTGTGATTTAAATTTAATTTATAATCTAGCTTCTATATTTATGTAAATAAATGTCATTGTGTTCCACACAAAGTGTTTTTGTCTCATATCTTGCAAAGTGTTAGCAAAATTTTGTGATTTAAATATGAATGATACCTATACTACTACTAATATTGTGATTGTGAAAATTTGTATGGATGATTGGTATGCAAAAACTACAGGATATAGAGGTAATAAATCTGGCTGTAATATAGAAATTTAGTACTGATAAAGATTATAGTCTGGACTTGCACATAAAAGAGGTATTTCTTATTGAAGGACATTTGCGGGACTGGGAACTGGAAATCCATGTGGGTAAAACCACAAGACACTGCTAGTAAATCATATATTATTTTTATATATTACTTTTTAATTTAAATTTAAACTCTTTTTCAAACTCCTTTTTTTCATGAAATGTCTGATTTTTTTTTTCTCAAACAACTCATTAATTCCGCATTCGCCCACTGCAGTCTCATGTTCAAAAACATAAGACAGTCAATCTGTATGACATTCTCTTGTCAAAAGCCAAAACCAATTAAATGTAACTTCATAATGGATCAGATATGAAGTCATGCTCTTATAACTGCGAGAGTAGGCCGTGTTATTGATTGTGAATTGTGAAGCTTCCCAGAAGTAACACTTCCTTTGTACCGATTATATAATGCTGATAGCATCAATGCATACACTGCTGTTGTTAGTAGCTTTGCATTGATGCAATAATACTAAACAGCAAATGGATGAAATAGCGAAATCTTTAATTATTAGGATTAATCCCCCATATTACAAAAGCTGATTTAAATTATAGGTCTATCAAGTAATTTAGTTTCTCTAAAAAAACTTCAATTTAATTTGAAAATTTGTGTAAATCATTAATCTTCAAACCGGAACATAGTAATATTACACATCACTGTATTGTGGTACAAGAACAAAATTAAAAATTTTGACTAACCCCCGACTACCTCAAATTTGTTATCCATACAACATTCTACTAGTCAAGACCTTTCGTTTGATACCCATATTGAGGTTGTAGTGAAAAAAAAATTATGTATATCGCCATTTTGTGGTGGCGGCCATCTTGGATTTGATTTTTTTATAGTGTATAGTATTCTACTAGTAAAGCCCTTTCATTTGATACCCATATTGAGGTAGGTTGTGAAGAAATATTTTGTTCGCCATTTTGGGGCGGCGGCCATCTTGAATCTATATTAACCAAACATAGCTAAGAACATCCGCACGGATATTAACTTTCAAAAAAAAAACCGCATCGAAATCGGCCCATCCGTTTGAACTCTACAGTGCCACAGACAGACACACACAGACAATTCAATTCATTTATTCGAACCATTGGAAATATACATCACTTGGTAACGTCACATACAATTTTAAGGAATGAATAATTTAATATCTTAAGCGGCTGTAAAAAGGCCTGTCAGGGAACATGTTTATAATAACTACATAAAAAAAAAATGCCAATAGAGACTACAGAGACAGACAGACAGACATCGACGTCAAACTTATAACACCCCTTTTTTTGGTTGGGGGTTAAAAATAGCTGGAAGTGTGGTATGTACCTACTACTTCAGGCGAACTCTGCATTCACTCCTACCATTACATAATATATGGTATCACAAAAAACTTGTTAGTGATTTAAGGAAACAATAACTTTGCTTAGTTTGGAGCTTAGATAGTGTTGTGTAATAAATATCTGCCTATATTTATTTATTATCTACTGACATTTGCCTGAGATTTAGTATTGAACTCTGAATTTTTCAAGGTAAAAAGTGGCATTATAAGACTACTTTTTACCTAGACGATAATCTATAAGTTACAAATTTGAGATTGATCTCTTCAATTCATGCAACGTGATGAGCAACAAATATGTCAAAATTTTCACATTTACAATGTTACTAAGATAGATTAATATTGATATCACAAAAACTTCATTGCTTCGCCCTTTCAGTATCATTTCTTCATTCATAAATTAATTAGTCATGCAGTTTTATTATGTTCCAATTGAGAAACAATGCACAGAATGTTTGATTCATGTGTTTATAGAGAAAAAGAGGCAATCACAAGGAAGTGCTGATTAGTTAGTGATAAAAAAACTTGATATGGATGTACATATTTAATGCATATGACTGCATAAAACTCCTGTGTTAAACCAAGAGGAAAACATTGTAGTGATCATTTTGAACAACTTTTGTTAAGTAAAAAAAAATCCACCTGGAATTCTCTCAAGTTTTAATTTTGTCTGGAAGATATGGCTATTAGTGATATAACTGCCATTTATAGAACTAGGTCTGAGTCATTGTTTGTATTGTTTAATTGTCTTTTTTTTCTAGTGTGCAAAAAAGTGATTCTATAATCTTGTAAAAATAGTAAATTTTACGGGAACAGTGAATTTTATTTGTTTACATTAGTGCCTTAATTATGGAACATTAGTAGCGCTCCGCGGTTTCCCGTTATTTTCTCGCGATGAAAAGCTCATGCGTTATTCCCGACTGTAACTTAACAGTGTTTCAAATGTCATTCCGATCCGTTCAGGTATTCCGCCGTGATTGAGCAACAAACAAACAAACATTGAAACATATTAGTAGAATTTGCCGTGATGTTTCGCTCCACCATATACCTACTGGCATAAGCAGGCCACTTTGCATATTCTCACATTTCTTGGAACATGGCAGTTTCTTCACGATGTTTTGCTTCACTGTTAAACCAAATGATTGTATTTTTTGTTTTATCAAATTATTAAAAATCGACAAAGATATAGATAGACCATCAACCATCCGGAGTCCCGGGGATTGTGACGTCACGTCTTCATAACAATCGTATTTAGACGTGACGTCACTCGAAACATTTAGATGTTGATGATGTTTCTAAGCATCGTGATATATTTGTTTGTGAAACAAAAGAAAAATACGTATTATTTTATTATACCTACTATTTTTTTTAAATAATCTAATTGACGAACAATTTTTTTTCAAGTCTCTCCTTTTTAATCCCCGACCAAAAAAAGGATGTTCTAAGTTTGACGTCGATATCTGTCTGTGGCACCGTAGAGCGCAAACGCCTCAAACGGATGGGCCGATTTCGATGCGGTTGACTAGTAGAATGTGGTACAAATCCGAGGTAGTCGTGGGTTAATAAAAAAAAGTGTTCTTGTTTAACCAGTTCATTATGGTTTCGTTCAGAATTTGTGTACTTGTGTAAATGCATTTATTTTAAACATGTCTTACTATGTAGTCCTATAAAATGTCTCTGTGAATTTTCCTCATACAGTTCTGTTCGGAAAACAATGAGTTTTATTTACTCAATAAATGCCGCGATATTCTAATGCTGAGAACGTCCGATTTCATAGGCTTGTAAGGTCGTAGATTCGTATCCCCTCTGCACTTTTGAGTATTTTCTAAATGTAGCTATGTAAATTTGTCGTCATCGCTGACATTAACAGTGAAGGTAAACATCGCGAGGCGTTTTCGCAAAATTAAATAAATATTGGTGGAATATTGACACACAACACCATCTGACCCCAAACTAAGCAAAGGCCAGATAGCTGATATAATACATACTTATATAGTTTTAAATACATACTTATTATAAATACATCGTTCGCGAACATGTGTCAACCAACAACTCGCCCTAGGTCAGTGCCCCGAGTCCCAGCAGTGGGAAAATGAAGTTACTGTTTTATGCCTCTATATTTAAGTACATATAGAGGCATAAAACAGTAGTAGTAATAAACTACGTACGAACTACGAACGTAGATGCGTGAACTTATGTGCGAAACGAGTTGAGGAAAATATAAATTGACCATTTAATGGAATATCCTTGTACAACCAGACCGACTAGTATTTTAAACGCAGTTTCAAACAGACAGAAGAGCATCCTGTACTGTAATCCTTATTGCTCTTACAAACTTTTATGATATTTTCATTTAGCTATTTATTTCTGTGGATTTATAATAATGTGAAGCCTCTGCGATAGGTATGTTGCACTTTTATATTACAAAACACAGCCTCGTTTCTAAATACTTTCCTATGAGGTATGTGTATGTAAAATCATAATTGTGTTAGTTTTGAAGTTAACCCGAATGTTCTCCTTATTTATGAGACTGCTTAATCTTTGTTCCATTTTTACGCATTTTCCACAAAGACATTTTGTTCATATTAAAGAGTGACACAAAATAATTGCACACCACTGTTACATACTTATTGGAACTCAACTAAGTAAACAATATAGTTTAACTAATTTATTTAGTGCTTAGATTTTTTTCGGGGATGCCGGGGTTGGTTCCATATTGCTCTTTTTGTCATAATATAAGGACTTTTCAGAACTTTAGATTAATTAAAAAATTCAAGTATGACCTACTAGCACCGCCCCGCGATTTCACCCGCGTAGTTCCTGATCCTGTTCTTTCTTCGGGATAAAAAATAGTCTTGTATTATTCCAGACCATTCATTACCTATGTACTAAAAAAAAGTTAAGTTGTATTTGCGTAAAAGAGTAACACACATACATCCTTATTATATTCTTAAAACTTTCGCATTTATGATATTAGTAGGATTTGTAATTGCGGTAAAGTATTATTTTATTAGAGAAATTAGATAAAATGTAAAGATTAGAAATTTGATTATACTCGTGCGTGTGAATAATATTATGTTACTAACTTGACAGTTCAGATAAATTTTCAGCCATCGTTTTTCATTTTCACTCGTGCCGTCGTGCCTGTCATCCTGAAAACGCCTCATTATGAGGATACCTCGTCTCGTTTGTAGTTACAACTACCTATCTACGAGTATAAGTCATCAACATTGTCAGTCCACACTGTCCGCAGCTTTATACGAATCTTTTGTATGATGTGCTAGTCAACCCGTCTCAAGTGTACAAGTAAAGTCCATTTCTTTTTATTTTATTGCTAATTCTTTAGTCACCACATACCTATCTACAGTAAGGTTCGTGCTCTTTGTCCGAGTTAACATTTTTATATGAGTGACCTTAAACATTTTGAAGTAAAGTCGGTCTGTTTAGGGTAGTTAAAGCCCTGCACCTTGGCCGCTACCCCATAGTCTAGTAGGCAGTAGAGGCCATCGGAAACCATGCCATATATCCTTTAAAAACCGGTCATTTCCTTCTCCAACGGTCAACTGGTTTGCGTATTACGTCACTCCGTCAAGTCTCACGTACGTTTCATATTCTGGAGCAATAATCTGGCATTTCATAGTGAAATATAAGATGAATTTAGACCGGGGTCAACGCTTCTTCTGAATCACACAAGATATGTACAAACAAAGTGCGTCGCCCACACGTCCCTCTCTTTGCTGTACGACTTAATTTCTTGACTTAATGAGGCTTATTCACGTTGATGCAGCTTATTAAGTTAACAAACTGACAGTGTTAGCACCGGCTAACTACAACTGTCATATTTTACATAAATACACGGGTAACTCACGTTTAATATAGTCAGTCCAGTCCGACTCAAGTTTCGATCGCGTCCGGCGATCTTTTTCAAGGAGAGTGCGCGCGCGGGTTCGCAGCTCGTTTAGCACTGCACTCTGTCTGGACTGGACTGAGTCGGACTGGACTGACTATATTAAACGTGAGTTACCCGTGTATTTATGTAAAATGTGTAATAACCACGTTAGTTTTCATACTAAAACTGTCATAGCTTTGACATTGCTCTCTCTTTTCATTCCGCTTGAAATTAGAGACAGCAATAGCCAAAGCCAAAGTCGATGTTGTTAGGCGGTAGACGCGCCGGTACGGTTTGCAACACTAACTGATGGCTTTATTCACAAACTACATAGTCTGCACGACTTCTTGAGCTTTTTAACCGAGTTCAAACAGGACGAGGTTTTCAATTCGGCCGGTTTTTTAATGGATATTATAATGTACTTACCTAAGTACATTGATTACTCCGAGGTTTTTAATAGTAGGTATATTATAAGTACGTACAGGGACGAGGATGACATGTGCCATATATCATAAGTAACTGCCACTGCTGTTTGAACATGAATCTAAATTATCGCCTAGCGCTGCTCTGCGCTCGTCCCCAGAAATGTGAGATATCACTTTGCTCTATGATTTTTCTGAAAATATTGACAACGGGACACAGTAATGTTCGCATATTACTGCTTGGTGGTAGAATAACTGGAAAAGGTGTGGTACCCCTGGCTGACTCTGCTCAAAAGAAGCCCTCGATGCGGTTTTTTTACTTGAAAGTTAAAACTTGTGGCTATAGTTTTGATAGCTCATATCAACACCGCTATTGGCGTATTATTTGTTAATTAGTGGGCAAATCACGCGTGTTAAACATGAATTATCCGAAAAAGCTTCTAAGTGAGTCTGAAACTTCAAACCAACTTAAAGTTTTATCCTTTAGCTTTCATAACAAGATTATTAGGGTAGCTAGGGGTTTTATCTAATGGGAGGCTATCCAACCAAATTACTTAGTAAATTCAGCGGATTATCTTAACGTATTTGACGCTTGTAATTTTTTTTTCGTAATTTCGACTTCCTAGAGAAATTCGAAATGGTTTTTGGAGAAGTAAGATATTTCCATGGTAGCCGACATCCATCATGTTTAGCTAAATCCTTTATCGACTAGAACAGGGGTCTAGTCGACAAAGTAGTTTTAGGTGGTGTCCGGATACCGGGGAAATTTTAACCAGAGATCCAGAAATTAACAACTGATCATAATTAAGTGCCGCCTTTTTATTATTTTGGTTTCAAATCAAATTCTATTCAGTGCGAGGTTCGACCTCTCGCCTGTTGCTGACCCCTAGAAGAATGTTATGTTAATATTTAGGCTTCGTGCATGTATGTATGACATTCTCGTATGTAATTAAGTATGTTTGTTTTCCATACTTGTTATCGCACCTCGCTCATTTGCCTAGGTTACAGTTTGACCCAAACCTGAAAGAAACAATACAATACTAATAAACTACATAAAGTGTTTTAAAAATTATATGCCTTTGTGGGCGTTAAATAATATAGTAGAATATTATATCTCAAAGGGCACAACAGGGCTTTTTTTAAAAGTGGTCTGTAATTCTGCATCTAGGTACATAAAACGGTCCACTTTACTTTACTACTATTGGGACTGGGACCTTCTCTCCCAAGGAGTAAAGGCGTTAATAATCCATAAAGCTGTGCAAGTGCATGTTGGCGGACGGTCCCTCTGTATTCTGACGAAAATCTTGAACTACATCCATATACAAAAGCAATGTAGAATCACATAGTAATACGACAGTCACGCCACGTGGAAACGGATAAAACTGACGGTGATACTGAGTATTCTATGCCGTAACACGGTATCTTACATTTAAATACTACTTTAAACTATGCGATAATGAAGTACCCAGAAGGCAGTCGTCTATCTTTACACTTGCCTTTCGTGATAAATACAAAAACCTTATCAAAATTAGCTGAAGGCTTTACAAGATTAACGTTACGTCAGCGTATTGGCCAAATGCGATCAAAGTGCGACCCAATCATCGAACTATAAACCATGGAGCTACTATCGTAGTTTTATAAATTTTCACAGATTTACTTTTGTT
Organism: Ectropis grisescens; assembly: GCA_017562165.1. NCBI lineage: Eukaryota > Metazoa > Arthropoda > Insecta > Lepidoptera > Geometridae > Ectropis > Ectropis grisescens. The sequence continues at coordinate 14,499,761 of CM029773.1, forward strand.
CGCAATTTGAGCAAGTCTACGATAATTTGGTACTTAGTACTATACAAAAGACCGTTGTCAGGTTTCACCTTACAAAAACTAATTTATTGACTGCAAGGACACGACAGACAAGTGTTTCAATTTAGTACCCAGCTACAGGCGTTTTTGTATGGTTAGGTGATTCAATGTTTGCTGCCGGGGAGTTTCCGCTTGTATTGTTTCTGTTTGCGGATACGATTGTCTGGATTTCTACTGCTTAGCATCTTCAACCTTTTACATAATTACGTTTACACCAGGGTCTAAACCGTTTCTAAATCTCCTGGGCCTAACAGGTACTGGCCGTTGTGACTTGATTTAACTATATTCTATATTCGCTTACCCTTTCGCTTATAGTGCTTTCTGGAAGGAGGAAAGAGATGAACACTGCATATTATAGTGCGCAATCTGTTAATCAAATTATTGTAATAGTTATTGAAAGCTGGTTACCCTTTAAAATATTGAAATAAATAGGTAGTTACCTACTTTTTGAACTAGAAAAACTTGTGTCTCGGAAGGCGATGTTCCCCGCTCTAAATCACTGCTTGCTAGCACAAGACGTATTTTATAAATCTAATTCATAACTACGTTATTGGATGTTGTTATTACAATATTAAAATAATGTGTAGGATCGTCATCAACTGAATCTTAGAGCGATGTTCAGTTTTATTTAAAACTAAATATTCGTCGACACATTTTTTTTCTACGCATCACCATCTAGCCCCAAACTAAGCAAACCTTCTTCTATAGAAATCTAATAGCTGATATACTTTTTTGAAGTGAAACTTCTTTTTGGCACGCCTAGACAGATTTTTCGTGGGCTGTGAATTGAATTCTAGCGTTACGCTTGGGTATGATAAGAAATAAGAGTAATAAAGAAAACAGGTAAACTCGAGACCCATGGCCATTGCCAGGCCCTCCGGTTACACCCGTGTAGTTTCCAAAGTAAACTATCAAATTCTGAGTTATAAGTTTTCGCTTCTATCGGCAGTTCCTATGACTGCCATTTTTTTTTAATTGAGGCACCGAGAAACACAACAAACATCCGTATCCGTAAACATTCGTATCCGTATCCGTAATTGAACTCTCGACCTATAGGTACGCAAGTCCCACCTTCAAACTCTAGAATTTTTGTCTAAAATATTCTGATACTGAGCAAAAATTGTTTAGTTTCTTATTTCAAAATAACTTAGCAATGTACAAAAAATAAATAATCCTATTCAATAGCTTTTGGCAAAAACGTTTTATGTTCAATCATTCTAAATAGCCTAATATTGTGGCGATCAAAATTCTCGAAAGATTTTCAAAGTGATGAAGCGAAACTCGACTTTGTAACGTGTCGTGCTATCAAAGAATAATAGTAACATGCAAATTTCTAAGGAATGGTTGGTAGGACGTTGCTTGTAGAGTGACTTTATCGATCCACAGTATGCAAATATGGTGACACATTTAACGTATTGCCATGTTGTTAGCTGTGTAAAGGTTAAGTCAACGGCAAATGACCATGGTTTTAATTGTATTGGAAAATGGAAGTAGGTGTAATAAGACGACAAAAAAAAAGTATGCATACTTGTATGTTTTTGTTACATATTATATTATATCTTTTTGTTTTCCAAAATTTTCAGGATAATGTTCATTCTTTGAATTTTGTCTATTTTACAAAAGTATTATGCAGCATTATTTATAAAGTTTTTTTGTCCCAGTGTAAAATTTCCTATTTGTTGGATTCGCGGTATTAGAGTCGAACGACTATATGGTGGTAGGGACCGACTTCCGCCTTCCTACTAATTATTTCTCCACTTCGTCATCCTATCTATAATCTATCATCGGACAAGTAACATGATTTTATTTTCCTTAGTTTTATAAGATAAAGTTGTTATTTAACGCGAAAGATCGATGATTGCAGCGAAGTATCACGGGTTGTTAGCGTTAAAAAGTAATCCACACGCAAAGTCGTCTACGCAAATAGCAAAATATAAAAATCATAGCCACAATCTAACTGTTCCGCTTAGTGCCCTAAATGAGCTGTTAACAAGACTAAGATAATGTGTAACTGACTTATCAGAGGCGCTTGTAAACTCAGCTATCTGGCGTCCATCTTCACGCCAATTCCTTTTTAGAGTAGGCTGGTGCTTTGTTGTGCAAACTGCCGTCTTTAACCCCCGACTAAAAAGAGGGGATGTCTATCTGTCTGGGGTATCGTAGAGCTCAAACGAATCGACCGTTTTCAATGGTTTTTTTTTATTTGAAAGATGGTTTCCTTGCTGTTTTGCTGCTTGCTTTCCTTTGGTGGTTCTTAGTTATGTTGGGTTAGTATTGATTTAAGATGGCAGCCTCCACAAAATAGCGGATAAATTATTTTTTCACAACCTCTCTCAATATGGGTATCAAATTAAAGTGTTTGACTTGTAGAATACTAAACACTGTGACAAATTTCAAACCCAATATTGCCACCACAAAATGGCGAATCACATATTTTATTCACTATTCCCACAATATAGGTATCAAATGAAAGGGCTGGACTAGTAGAATACTGAACAAATTTTAAATCCAAGGTGTATCAGAATTTTGTTCTTGTTAGGGGTGTGTATAAACACTTGTGACCAACTGCTATAATAGGTACCTTAATAGAAAATAAAGAAAAATAGATAGATATTTACCGTGTTACAAACCCGATGAAAAAGACGTCAATATTGATAACTTTACATAATATTCTTTCATTCGTCTGTCATGTTAAAAAGGCTTGTTTGACATAAATAAAAATATTAAACACCATAAAATCCTAATATGTACTAGATCTTTGCTGGCTAGACAGGCGCAAGCTATCTGTGATTAGGGTTGCAAAGTGTAGAACCGCCTGACACTGACGCTGATTCGAGTATGATCGCCTTCTACATCTATCTACCTTATAATAACCCTAAAACTTATAATAACCCTAGCGAAACCCTTATTGATTCTTATCATTGTTATACAAGATACCATAAGTTAAACCAGTTCAACTCGCACTTGTTTTTCCGTAATGAAATCCTCTCACGGTCCTAGAATCCAGTTCGGTTAATTGCCCTGCTACAGTTCATTGGAAGTGCTAGTTCGTAGATTCAGGTTTTAGTTCAAGCTATAAAAAGTCAACTCTTGCACCTACGGCTATAGAAGCAAAAGTCGACCGTAATGCATTAAGATAAGGTTGATTGACCGAAACTATTTGAAGAGGCAATAAATAATGTCGATTGTTGCCTAATTTGGACGGCCATTACGATAATTGAATCTATAGCGTGCCGGGCTATCGCATCGCTGTTTGCATATTCACCCACGACTTGCTCTGGCTAGGCCGTCAATCTGTAAACTGTATTATTTTGCTTGAATTTTCCTTGTAAATAATGGTTTAAACATTACCTAGACTATGTAGGGCGTTGGTGTTATAAATGCAAAAGTGTGTGGGTTTATTGCTTCAGAGCAATCTAACTGTCCTACGAATTTGAATGCTATTTGGTACTTATGGAATATAAATAGACGTAACGCAAATAAGTAGTAACTCAGGTTTTAGTAATGAGTACATAGTAACTTAGCCTAAATACCGAGAATAACATTAAAATAATTAATTAAATAACATTAAATCGAATGTAACCAGCGTAATTTATTGATACACAGCTAACTTAAACCTTATCAAAACAGACCACAGAAAATTACTGTTTTTGTTTTGTGTGACACTACTCTGCAAGAACATCTTGGGTTCAAACTTTTTATTGAAAACAAAAAAAAATTTACAAAAATTCTGCGATTTATTCAGAAGATTCTAGTTTTCTTAAACTATCCGTAAAAAAAAACGATAGGTGTGGAGTAATGATAGACATAGCTATTTAAGTAGTTTAATATTCAACGGGACGACGAAACTTTACAAGGATTCTAAACGAAATAGAAAATGTAAACAAGATCTTGGTTTGAATCTAAGCGACACTCAAGAACACAAATGTACTAAAAACCACGACCCATCATAATATGTTCTCCCTTTATCATAGGAACAAGAAACCATGAGTCAAAGAGTCAGACAATAGCTAGATTAAGAACGAAGATATTGCACAACTTCGTAATTCACACTGATCCCCAGACCACTCTCGTAATAGACTTTTGACACGCCATCATCATAGTGATTTGTGTACGCTATTTACTCCATAGCTTTCAGCACATTGTTATATCCGGCTTCTTGAATAAATATAAAATAAAAGTTAACAAAAGAGGTTGTTTTTGTCCAATATAATATGTAGTAGAAAAAACTATGTCTAATTGTCTATCCATAAAGAGTTTTACTATGTGTCGAATATTGGCTCTCTGGCAGACAATATTCAAATTAAAACTACAACAGAGGCATTTTGTATACGCATACGTGTTTTTTTAATAACTAACCAGTAGAGATAATCAAAAAAAATGTACGAAGCATAATTATTGTTTTAAATTTATTTTAATTCGACATTGTAACGTATGTGGTAATGTAAGAAAATGCTGTCTTTCTTTGTAGAGTTTTAGCATATATTTTGCTTGAAGTTTTTGCAAAATTGTATGGAGGCTCGATAAACTACCTATTAAAGCTCGGGCCGGCTATTCAGTTGGTCCACACCCTCCCTATCCACTAAAGTTTTATAGTTTAGGAGATAGGTTAATTTTAAACCTTTTAAAATTTTCCATTAAAAATTTGACCTTAAAGCTGCTATGATAGTCCTTTTTTTATTTAAAGTTCTAGTTGCTATTATTATTTTTCTAGACCGGCATTTGTTTGATCAAACCTATGTCGGAACTCCGCTTGAACTAGAAAAACAAGGACAAATGATCTTAATGTTTTTATTTTCGGTAATTTTTCCTTTTTCAAGCGTAAAATCCTTGTTTAAGCGGCGTTCCGACGTAGGTTTGATCAAACATTTGTTCAAAGCTAACAAAATGAAAAAGGAAAAATTACCACATTAAGAACTTTATTTTTTAATAATTAAAAAGTTAATAATAATTTATAAACTCAAATAAACTTCTCGGTTCATCACCTATCCATGATTACTAAATGTTTAAAAATGTACAAACCATATCTAAAACCTCCGTACAAACACAACTACAAAATGTGGAATTTTAGCTAGTAATTGATAGGATTTTCAGAAAGCTAAATAAACAAAATTTGGATTAGTAATTAAATAAAATCGTTATATCGGGCATTGAAAGGACATTGTTATGCTCCTGTAATTTTAAATCAGTTACACTTCTTTCATACTGGCAAACCAAGTGGCGTATTTGTTGGGGACGGGAAATGCGGGGAAAAATACACGAACGGCCCATGATTTCATATGCATTATTATATTTTATATATTTTTTTTCTTTATTTCAATTGTTGTAAATGAATATCGTTGGTCCCTTTTTCATAGTTAATGGGCTGAACGTTGGATTTTAGAAAAGATTTTTTTTTGGATGATAATCTTTTCAGGTAGGTTCCTGGAAGATAACAGTAACTGTCAATTGTCTATGGGCGATTAGGTCACCTGACTATGTACAAGACAGTAGTAGGTTATGAAAAAAATGTAGACGCATTTGTTCTAACTACTAATAAAATAAAAGTTATCATTATTATTATAGTATGATGACTATCTAGTCGCTCATTGTCTAAATAATTAAATATGTCATAAAGGTTTATAGTGTTATTCATAAATGTCTAAAAAGGTCATAAAAATGTTATGTTCCCTTTTTCACTTCAGACAAAATTTAACAAGAAGAACTTCAAAGTTAGCTTATAAAAAATGTATACTTATATTTGGGCAGTAGACTGTTGTAACTTCTCTTAAGGCTTAAATTATAATCGTACATTTATAGTAACTAGGTCAACGTGTACCCATAGCCCAAGGGGAAATTTCAGCCCTACACAAAGCGTACGACGGCGCGCCATCACACCGTTTCTTGCACGCATTTGCATTCACTAACGTAACCGGTAATATTTTAAAAAATACCGGTTAAAACGCAGTTTCATTTGACATTAAAAAGGAAGATGCGTTACGGTCTCCGCCCGTCCGCATACAAATGACCGTGCAACGTGACAGAACTAATTGTTAGTGACTGAACTGACCTTTTTACTCGACTGAATATTAAAATGAAATTCATTCATAGTCGCTCCATCAGTATTCCATAAATTGCTATTATATCGATTGCCAGCGTTTAACTGTTGAAGCGTCAAACGTGCTGTAATATTATTAAATGAAATCAATGCCTCCCGGCTAACTTACTTCGTAAACTAATGAGTACTTCTTCGTGTCGGTTTGTTATAACGTAACTCGAAATATTGTAAGTTCACTTCACGCCACTGGGTCGATAGGAGGTTAAAAAAAATCATGTATCGGCTGGCTGGAACGAAGTGCCTTACAGCAGGCCTGTACGAGATAGAGATTTTACTGGGCGACCGGAAGTGAAAAAAATGTGACAATTATTTAAGCGCGCTCCTTTGTTATAAGGGACATTGCTATGACAATTGACCACAAATGGATTCTGCTACCTACTGAACTTTGTGCTAGCTTAAGGTAGCGGTTCGCCCGGAGACCGCGACACGAGACCGCGACCCGAGCGCGACAGGCACTTGACACTATGGAATTGTATGGGCGCCTGTTCGCGCAGAGACCGCGACAGGAGACCGAGACATGTGTCGCGGTCGCGGTCTCGACGCGAACTCAAATATATATATATATAGAGATTCGTTCCGGTCGCGGTCTCAGCGCGAAGTTGTACCTTTAGATGGCAAAAGGCACTAGCTAACAAGCTAACCTAACCTAAGCTTACTAATTATTATACTAACCCGCATACGAAGAGCACTCATACAGTAATACCCGAAGCGTCCCTAAAAGCATTCCATATACTTACTCTTACTAAGTAGTAGGTAAGCACGCTTGAAATCACCTCCTGTCAGAGATAGGGGTTCAGCGAGATAAAAAAGTACTTGAACCCAATAAGCTTACACTACATCTAAACACCTGAGAATTGAGACTATAGTGCAGTTTTAAACTCAACCGCCACCTGGGGTGATGTAGAGTGATTTAATGAAATCGAAGATAATCATAATACCCACCGGTATTGTTATGAGATTTAAAATAAGAAAATATTTTAGCCATAGAGATGTAAACATGCACAGTTGCCGCGAAAACACGTTTCGTAATGCACATCAATACGCATCTTCTTCTACATCAGTCAATGGTTTCATTATACATCTTTTGTTGTAATGATTGTCTCTTGATGATGCAACGGTACAGTCGGCATGTGTATTAGAGTGTACAAAAGATGAATAATCGGTCAAGCAAGCAGCACGCATGTTTCATGTATTTGTTCTGTCGACATTACCATAGGACGTTTACTTTCTCGTCTTTTGGGGCTTGACTTCACACCTTGGCTTGACTATTGTCGTCTATTAACTGTTCTAGCTAGCCCCTCTTACGTTATTCGACAGAGTTAGATACATAGAAACACTCCATTGTTCTCATAAAGTAAAAGGAATCCAAATGCAGTCCACTAAATGTTTCCACTCCTGGGGCTCGCGGCCATCTCTCATAACAAGAGAGTCAAGGTCATAATGCACCAAGCTATCCCAGTGTGAGTTGCCATTCAGACTCTTATTAATACATCATCATTATCATCATCAACAGTATATATTAGTGTACTACTAAGATACAGGCCTCTCCCATTATACCCTGCACTTTGACTAAAACGGTTATGACCGCTTTGATATTTTTCTGTTTTAAGTTCAAGCTGCCGTAAAAATAATATTGATCCTTGCTTTTGTGTTTCCAGCCGCAACTAGAGTTTTGTTTTTTAACGGACAGATCTTTTATTAACAAAACTAAATTACAATGAGAACTACACTAAGTATATGTCCCTACTACAATACCTACCTAACTATAGCAAATAATAAATATATTGTGGACGGTAGACATTTCCCATACAACTATTTGCACTAAGCACATCTGAACTATCCATACACCAAAAATAAATAAATAAATATTGGTGGACAATTCACACACAACACCATCTGACCCCAAACTAAGCAAAGCTTGTGTGATGGCAGCCAGATAGTTGATATAATACTTATATAATTTTACATACATACTTATTATACATAGAAACACCCAGACACAGTGCAAACATTTGAATTCATCACACAAATATTTGCACTGGGTGGGGATCGAACCCACGACCCTCGGCTTCGCAGGCAGAGCTACTACCAACTAAGCCACTAGGGCAGTCAAAAAACCAATGAAGGTCTAAAAATTATCAAGAAGATGAAACTTACTACCAGTAAGGGTGCCCAGTATGAATGGCAGTGGTTATGCGTTAGGTCGAATAAACGATTTCATTTTGATCAAGCGTCGCGGCGACCAAGAGGTTTTTGGACACTAGATGAGATCCCGTCCCCACTGCCACGGCTAATTATCCTACTAATATTATAAACGCTAAAGTTTATAAGTATTGATGGATATTTGTTACTCTTTCGCGTAAAAACTACTGAACGGATCGTGGTGAAATTTGTAACATATATAGATCCCAAAAAAAAACGGGAACGATGGGAACGGGAACTACGGGAATAAAACCGCGGGTCACTGCTTATCATCCATATATCGTGATACTATCAAGTGTCAAGGCGCTTTTTACACCGTGTGTTTGCCAATTCGCAGTCTCCACTCAGTATCAAACTTTTGAAACAAAGAGCCTACTTATTAGAAGTACCTACGCTAAATTATTATTTATTACTGCATATTCACCGTGGTTATGTACTAGCAGCGCTTTGTTTTACCCGCGTGGTTCCCATTCTTGTATTTTTTCCGTGATGAAAAGCAGCCTAAGTTCTATTCTAAACTACACTATCTGCATTCTAAATTTCAACCTGTGCTCCGTTCGACGCGATTGAGTAAACTTTCGCAATTATTATGTTACTAGGATTATAGTAATGTTACGTTTCACACCTTACGCCTCGCAGTTCATTGCCATATTGAATGCCATCCAGTTTTAATTTCAACAATTCCAAAACCTTGTCAATCACCTTGGTGTATTAACTTTACTGTACGTTGCCTTTCAGTGCGAATCTTGTAGCTGTCAAAAATTATTACCCTGCAGAAAACACCACTTTTGTAACGGTAATCTAATATTGTGGAACAAACTTGGTTTCTTCTAGGTAAACACGCTCCATCGTAGACCGCATCGTCGCTTAATATAAGGCGAGATGGCGGTCAAGTATAAGCCTATAAAAGTTAAAAAAAAATGAAATATCGGGATTTGTTCTGTCATACTACCATGCGATAAATGCGAAAAACGTCTTATGAAATTCCCTCCATGATTGTAAAATGGTGTAAGCTTAGTATCAGTTTGAAATTTGCTATACACACAGTTTAACATTTTTTTTTTGTACAGTCATGGACGTATAAAAAAGTCGGACGTAGTCTCGCTAAAACAAAAACTGTGTCACTAGAGTCGGCCACATTTGCACGTGTGTGTTGTCATGTTGACACTGATAGGCTGACACGCACACATATACATAACTAGCGCGTGTAATGACCCACTGATGTGTGCGTGTCAGCCTGTATGTGACAGCGCACACGTGCATATTATGTGGCCGTCTCGATGGACACATTTTTTGTTTTAGCGAGACTACGTCCGACTTTTTATACGTCCATGTGTACAGTATAAAATATTTGTCGAGCCAAACATACACTTGATGGTAAGATTCACAAACTTTCTCAATTCACTATCGTTTTAATATTGTGATATTAAAATGTAAAACCAATATATCTTTCGCGAGAGCAGAAGAAGCGCTAATGATATACTTTCGACAAAATGTTACCACGGCCTGTGATTAAACAACTTTCACGAGATTGATCTCTAGTAAGTATAGTACGCCATCGAAACATAACATCTATAATAATTATAATCTAGTTGAAATGTGGCATATGCTTCGCTAGGGTCATGCTTGTAGTTTATCTGAAGAATTGCATCCGCATTGAAGTAATTCGTCAGAGAACTAAAGTCATCGACATAGCTCAGCGTATTAGCAACCTAAAGTGGCAGTGGGCCGATCATATCTGTCGCAGACCTGATAACCATTGAGGTAGACGGGTTCTGGGTGAAGACTGCGAATCGGCAAACGTAGTGTAGGACGCCCTGAGACTAGATGGAGGGACGATACACGAAGATCAGCATCACCAGATACGTTTTGCTAAGAAATCTTCGAGTCAATTGCTAGAAGGTGTCTAGCAATGTGGTTTGTGGTTGATTCAATAACGAATCTGCCTATAAATTAGTAGGTATTCGTAGCGGGTTCGATTCTTTGGACTTTTCTAATTTTACATTCGAGCTGTAACACAGTTATTTTATAATAGCATGTGGCAGTGCACAACATGCGCCTGATGGTAAGAAACACGTGCACCCATAACAGCAGAGTGGCACGCAGCTATTCGTATTGTCCATAGCCCTGTCTAACACTACGCTCATCACCCCGAGATATTTTATGAGTGGGTTTATTTCTTTGCCCTTTAATTTCTCTGGACTCATTGCCCTTCACACCGGTACATAGTAATATTTGGACTGCTTGAGGGTGGAAACTTACGGCTGGTCCAGTCGGGCGAACGGCGCTTGGCGATCCGGAAGCCGACCCTCGGGTTAAAATCCCACGCGCGGCACGCGCCACTGTCTTTTCGAAATCATATGCATAACGCCGCTAACTTTAAACGGTGAAGAAAAACATCGTGAGGAAACCGACATGTACCTACAATCTTTCGAGGGCATGTGTCATCCACTAACCCGCACTGGGCCATCGTGGTGGATTATGGCATTGACTCTCTCCTTGCGAGAGAAGGCGCCGAGTCCCAGCAGTGGGAACATTATGTTTAATGTTTATGTGTCGGAGTGGAATACCTGACGTAATACTTGAATCTAATCATGCTATTATCTTTTAAAATATGTATTCGATATTGGAAAACTCCGGTCCGGTTTCGTGTCGAATGTGAGTTGACCAGCCTAACTACAGAAAGCCTGTCTAATTGAATTTCAATTTATAGCCCCAATATAACAACTCTATAGGCAATCTTTAGCTGTAAAAAGTAAATAGAAAGTGTTCACGAGATATTGCCTCAACAAAATACCATTAAAACTCGTGGCTGTATCTAGTAGGTTTAGCTGCGGTTTCCCTTAGTTATTCCGAGTGATAAAAGACAATTTTATATTTCACAATACTAAAACTAAACTAACTAAAACGTTTAGTGTGACCAACAGACAAGCTACAAACCAATTTACATTTATTAGCAACTGTGTCCTATGATGTAAACATATGCCGATTTTAAGTAATTTCCGCCAATTTCGTTTCACGTAAGTAAATAAATATTGGTGGTGGACAATTCACACACAACACTAACTGACCCCAAACTAAGCAAAGCTTGTACTATGGCGGCCAGATAGCTGATATACCTAATACATCTATAGTTTTAAATACATACTTATTATAAATAGACACAGTGCAAACATTTGAATTCATCACACAAATATTTGCACTGGGCGGGAATCGAACCCACGACCCTCGGCTTCGCAGGCAGAGTTACTACCCACTAAGCCACGAGACCAGTCTATAATAAATAACTGGATCATTTATTTAGATATTTCATGAGAACCACTCACTTTAACGGGTAGCCTATGTGTTAATCCACGTAATGTACTAATTACGTTATTAATTTTGTAGCCGTTGTTGAGCCGTTACAGAGATACATACTCGTAAGAACAAATACACAAACCTACAAACATTAGCTTTTGTAATATTAGTGTGATTTTGTGTGATTCCGACTCACTTTAATAAAACGCTGTCATCATATCATAAACTCTTGATCTGAATACTGTGTTATAAACTATTTAACTTATGAACATAAAGTCTTTAACGACGCCTTGATAAACGACAAGCCTGTCTTTCGAGCCTGTCAAGCTTTCTGTTTAGGTCACCTATTCTAATTCAGGGGCTGGATTCGCGCCAAACATTCGTTCTACAGTCGCTATGCCCTGCTCGTCTTATTGTTTGGTGCGTGCGCCTTTTCAGTACTAATTATTGTTTATTCTGTGGCCATACGGTTTCTGAAGTATAGGGTCAACGAACCGCTGCATTACGTCGGTTGAATGGAGACAGCGGGGTGTCCGATTTCGGTTACAGTTACCGCCTGTCATCTGTCAAAGGCGTTCACGCCACCACCGCTCTTATTATAATCGCGACACGGCATTATTTTGCGTGCCGTAAGTATTCGGCCTATATTCCCCGAGTTCTAACTAATTGTTCGCGTAACGACCCACTTTTAAAAAGATTAGTAATACAAGTCGGTCAAGGCGTAAATCCGAATTAGGTGAAATTAAATACGTTGTGTCGCGCGAAGCCTCGTAGTGTTTCACGGTTACTCAACGGTTTTGACATTTTGTGTGGGAAGTGCTTAACATTTTTACTGTGCTGCTGTGATTGTGTGATAATCGTGGTGAGAGATCGAAATTTCACTTTTGTGCCCACACGGAGATAAATTACCCGATGTACGTATAGTTTCCATTATGTCTGTCAGGTTATAATGTTCTTTGGAGAATGAGTATATTGCCCGCATATTGTTGTCTTAGATCATGGTGTTAAGTGATTTCTCATTAGATCTGCGAGTAAAGCCTTAGTGATTTACAACCTTTCTAATGTTTCCCAAGCTGATATGAAACTACTGGTATATTAATAGCGGTAGCTTTTTATTGTGTCCTTAGAAATTGTAACATGGTTTTGAAGTGATTTTTTTAGGCGCGTTTTCCTCATGTTTTTTTTTCTGTGTGGCTAACAGCATCCTACCATTCCTAAGCAGATATCAAAGACATAATATTTTAAAGGTTGTACGAATATATCTCAATCCCAACACACAGGATCTAGACGAGTATTGAACCCACGTCAACCATTTGGATAGTGGGTGTTCTTCCGCTAAGCTATTGAAATTAATCGAGATACTAGGTCGAAAATGAAGATGCGACACAACAGAAAGCTTGACAAAAGTGATAGTGCGATACATTTCGGAGTGTGTGCAGCCGATCTGCGGGGTCTATTACCACCTTGCCTTTTTTTCTATCAGACGTTTCGTACGTAAGTAGTTCAAAAAAGCGTGCTCGTTTCGTGGTTGGAGTTTCAAATACTCGAACGAGGACCTTTTGATTCTAATTTCGCAGTAAGTACGTCCAGGCAGTTCTTACTTCAAAAAATTTTTGTTTTACAGTGTGTAACATTGTAGCTCACAAACGGATGAACATATTTTTTTTTTTTTGGAACGTGATATTAGTAGGTAGTAGTGGTAGGACTCTTGGCAGAGTCCGCCTGGGGAAGTACCACACCTTTGCCAGTTATTCTACTGTGTTCCGGTTTGAAGGGCAATGTTTCCAGAGAAATTACAGGTCTTAGAGATATAACATCTTAGATCTTTGTAGTGCTAGGTAATGATTTGATTGATTTGATTTGGACTCTTCATGTTCCAATAGCTGCGTGTCACTGTGCTGTTATGTGGCAGGCATGTTATTTAACATCAGGCACGTGTCCTGCTCATCTCGTAATTTTTTATTTAAAAAAAAATTGAGAGTGTTTTAGCTATCTTCCATCGAAATCATTTCAGTCGTTTCAAAGTTATTAGCTCTTTAGTTAGATGCGTTAGTAATCTTAGACGCAAAATGGGTATTTATTTTCTTTACTTTCAAACACACGTGGGCCTTAAAATTTTTAAAATAAAGATATTTGGTTTTTTAATTCTTGATTTAATGTATATTTGTATTGTTCTAGGTACAAAAGCAGATGGCTCGCGAATACGAACAGCTGAAGGCGACGATGGCGTCATTGAAGATGTTCCAACACGAAGGAGAGAAGGCCATCACGCCCATGACAGGCAGTAAGTACAAACTTACATAATATTATTAAGTTAGTTGGTACGACCTGAGTGTACATATCCAGAGAAAACAAGTACGTAATAAATGTAAAATCCTAGGCGGTGATCTTGCTTAACACCGAACAAATCGCGGTCTAACGTATATCTATGGTAAAATCGCAATGTTTGTTGGTCAATCACGTGGTTACGAATGGACGGATAAATACAGGGAAAACCGCGGGGCACTGCTAGTATAACTATAACTACAAGAAAACCCAGCAGTGGGCTCGATGTTTTACCTGCGTAATTCCCGTTACCTTTATATTCCAGACTGTTGTCCAAAGAACTGTATTACAAAATTTCAGCCAGATCCGTTCAGAAATTCGGACGTGATTGAGCAAAGATCCAAACTTTGACGTTCATAATATTAGTAGCTTGTAGGATTAACAGAGGCCAGTCCCTCGTTAGTTTTCTTTTCAGCATCGGCCGGCAACTAATACCCCTATAAGTGGGCGTCATAAATCTTCGCTAAACCTTTTACATAAGCGGATACTATTGCCTGGTTGCTCGGTTTTATACTTACATAGCTAGGGTCTTTAGTGAGCAATACCTTCCCGTTATATTTTATTTGATACTGAAACGGATACTGTGTATACCTGTATACTGTATAGGATGGTTTTGTTTATATTGTTTGTTTTCCTGTTTTGATAATAAATTAATATTGGTGGACTTTTCTCACACAACACCATCTAGTCCCAAACAAAGCAACGCTTTTATTATTATGGGAACCAGACAACAGATATATTTGTATAATTGTAATATTTTTCCTATTATTATTGTTTATTTATATTATTGTTTTATTGCTGACTATATTATATACAATAGTGACAAGTGTACCGTACAGTGGCGAGGGAACGACTGGTGCGGCGTGTAGATGCTCGCTTGGTACAAAACAAAACTGCTCAAGCGGTGACCACACACCGTCACATATATACACACATAGGTCTAAGTGCAGATTGTGGATGATACTTCCTCGAAAGGTTTGAACTCTCTGGTTTCTTCACGATGTTTTCTTTCACCTTTAAACCCAGTAGTGACAGTGCCAGTAAAGACAAATTTAGCACTTGAACGCCATGTCGCCTGACTGATTCTAACCATCGGCAAAAACACACTCAGGCAACGCATTCCACAGCCTTAACTTCAACGATCTTATCTTAAAAATCGAACCACGTTCGAGTCTTTGGAACGTTATCCATGAAACGATGTCGCTTTTAGAAGTACACGTTTAACGTTTAACTATTACTCTGTAGTAATTTAAGTAGGTATTTTTAAACGAGGGAAATGAAGTCATCAAGAGTTTACTCAGTTAATTGAAGTGTTATTGTTCAAGCATTCAAAGTTATTACGAAGCACTGTGAAAGTGTTCTTCCGAGCTAGTGAAAATAAAGATGTTTGTCTTCGTCTTCCATATTTAATGGCACCTAAAGCGCAGAATAAACAACAGTTGCTATGAGAAAGTCTGTGAAGTTTAATAAGGAAGTGACAGTTAGCATAGGACTTCATAACGACGTAAATATTTTTGTTTCCAAGGCTTATTACACTTGACTAAATATAGAAGACTGAATTTAGTCGCTACTGAATTCAGTTAAGTGTAATATCATTCAGTAAGATAGTATACTAAATTCAGAAGCGACGATTGCTGGTTTCTAACTTTCTTTCAGTCGACTGATGTTACTTCTAAATTTGCGTCTCAATTCAGTCACTAAATTTAGCCAAGTGTAAGCACTTTGCCATGCCATTTCGATTTCTTTTTGTCGTGATCTCGGTCATTGTAACGCTATAGAAATGTCGCGGTAACTATAAAACATTACCACAGTATAAAGAAATACTACCAGTAGTTCATCGTCTTTGATCTTGGGAGAAACGCCGATAATGTCTAGGCATGGGTAGGGTTGTCACAAACAAAAATGCTTAATACCAATAAAATTAAAACATACGGAAGACGTCAGCCCTGAGCCGCGCTCCTGCAATACTAACATTGTAATGTAGGCAATGCAGGAGCGCGCTTCCCACGTCTCACTCCGCACGCCCCGCACGATTGCCCCGTCTAGACGGCTTCGTGTTCAAACGAGTTCAAACGACTGTATGATTTAATAGACATGTGACATTACAAAGCAAATTATACGTATCAAATGTCAAAAAGTTTAACAATCATATTTATTTACAAGAACAAAATTGAAAATTTTGGTTAACCCCCGACTACCTCGGATTTGTTATCTGTACAACATTCTACTAGTCAAGCCCTTTCATTTGGTACCCATATTAAAGAAATTGTAAAAAAAGAAATGTATTTCGCAATTTTGTGGTAGCGGCCATCTTGGATTTGAAATGTGTCAAAATGCCAAGTATTCTACTAGTCAAGCCCTTTCGTTTGATATCCAAATTGAGGTAGTAGTGAAAAAATAATATAATTCGCCATTTTGTGGTGGCGGCCATCTTGGTTTTTTTTTATACTGTATAGTATTCTACTAATCAAGTCCTTGCATTTGAGACCCATATTGAGGTAGGTTGTGAATAAATATTTTGTCCGCCATTTTCTGGAGGCGGCCATCTTGTATCGATATTAACCAAACATAGCTTATCACATCCACACGGATATTAACCTTCAAATAAAAAAACCTCATCGAAATCGGCCCATCGGTGTGAGCTCTACGGTGCCACAGACAGACACACACAGAGACAGACAGACATCGACGTCAAACTTATAACACCCCTTTTTTAGGTCGAGGGTTAACAAAATAAAAACAAGAACAAAATTAAAATTTTGATTAACCCCCGACTACCTTAGATTTGTTATCTGTACAACATTCTACTAGTCAAGCCCTTTCATTTGATACCCATATTAAGGAATTGTGAAAAGGAAATGTAATTCGCCATTTGTGGTAGCAGCCATCTTGGATTTGAAATTTGTCATAGTGCAAAGTATTCTACTAATCAAGCCCTTTCATTTGATACCCATATTGAGGTAGTAGTGAAAAATATTATATAATTCGCCATTTTGTGGTGGCGGCCATCTTAATTTGAAATTTGTTATAGCGTTTAGTACTCTACTAGTCAAGCCCTTTCATTTGATACCCATATTGAGGTAGGTTGTGAAGAAATATTTTGTCCGCCATTTTATGGAGGCGGCCATTTTGAATCGATATTAACCAAACATAGCTAAGAACACCCGCACGGATATTAACTTTCAAATAAAAACCGCATCGAAATCGGCCCATCCGTTTGAGCTCTACGGTGTCACAGACAGACACACACACAGACAGACAGACAGACAGACATCGACGTCAAACTTATAACACCCTTTTAACCCCCGACAAAAAAAAGGTGTTATAAGTTTGACGTCGATGTTCGTCTGTCTGTCTGTCTGTCGGTCTGTCTGTCTGTCTGTCTGTCTGTCTGTCTGTCTGTGTGTGTGTCTGTCTGTGGCACCGTAGAGCTCAAACGGATGGGCCGATTTCGATGCGGTTTTTTTTATTTGAAAGTTAATATCCGTGCGGGTGTTCTTAGCTATGTTTGGTTAATATCGATTCAAAATGGCCGCCTCCACAAAATGGCGGACAAAATATTTCTTTACAACCTACCTCAATATGGGTATCAAATGAAAGGGCTTGACTAGTAGAGTACTAAACGCTATAACAAATTTCAAATCCAAGATGGCCGCCACCACAAAAAGGCGAATTATATAATATTTTTCACTACTACCTCAATATGGGTATCAAATGAAAGGGCTTGATTAGTAGAATACTTTGCACTATGACAAATTTCAAATCCAAGATGGCCGCTATCACAAAATGGCGAATTACATTTCCTTTTTCACAATTCCCTTAATATGGGTATCAAATGAAAGGGCTTGACTAGTAGAATGTTCTACAGATAACAAATCTAAGGTAGTCGGGGGTTAATCAAAATTTTTAATTTTGTTCTTGTTTTTGTCGGGGGTTAATAAAATAGAAACACTTAATACTGGAGCAGGAGGTCGCGGCCTCGATTCCCACAAACATTGGTTCTGTGCCTGGTTCTTTCAATCCTACAAATATTATAAACGCGAAAGTTTGTATGAAATTATATACATTTTCATGTAGACATTTAAAAGATAACTTACGTAACGATTAAATATTAGGGTGCGGCCACAATGAAATTTGGCGTGATAACGTTGCCACGCGCAGTGCACGCGTTAATCAAGATAAACGTGTTATCTCTTCGTAACAATTATCACCTATTGACGTAATACCCAGTGTTGACATTGAATGCACGTAAGCACTGTACGGTGGTCTTACGTGCTAGAACACATTAGATTATGCTAAATTATTAATAAACCAACAGCACCGCAGGTTTCAACCGCATAGTGTCCGTTCCTGTAATTTTCCCGCAGTAAAAAGCAGCCTCTATGTGTTACGCCAGATTATTATCTATGTATGCATCAAATTTCGCCTAGATCCCTTCAGAAGTTTTTACGTGAACGAGTAATATACATCTATGAATACTCACACATTTTCGCATTTTTAGTATTAGTTGATAGTTGAGTTATTGGTTGATGAAAAGGGCATAAGGTTTGCGAAAAAGGGAAGAGAATTTTGCTCTGAAGTGGGCTGAAATTTGCTGATGATGATGATACTTAAACCTTGTAAACATAAGAAACCTACTTTGTGTTCTGGGACCTTATGAGAAGTCTTTACCTTCTCTCATAAGGATAGGATCAAGCCCATAAAACATCACAAAGTCCAAGTGCGAGTCAGCGGATGACACATCATGTCCTCAAAACATCTCTTTCTTGTAGTGGTAGGACTCTTGGCAGAGTCCGCCTGGGGAAGTACCACACCTTTGCCAGTTATTCTACCGCCAAGCAGTAATGTGCAAACATTACTGTGTTCCGGTTTGAAGGGCAATGTTTCCAGAGAAATTACAGGGCTTAGAGATATAAGATCTTAGATCTCTGGGTGACGAGCGCAGTGCAGTGCTAGGTAATGATTTGGACTCTTCATGTCCCAATAGCTGCGTGTCTCTGTGCTGTTATGTGTCAGGCATGTTGCTTACCATCAGGCACATGTCCTGATCGTCTCGTCACTCTTTATTTAAAAAAAAAATGCGGGCTTCCTCTCGATGGTTTCCTTCACTATTGAAAAATAATAAAAAGCTCCGATGCACCGTGCACAGGAGATGCCGGTTACAGGTCTCCGCCACTTTACGTAGGTCTTTTTTTTAAATGAGCCACTCCACAGACTCCGTAGTCCTAACTTTGTCATTTTGGTTCTTATTTTATTATGTTACTAGTGGCCCGTTCCGGCTTCGCTCGGATATTGTCATATAAAGACAAATAATCGGAATAAAAACTATCCTATCTTTCAAGTTGGATCAAACTGCACATGGTGTGTAAGTTTTATTGAAATCGGTTCAGTGGTTTAGGAGTCCATTGAGGACAAACATTGTGACACGAGATTTATATATATTATGATGTATCTTGAATTAGGAGAAGAAAAGAAAACTAGAGAGTATGGAACATTTTCAACCTAATTTTAGTGCGCTTAAGTTCGATTTCGTCTGTTGAGCCGGTCACTACCGGATGGGACTGCGCTATAGTAATCGACTCAACGACGTCATTTGCTATTTTCTAAGCAGCCTCCTCCCGGCTCGAGAACCTCCACCACGGCTCCATTTCTGTCCCTGATGGCTATCTGTAAGTCACTATACGAAGGTCGTCGGTCCACCTGGCTGCTGGGAATCCTAAATTTGCCTAGACATTGGCTCCACTCAAGCACAATAGCATAGCTACTAACGCGCAATATTTTTCCAAAACGAGTTTAGTTTCACTGACCAGTCGTGCTGTGCGCTCATCCCCAGGGGGGTCTCTGCCTGACTAAAGTGGTGTTGCCTTTGATATTCCTCTTTTTATTTTCACTTGAAATTAAATAAAGAACAGTAGTAAATCCATACTTAATCACTTTAGACGTAAAGAAAGTAAAAAAGTGTCACACTTTTACTAATCCAATAAAAATAAAACGCGTTGTATACTAACATAAAATTAATAACCTTCAGGCTAGTGCTCTCTTACACGGTAAAAAAGTAATTTCCGCCATTTAGGACTTCTAAACAATACTAAAAACGTTAGCAATAAAACGTATCAACGAATATATCAAAAGTTTCAAGTGTCTTGTGTCACGTAAAACAGCTGTGATATTTCCGAAAACTTGAAAGTAGAACGAAACCGTTTACGATATCACCAACTTATCTGTTCAGCTGGACATATTTGGAACTAATCAACATAGCTATAATTTTATATTTTTGGGAATAATTCTAACTTATCCATTTGCACGTGATTATTATCACTAATAGTGTTATTAAGAGCCTGAAATATCTATATAAATACTTGTTCTACTTGTCTTTTCTGTTCTTTCTTGGGCGTGATGAAGTAACTAAAACATAGATGTTTGTCTTAACTTAGCACTTAAATTATTTTTTCAAAGAACGTGTAAAATTATTTTTCCAATAAATGATCTGTATTATGTTACCACTAGCTTTAACGGTGCCGTTTAGAGGAAACTCTAACGCTTACTAAAGAAGACATCTTTCGAGGATGTATCACATGTCACATGGGACTGCTTTACCAGTGTGGGCTTAGTTGTCTTTTACGATAGAAGGCTCCTGGTGGGAACTTTACGGGGTTGTTTCTGCTTCTGCTGGAGTGATAAAAGCAAACTTTCTAATTATTACGATACAGTATTAGTTAATAGTTATATATACATACAAATAAATTATTATTTGTGTTAAAATAAGTTCCAAATTCCTACGAAACTTTTTAGAGACAAAAACAAATTCGCAGCTAGCGACGCTCTCAACTGAATGGATAACTTTGTGACACTTTAGCGTTATAAATGGTAACGTTTCTATGGAGCTCTTTTCAAAGTTCACGGTAACTGTAATTGATAACAAGTCGTTAAGGGCCAACTTACCCGCCTCGACGCCTGTCGCTAACCAAAAGTTTTAACACCTGTATTCAAACAGATAAATATGTAACTTGATAAGTAATAAGATCTTTGTGAAACTAAAAGCAATCTGGGGGACTTCAAATCGATTGATCTAAGAATGTCAGAGATCGATTTCTTCTAATACTTCGAGAGAAATCGCGAATAAAAAAAAATCATACAAAAATTAAATGTTCACTAACAAAATTAAAAATTTTGACTAACCCTCGGCTACCTCGGATTTGTTATCTGTACAACATTCTACTAGTCAAGCCCTTTCATTTGATACCCATATTAAGGGAGTTATGAAAAAATTATGTAATTCACCATTTTGTTGTGGCGGCCATCTTGAATCGATATTAACCAAACATAGCTAAGAACATCCGCACGGATATTAACCTTCAAATAAAAAAACCGCATCGAAATCGGCCCAACCGTTTGAAATCTACGGTACCACAGACAGACACACACAGAGACAGACATCGACGTCAAACTTATAACACCCCATTTTTGGTCGGGGGTTAAAAATGTATGAAACAGTTGATTTATAATAATGTGTCGGTGTCGGTACCTCTAGGTTGGCGCCATAATAAATGTTTATTCGTGAACTCGGTACATGACCTGCAGCGAAATTTTGGGAACTCGTTACACCGTGTATAACCATCCGAAATATGCCGTAATTATTAATACTAATGGAATAGTTGTCCATAACGAACCGTAGAACATGATCCTTATGATCATGTACGGTTATGATCCTCATGAGAACCGTAGAACGTGACCCTGTAAACTCGAACTTACTATTAAAAAGTGGTAAAATCGGTCTCGAGGACGAAGTGACTAAATAATTCTGGGGATAAAGCGATTACCTGGTACAATGGGTCTATTACCTGAAAACGAAGCGTAGCGTTCATCGAACCCACGGTGTAATGGAACTTTATAGGGGTTCGATTAAATTGATAACAATAGCTTTAGAATATATTGATAGTAGTTAAGGTGCACGACCTTTTCTGACATAGGTGTGTCTTTTAAGGAAGTAGGGACGAGGCAAGCCACTTAGACACCTGATGTTATTATTGTTCATTCGTTTTTGAAAGAATTCAAGCAGGAGGTTTTCAATTCGTCGGAATCTTTTTTATATTCACCAAATAGTGACGCCTGAATAATTATGTTTTTAAAAGGGTGAATACTTCCTAGCGCCTATTTATGGTATGGTCCCATCTGGCCCGGTGCCCTATTTATTGTTTATAAAAATTAGTCTACAGTTTTTTGGTAAATTGGTAAAAAAAAAAACTTGAAAACCCTTGCTCTGAACTATGTTCAACGTGTGATTTAATTATATAACTGGACACTGTGCCCTTATAACGAAAACCCACTTAGTGATGATTTCAATGATTTCATGAAACCCTCGTTAATAGTCGACTTACATAGGTTTATACTGGAAACATTCATATACTCCTTAAATAATTAAATAGGTATTAACAAGTAATAGAACCTCAAAGCACCACCGACGTAGGCACGCTAAGGTAACAAACAGTCATAAAAACTGGCCGTAGGGTTACCATTTTATACACAGCGATATTTTAGGTTGGGGATTCCATAACTATGTAAATTTAAGGAAAAATCCTTGTTGTAGGTAAAATCTACCATCCACTTTATGTTCTTCTGCTGAAACTCGGGGACTTCTCGCACCAATAGAGAGGCAAGGCTAAAATCCGCCACGCTGACCAAATGCGGATTGGGCCATTACGCATGTCCCCGAAATATGACTTTCTTGGGACATGCATAATTGACGGCGTAATCCTTTACCGTCAAAAATCATTGAAATGTACCTAAAAATATACACAGTGCAGGCGGGATACGACCCCACAACCTGACGCTTGTGAAATCCGGCATTCGCTTGGGCAAACATGGTTTTTTGGTTCTCAATTCTCAACAAATAATTCAGAAATTTCGGTAGTTTACCCAAGAACTACTCTACTCAAAAAGTATATTTTTCAGTAAAGCCTTAATAGTAGAATGAGGTAAAGAAACATTTGGTCTGGGAATTTAACGAGAACAAAAGTTGAAAAAGTCTCGTCGTTGAATTCTAAGTCAAATGTAGATAACCTGTTGTTGTAGCCTCTCGAAAGCTAGTAAGTTATCGCGGACTATCGAAAGTTTTGGAATGTGGAAGTAAATAATATAACTATCTCATGAAAATCACGTACAATGAAGCTGCGTACAAGTTCTTCAACTCCGCGTATTATAAACTGTGCAAAACTTTACAGTTCGGTCCCCGATCCTGGTTTTCCCGATAGGTACAACCTGGATATCTTCAAATCTAGAGTAAACAAGCCCCCTTAGCTAGATAAACGTGTAACATCTTAGCCCATAATATTGTTTAACAACAGGCAAATTGCGGTCAAAAGTAGACTTTAAAAAGATAGACACGTATTGAATACCGGCGCCAGGTATTGATGTGGCAACCCACGTCGCGCGTCATCGAACTCCGGTAGGATGGTAACCTTCGTCCGTAATGGTCTAATGGTATCGGACGTTATGTCACTGCCACCATTGTCCGACACAATGCCTGGAAGGATGGGCTTGCTTGTTAATGAAAATCTCGCTTGTTGTGACGGTGGCGTCGTCGACGCGATGCTTATCTTTCTGGGTATTGGCAATTGGGACGCGGCTTGTTAGCGATCAGATTGTAATGAAAGCTGTACCGTAACTAGCCTTTCTTTCAGAATCCTCGGTCAAATAATACCAGTCGAGTTCCTCGACGAGTTTTTTTGACCGACTTCCAAACTTTTTGGCCGACGTAGTGGTAGCTTCCAGTGAAATATAGTCGAATGTCTGAATTTAATTGTAAATTGAAGTCGGTTTTCGTTTTTTCGGAGAAAAACAAATTACTTAGAATAGCTTTACCTTCCGGACCGTCAATGTCAACAGCGTCGTTACAACAAAACATACAAGTCCATTTAAAAACATTGCTCACCTCAAACATTTGCCAACCCTTATCCTACTTTATTTGGGGTCGGTACAACATGTACGTTTCCTCCTTTACTAGTTTACTCCTTTCCTATCCATGTCTTCTTTCAAACAATCCAGCCATACTTTTTTTAGTCGCCCTTTGCCACAACATCCATCAACATTCATATTTAAAACTCTTTGTGTTATGTGGTTTTCATCCCTACGCCAAACATGCCCAAACCACGATAACTTGGAGCTTTTTAACTTTTCTGTCACGGGTGCCACTTTCATACTTCCCCTATATATTCATTCCTAATCCTATCTATCCCCGTCACACCACACATCCATCTCAGCATTCGCATCTCCGCCACATGTAATCGTCTTTCATCCGACCCTTTGGTTGCCCAACATTCAGATCCGTACATGACGACAGGTCTTATAACCTTATTCTTATAACATTGCTCACCTCAATACCATTCCTAAAGTCTGCCTTACCCGTGACTAATCAGTTCAACTCTAGACCTCACCATTACACAGTGATATCTGTAAATAGATTAATTCACTTCACTTGTACACTTTATCTCACTCGTATGACTCAACGTGAAACTTGGCTTGAGTCACAATCTGGAAAAGATCTTCGCAGAAACAGTCCATCAAGGAGTTTATTACTGCCCTGGATTAAAAGAAAAAAATCGTGCAATGTAATTTGATCTCTACGCCTTGTGGTGAAAGATGGAGTCTTGACTGTATATTTAAACCTCGGGTAAGGTCTCATTTTAAATGACCGAGTTAACGATGTTTTTAAGAAACCTGGACGAGTTGAAATTCTGTACCAATTAAAATTATTCTGAATTTATTTGCATGTTTAAATATGGTTGAGCTATTTACGTTATACAAAATATTTTATTTACACAAACATAACACAATTATTACTTGCCCAATAACATACACTTTCGGCAACCTTAGAATGCAATTATTGGTGACCCAATGATATAAAAGGATACTTTAGGAAATGGTACAGTACAGCGAATTAAAATAACATGCACATTTAATATATGAATACCTAGTAAAAATATACAATTTTTATAACAAAAATTATCCGCCTAATAGGTATCCAAAATTAATTGACCGCATACTTGGACTCAAACATTTAAATATGTATTGGATTTTAAATGGCTATAAAATCTTTAACGAGGTGTGTTAAATGGAATATTGCATGCCTTTATTCTAGCTCGGGTCTAGATATTTTAATGGAAGATAACTAGTTTGAAAAAAAATTTTGTTGTAGAAGTAATTTCGCAGTTATTTTAAATTGCTTTAAGTAAATATTTAAATAATTATTATTTACTTGTAGAGCAAGGTGGGTCTATAAAAACTGATTTTCACCAAAACGCAAACTAGATGAATAGGTATGTTGTCTAGGACATTATACATCACCTTCGACGACCCTATTGTGAAAGGGCTAATTATTTGCCTTCGACGGTTTTGTACTTATCAGATCGGACTACGGATGTATCCCAATCAACGAAGAAATAACGTTTTTGAAATAAATAAAAAATGAGATGTCATTATTTTTAGAAATTACAAAAATTTTTAGAGTAGGAAAAATTACATGTATATTTATTTATCCAAAAATAAAAATATCCAAGCATATTTTATACTTCGGCAAATTTTGGCTCTGTGTGGAATTACTAACACAAGTGCTCTACAAACTTACCGCCATTTCTTCGATTCGAGCGAATAACTGCGTATTGAAATAATATTTTTCGCTTTCATCTATAACTGTTCGTAAAGTTATCGAGGCTGTCCAAGCATTTGGCTGAGTACCATGAAGATATTCCTTTGACTCTTCACTCTATGGTTGAGTCCGTGAAATAATTTCATAGACTGTTAATATTAATTCGAGAAACGCTGGTACCTTCAGTTGGAATTGATTTCTTACTATTACTTCTTTGAATAAATTAATAGTAAAAAAAAACTTAAATACGGCGTGATGATGCAAATTAGAACAAACTAAGTTTAAGTATTAAATCAACTTTAGTATGCAAAGCGAGATAGCAAAATTAAATATATGTAAGTAGGTATTCTTTCACACTTCTTTCTACGTTTGTGGCCGATGAAAGACTTCTCAGCCTCTCTCTATCTCTCTCACGTCAGTTTGGTTTACCAAAGGTCGTTGTCGTTGTTATCGAAATTGCACCAACATGTCTTAGATCTTCTGTAAAAGGAATTAAGTAAATCTTTGTATCCAGGTATCTGCGCCCTTTGCGCTAGTCCAACTTTTTGAAGGGAACCTATAAGCAGTTGGCCTCACAGTCCCTGTAGTGCCTACCGTACTAACTTACTAACTATACACAATTACACTTAGTATAAATTAAACTATACTTACGCATATACATATGTGTACGTAGACCATAACTGAAGGCATTGCATTTATCGGTCATACTCTCTTACCCGACGGCAGTAAAGACCGAAAAAGTTAGTTCCCAAGAATTTATTCTTTATTATGTTTATTAAACTACAAAAACTTGTAAAGTACTGGCTACTACCGGTGTAATTTAGTCATACTACAGTGAGGATAAAGTGCAGTGGTACTTTTATAAATCAGCGTTTATTAACAGCTTCATTTCCAATTTTAATTATATCCATCACACTTTCAAATAAAATGCTAGGCATGCACTTAAAACATCAGTACATAATTCATTCAATTTAATTGTTCTATGCAAACGTAATGCGCAGACGTTGATGTAATTTATATCGACGGCGAGGCATTATTAACACAAGTGTTTGCTTCCACTATGTTGCGCCATGCAAATCTACATTTTATGCCGGTTCGCGGCCGAACTCTCAATCAAATAACTACTGTTGTTTGCAGAACTTAACGTAGAACGAAAGATCGGGTTCTGCTTTCCAGAACTGGGCGCCTGGGAACTCTGCCCCAGTGGAATTGAGGTGCAAGCATCATCGAAACGCTAACCAGGCGAGCATCACATACTCACCCTTTGCAACCCGCGGGTTGCGTCCGATCTAAGTTGTGTCACGTAGGCCATCTGGGCTTGGTGGTGCTTTTTCTTTTCCTCATATCCTTGGGTCTCGTCTTAAGTGGCCGCTGTTGCCACTTTTTCTGCTTTCTAAACAGCCAGAAGGAAACCACGGGGAAACAACTTGACCCCTGTTCCTTGACCACCTAACAACAACCTTGTTTTTATTCATGATTAAATTTCAAGCGACAATAAAGAGTGAGCAATATCAAAGCCAAGACCATTTTAGTTAGACGGTTGTTACCCCCGGTTATTACTACTCCATGTAATAATAGTGGGGCTATCAATAGTTATTAGTTTTGATTTTAAAGCCGCCGGTTCTTACATTACGTTTTCTTATACTGTGTATGATATATAATACCTGCCTAATTTCGGTTGTGGATCCGTGACAGTTTGCAAAACCAAATTTAGTTTAAAATCTAATGCGCGGTGCGATGTCTGCAATACAGAGTTTTATGCATCAATCGATTTATCTCTTTTAGCTGTCACAAATACAATTGCTGCCTTACCTGCAATTACGGCGTGCCTTCCTTAATGATTCCTAACGATCTGTGTTCTGGGTATTGAGTTTGCTGTTACAGAATCTGGCCTGCTACGCGTTCATCTAGAAACCCGCCAATTTAGAGCAATCTCGCTCATAATAATGTCATTGTTTCCATATCAGCAATTCCATCTCTTATCTTTGTATTACAGTCTTCGGTGGAATTACTGTGCGAACTATTTTTTTGCACAAGAACAAACTGCGGTGCTTACATAATTATGAATTGATGTTAAAACGTTTCACGCTTGTATTTTAGGAAACTATTGGATGAACATCTGTCAAAATATTTATATATATCATGGTAAAAAAATATTGTATGAGTTCATAGAAACGGGCTACGTTTCTCGTAACGAATTTTAATAAGGTTTTGAAAGTTGCGGTATTAATTCTCTGTTATCTTAATTAACGTTTTCTGTAATCTCACTTATCGTAAATCGATGTTAGGGTTTAGAAAGCTTAATCACCATAACCGTCACTATCTCTAGCATGGATTGTTGCTGGTGTTTGTATATATTTACAAGCAGTGCTCCGCGGTTTTAGCTGCGTAGTTTTCGTTATTTTCCTGTGATGGAATGTAACCGGTTTGTGGTCGCCAATCGAAACACATTTCTTCCCCATCGGTTTCAAATGTGGCCTGCCCATTGCCATTTCAGCTTTTCAGCTATGTCGGCAACCACTACTCTCATTCTTTTGAGAATATCCTCATTTCGGATACTATCGCGTAAAGAGATATCGAGGATAGCTCTCTCCATAGCTTGCAGTGAGAGTGAGACTTTGAGCTTTGTTATGAGGCTCACAGTTAAGGACCACGTCTTGGTTCAATAAGCCGCGCTGCACTGATTAAAGACTTTCGTCTTCAAGTATTGTGGGAACTATTGGACTCAAAGATGTGCCGTAATTTATGATATTAGTAGGATTGTTCAGTGACCAGTTCGAGACTGTTGAGCTTCCCTTCTTTTAAAAGTCTGCCTAATTCTCTCTCTATCCTTTAATAGATAGTCCTTCTACCAACGACGAAGGAGATGATTGTTCGCTCTATTGAATGAACTCCTTGCTCTTATTGAACTACAAGCCTTTCTTGCTTTGGGTCAGTCTCTCGATCTTTGACCAGAGGTAGAGATGCACCGGCAATATCACTTAATCTGGTGGCTTTCTGTACTTCGTATTTAATTTAAAAATGAATAAATATACAATCTTCTTTCTTTGATTGAACACGAAACGAACACTCCGTCTGCTATAGTCACTGTGATTGATTACATAATCAAACCGTACAAAATCAAGTTAATGTTGTTCTTGAAATACACTGGCCATAAACTCACCACAACGTTCATCAATCACTCTTGCAATCTTCCGATTAAAAACCAGAATAGGCCAGATACCGCGTATAGGGCCTAAAGCGAGGCTGAAAGTTGTAGGACTACTTTCAGTTCATCTCCAAACTCGGTTCTACAACTTTCAAAATGCAAGATTTATGGGATACAAGTCCATACCATAAACTTGACTTGTTTATCGTAATAAACATAGCCTAGTAAATAATAAAAGTCATTTAATATTCAAATAAAACTTTTGACATACTTATAAGATAAACATGATTCATGTTTTCGTCAATGAAAGAGATTGACTATTTAACAAAGAACAAAGTGATCTGCCCAACATTCCTCTATCTATTTATTATATGTATATTTGTCTATTTTATACAATATGAATTTACGCGATAAGTGGGATATACTTTGAAATTTACGCGATATGTGGGACCAAGCGATAGTCGTGTAAGTCGAATTCGCGTAAGTCGGGATTAATTTTTTTTGTAGGGATTATTATTTGTTTGTGTCGGGACTTATTTTTGTTTTTTGGACGACTTAAGTAAAGATACATCAATGTGCACTGCATACGTAAAACAATTCCACGAGGAATACACCCGCTCCTCTACCGCCTAACTATGCTATGGCTATGCTATTGCTGTCTCTATCATTTTAAGCGAAAAGAAAAGAGAGAGCAAAATCAAATCTAAGACAGTTTTAGTTAGTCGGTAGACCCTCCGACCTTGTCGTAAACCGAACACTGACAGTGCGGAGTAGGCAAATGAAAATTCGGCGTATCGCCGAATCCGCGTAAAACGGGGTATTCCTGTACATATAAATAAAAATGATCAATTGGTAAACGTGAAACCCGTTTTTATAACATGAATATGGCCAACTAAACACTACTCCAATAAGAAAGTGAGGCTTTGTTGTAAAAAAAATCGGAGTTAGTTTTCATGTAAATGCTCCACGAATTTTCCAAATCAGATCAGGCGTCTACGACGAATCGGTGAACAGAGGTAGGTAAAAAAATAATCCGACATATTGAGAACCTTGTTCTTTTTTAAGTCGGTTAAATAAGGTAGTAATTGGAAGTTTACAACGTATGCGTCGAACTTATATGGACGTTTACTTTTAAGGATTCCACGTGCATCGAGGCACTTGTCTTATCACAGCCTACATGTTTATATAAATACTATGTAGGACGCTTTAAAGGGCCTTAATATGACGCTCTTTTACGAAATTTATTTAACGTGATCTTAACGGTACATGAAAAACCATTCCGATCGAATATTGAAATGACTTCGTACAATCGAATTAATATTAACAATAAGTTTTGTTCTGCTTCAGGCTAGACTGTGTTGTTTTTTGGAAAATGTCCGACAATATTTAGCATTGGTTTTACCCGCGTAGTTCCTATTTTAATTTTGTTTCGCTAGAAAAATTATCCTATGTGGTATTCCAAACTATAATCTAATTGTGTTACAGATTTCAACCCCATACTTCAGCGGTTCCAATGTGATCCAAACTTTGACATTTATAATATTAGCAGGATTTAATGATACCAAAGATTAA